>VWZW01000879.1:371620-397776 GCA_013397115.1 Edolisoma coerulescens | reverse complement strand
AAAAAAAAGGAAAAAAACCACCAAACTCTTCACCTTCAGTGCTTTTTCATCTGATTAAAAGTGCTATTATTCTTCTATTAAGACACATACCAAAAACGTGAATGTAGAATATAATATCACAATGACAACATAAAAGTTCTTTGCTCATGGATTTTAAAAAATCCATCTTCCCACTGACTTTATTATCTTATCTCATGTGAGGTAGCACAATAATACTCTTTGTAATAATTCCAGTAATTTCTGCAGTTGATCATAACCTATTGTAAAACAAACTCTGCTAGATAAAGTCGCCTCAAACCAATGTGCTAGGGGGTTAATGCTTGGAAAACGTAGAGCTTCTCACAGGAGTTTTATCTTTCAGGTGAGGCAGAGGATCCAGAATTTTAAATGCACTAAGGCAGCAAAAACACTTTCAATACAGGGATGATTCTAAAGTTACATTTGCAACATTCAGTTAAACCAAAAAAGCCAGGAAAAGAGCAACAAAAGTTGCAGCTTGATTTAGGCAACTGCAAGATCTGTTTAATTAAGGATTAGCTAATGCAGGACTGTATTTTCAGCGAATAACCTTCCAATAAATTAGAATTAGTATTTTCTGACTGAATTTATACAGAATTTTACACTGCATTTACCTTTCAAAATTTTTAAATGGACAAGTGCCCAAAGAACTACCATTAAGACTTAGCAAATTTGGTCTGTAATGCAAGAGAGGAGTTCACCAATTGCCTCTCAAATTCTTATCTACAAAATTATGAAGGAATATGAAAACAGGGTTTTGAAATTTATATTGATTAACAGCAAACCTGCATTAAGTTTGGATAGAGGAAACAAGAGGACCATCTGTATGCTGTGTACTTAGCCAAGTTGTAGGATGCTTTACCGGATGATTGGCAGAAATTATCATAGTTCTGACTCATAGATGGCAAATTAGGTGTTGGGACTGAAGTCATTCAACTTCAGCAAAATCAAATATAAGCTTCCAATAGCTCAATGAGAACAGCACCACAACCTAAAGGAAAATATTATTCCAGAACAGTACAAGCAAAGGGCTGAAGAAAAGATACCTTAATAGATAGATGATGAACCAGAGATGGTTTGAGTTAAGTAACAGAAAACCCACACTAGACACCTGTGCTTTTAGGAGCTTGTGAAACCATTTCTAGACTGTACAGAATCTCTCCATTCACAGATGTAACAGATAATTGGATATAGAGAATACTGAGAGGTGATTTGGGTTGAAAGACACAAATTCTGCCAGAAGCTTTGTAGTTTTGTGAGTTAACATTAGAAGAAAAAAAACTACATTCATCTGCCATAACAACTCCTGTCTAACAATAGCCATGAACTTTCATCCACTTGTGCCTATCTGAAGACAAATAACTGAGGTTTGGCTAAAGACAATTTCCTAGAAAGGAATTCAATTCTGACTTGAAAACTACAAGAGAAGGACAAGCTCACTTCGCAGTGTCGAAAAAAAATCACTTCCACACTTCCAGAAATCTGCCAGCGGTTTCTGTCTCTGTTCTGAGTACTGGGTCTGGGGAGGGGCACTGGCTTCAGCTTCCAGTTACAGCTTCTCACACCAGCTCAGTGATTGCCAGAGTTCCCCAGCTACTGCAAATGTGATTCCCTTAAGTGCATACTGCACTTTCGGGTCAGCTCTTATCACTAAAAAAACTTTAAACTGGTATTCAAAGAAACAAAAAGAAAGCTCCACCCTAAAAACGACTGAAAAGCTACCCAAATTCTCATACAATGATTCATTCTTAACCGGTAAAAACCCTTTTGCCAAACAAGACAGACCCCTACTGTTGGATGAAGTTACTGCAAGCTTAACAAGCTTCCTCACTATCCCGGAATAATTCCATTGGGCTGGTTTTAGGTTATAGCTTGTAGTGCAAAGCAAGGCTCTTGCTGCAGCGTACTGGCCTCTGAGGTGGCTCGTTGGCAGAGGCAGCCACGCACAAGATGAGGTGGTAAGTCCCTCCTTCCTAATGCATTTCTTCCTAAGGGGCCCATCTCATCGAAACAAGCATGCTCAGAATCTCGTAACAAGCTACCCTTTGTGTCACTGCTGTTGCTCCTTCAAATAAGGTGTTGGAGATCTCACAAGCAGGATTAAAAGACAGAATTGCCGAAGACTAAGAAATTTAAATATTTAAAATGAACGCATATACCACAAATATCAAAATGTCTGATTGCAGGTCAGCTTCCCATTGACCTGAACTGAGGTCTATGGCACTGGGACTAATATGCGTCAGCCAGTCACAGCATCCCAAATTGCATGCCAACCCTGTCAAAGTTAAACTACAGCTGTACTCAGGCTACCCAGTGCCAGTCTCCCTGCCAGATCCCTGTGCTGCACCACAGTTACTGTGGACTGCGACATTGCTGGGATGGTGTTCCAAACATTGGAGTTGAAAATGTGGTTACTTATTTGGTTAAGAAACAACCAGCATGCCCCTTGCACCTTCCATTGAAAAAGCAGGCTATGATTTAAGAAACAGAATTATCCTTCCTCACCATTCAAAGCAAGAACAAGGGGAAAACAGTGGCTAAAACCCCAATCCTTAAAATCATTTAGGTTCAAAGCAACCACTAATAACTAGGTGAGCTAGAAGAAACACATGCTCAAAGAAGTCAGTCCAAAGTCAGATTTGACTCAGACTCTATGGCAGAAATAAGATAATTATCAGCTGGGGCATGTTTCAGGGGCAGGATCTGGAGAAAGGGAGAGGCGTTTCTTTTAATACTTGGCTGGGGTGTATCTATACAGGTAAAATTAAGATAAAGTCTTGCTACAATAAAGTAAATAATTACAGCTATGACAGTTTTTCTCTATGACAAAACGCAGGAGTTACCATCTGCAACAGACTTACACCACATCCAGTTTATTAGGGTATAGTGATACAAGACACAGCAATTTAAAACACAGATATGAAAAATTTTATCTGGAAGCTCTGCAACAGCTTAAATTCAAGACTAGAAATATTTAGCTGCCATGCTTAAGTTTCACCCTGCTTTTTGGATTTGTTTCAACCTTCCAAGACCTGTTCTCTTTTCTTCAAGGGGGTACGACACTCAACAGTTACCACTAATTAAAAGGCATACTATTGCATTAGTCTCAGTAGTACAAGTACCATTTTCAATGCTGAAGTATGACTGTAGCATGAATGAGACAGTTCCATCTGTAGAAAATACAGTGAATTACTCTCTTACATAACACAGAAATGTGTCTGATGGCCTAAAACCAGCCAGCTGGGGAAGGAAGTTAGGTAAAAAGGGGACCACATTTTCCAGCTGCCATGGTTGTTCACTACCGCAGCATCTCTGCTAGCTGCTGGAAAGATGAGCAAGGGGACAAGTGAGCTGTCAGATGTCCAAACTGAAAACTTATGTATCAAAAGCTTTGTGACATCCAAAGCTTCAAGTAAGGTTTACTGAGCTTTGCCGTAGCTTCATGAGCTGAACGTTCAGTTCTACCCAGCCCACACTAGGTGTCAGTCCTGCCCCAGTATGGCCGGGTTCAGGCACACACAGGGAACAGGTATTCCCAAAGCGCTGCATTTTCCTTCCAGACTATTAAGGGTCACACTTGCATAGCGGTCAAAGAACAAGACTAAAACCAGCTTTTTGTTCTCACAGACAAAAATTAAGAAACTACAAGCTTTGTCTTTAAAATGTGTTCTCTTAAAGCTGGGATGGTCTCATAACTAAACCTAAGAAAGGTTAAAAAGCAGGTCAACATGTAGCTGCAGTAAGTGCAATCTGGTTTCTGTAGGGAAATAAAGCAGCTAATAGACTTCTGTACTTGTTTTTAGGAAAATGAAATTTCCAAGAAAAAAGGTAAGTCAAAGTTGTTCTGCAAGAAGCAGAACTAATAGAGCCTGCTTCTCAACACACCTATGGCTATTGTTTCTTGGACTTTTCCTCCTTCTGCCTTTTTGGACAGAGACAGAGCACACAGATTTCCTAACCTGCTTATTGTATTGAATAGCACACGTTGACTTGGGGTCAGGTACAGTTCTGCTCTTCCGTGCCTTGGTAGGGCACTGCTTTGAATCTCTCTGCTCATTTGTGAACACTCACAAAATCTTTGAGAGCAGAGGTCTACGTGCCTACTCCTCTTTCCAGCCTGACTGAAGCTGGCCACAGTATTCATACTGTTGGGATGTCTGATCAGTGTGATTGTACACGTTGCTTCCCTAGGAACAGCCTAAAGAGCTAATCAAGTCAATCAACTTTGACATCCTTCAACAAGACTGCTGCATGACTGCTTGCTTACAGGTCATGCACTCCCAGGCTACAGCAGTTTTCAGTACAATTCTATAAAATGAGACTTACCTTTGTCCCCATGGCAACAGACTGCAGTCACGTCCACACCCCACTTAGGAGATGTGACTGCAGTTTATTTGCCAGCTTCAGTCTAGCTAGTTCAAGAAAATATTACAATACATCCTAAGTAGTTAGGTTAGGGTCTCCACACAAAGCACACACTCATTAGCTAAAGCTCATGCTGTCCTCACACATCTACTCCTGAGACAGAACCTTCTGTCCCACAGCTGCAGAAATATCACAACCAGCTGCAGAGCAGCACCTGGTAGGAAATGTACATCATGTTATCTGAAATTATTTCAGCACGCACTTTACAAGAACGTGATGTATTCAGATAAAAGACACAAAGTGCACACAAGCATGCCTGTGTCATTTCCACCTCACCCCTGCAAAAAAAAAAAAAAAACCCCAAACCCACAACCCAGTTACTTAAGATGTTTGTGACTAATATAAATACAGGACAGGAGAGGCAGTATTTCCTGTACCACAGATGAAGGTGCCCAGCACACATTTTGCTTCATTTAGCCCTTTTGCCTATGAATGTTTCCAAGTATCACGTTATGCTTAAAAGGTCATTGACTTGAGCATGTCTGAATTCACGTCATCAGGGTAATATTCAGAAACTTCAATTAAATCTCTGCCCTGCTTAAACAAAAGTTACATCTACCCATCACAACACTAAGTCTGGTAGGCCTGTGACATTTCATGTTGTGCCACAGTAACACATGAAAATTATTTAATTCCTTGTATAGAGCTGGTATCATCTTCAGTCACTGGATATTTCTGCTAATTCACACAGACCAAAGCAGCAAAGGGCAGTCAGCCTCCTCAGGACATTCACCTGGGGAAGGAGTTATGCACATTTCATGCCTTCAAGCAGTGAGGAAAGCTGATACCGGTCTCACACATTGGCTTTGTTGTAAGAATTGGAAAAGTCACGCAGCAAGAGCTTTTGCTTCTACTTTTCAGATTTACTCTAGTATTTATGCTGCCATATATGAAGCAAAACTGTTTCAGAAAGAAGAAACCATTAGGTTACTCATTTCAGTCTTGAATCGCTCATTTGGTTACGATAACTTGCCATACGCAATGTGCGGACAGATTCGGGTGCCCAGATCAGCAGTTACCTAACTCCCCACAAACAGCATGCCAAACTCTTTACTTTTTCCTAACTTCATAAGGACAATACTTTCCCAACAGGAGGAAAAAAATTCTTCTTGAAATCTCCATGTCAAACTTTGGGCCCCAAGGCAAGTCTCCTTTCTTCAGAGAGGACAACTATCTCTCCCCTAAAAAGCTGCAGCACGCAATCTTCAGTCACGAGTTTCATCAGAAAAATCTGCTATTTGGGCCCAGAAACAGTCCCTATGCCAGAAACTTAAGGGCTAAGGGGGGGCTTCTTGTTGTTGAGACCATAAGCAAGGAGACTTGAGTACAAAACACTATACACTCCCAACCACAATAGGCAAATCATCCAGTATTTATCTTTAAACTATACAGTCACGACATCAGGTCAAACTCCAGTTTTCATTATATTTTATGAAAACATTTATCTTGTTCATCTGTGAAAAGCCTAACAGAAAAAAATTACCAGTATTCTACTACATAATCTTAAATTTCCTTTACTTTTACCTTTTAGAGGTGAAAGACCGTTTTAACAATGCAAGTTAGTGGCCCTAAATTCAAGTGATCAGCAGTATATCTGGACATTGCATGATGCCTAAGTATAACGCCCAAAGAAATAACAGCTAAAAGAAACAGTGCAGGAAGAGCTACCCCAATTTTCCCAAAACATCCCCAGATACTCTGGCAAAAAATCAAAAGCACAAATCTCAGAGGGTTTCTCCATCCCCTGTAATAAAAACAAAAAGTCCAATTTCCCTGTCAGCTGCAGACAGAAGTTCAGAATGTAATCACCCTGAGCCACCACAGGGAAGGCATCCAGCACCTGTATTCTTTGCTGAAGGGGATTTGCAGATGCTCCCCATCCTCCAGGTTTTTTTATTACTATGAAAGAAACACACTAATCCAAGTTAGATTTCCTGTTCAGAATTGCACAAGCCCTTATTTCCAGGCAGCTAGACTTATTCTGCTTTTCATACTGCTTCATCTCATAAAAAGCAGCTCTTCTAACTCTTCATGCAGGGTCCATCCACATTAAAGAATAAACAACAGGCAGAAAGAACGAGCTAGGCAAAACAGTATTTTAATGATCCACTTCTCTCCCAGGGCCTCACCTCATCTAAGCTGCACAGCTGAGAAACTGTATGTCTTCTCAAGGGGAAGATTCTCTGCTCAAATCAGCCTCATAAGTACACTGGAAGCATTTGGCCTGCACACATGCTTTTCATGCTGGTCAGTGACATATAAGTAAGTGTATAGCTGGCTTTCTAGCCGTCAAACTGAAGTCTAAGACTTTCAGCAAGGGTAAGGAACAGTACGCCAGGCAAAAATTATCAGATTTAGGGGGAGGCTCTGTAGATTGACATAGGACAATAAGCTTTCTCCTTTTAATACCTACAGCAAAGAAAAAGTTGCCAGAAGCACCTTTACCAAACATTTTTAACTGAGTCAGCAGAAAAGCCAGTGAAGAAGGCTCACAAAGTGTTCTCTGAGTCACAGTTGTTTAAGTCACCAACCAGATGGTAACAGCTGTTTTGGCCACTTGTTGCCTGTAACTACACTTGCAATTCACTTTTAAAGACCACCAAGATACTAAGAAATACAATGAAAGAGTTGTAATGCCTTGAAGGCAAAGACTGGTAGAAATATTTAGAGAATAGGTACCAGATACAGACTACTAAAAAAAAAAACCCCACAAAACCCCCCTCCCCCCAAAACCAAAACTACACACACACACCCTCCCAACCCCAAAAATAAAAAAACCCCACACAATCATAAAACCTAAACACAATAGCATAAAAGCAACATGGAAGGCATTTCTGGTTTTCAAGCCTGCTTAAACCCACTCTGCAATAGCCAGGAGACCTTCAACTCCAGACACAGTGGGTGGGAGCCGAGTCAGTTCAAAATATGCTGTGCCTATGCCCTTACACCACCTTCCAAGAACCGGCACAGTCACAGCACCAAACCTGGCAAACTGATGAGGTCATCACTTCAAACCTGCAGCAAGAACTTTCCATAGCTCTAGATATTCCAGAAAGTGGACTCTGGTTTAAAGATAAAGCATTCCATGGCCAAGAGAAGTTGCCCTACCAAACCACTCTGTACCTGCAATGAGGGCCCAGTGTACAGTTAATTAGCATCTATACTATTGGAAAAGTTAAATATGAAAAACTCAGGTCCCCCCAGTATGTTGCCAGTCTATAGGATTTGGAACTAAATACATATTTCAGGCTTTTCAAAAAAGCTTGGTGAAATTTTCTCCCAAAGCTGATAGAGCAACTTAGGAGAACAGTTAAAAAGAAAAAAAATAGGACTGGGCAAAAACTGTAAGAACAGGACTAAAGAAGGATAATTTTGTACTGATCTAATCAGTCACAACAGTTAGTCATCAAGTTAGGAAATAAACAGTTATTCCACGCAGAAGCTGAACTTAAAATCTCTTTTCTCCCAATTCAGACGTTTAAGAAAGTTTTTTTTCCTTGCCAGTTACATCTGAAAACATTCATATTCTTAAAGCTACATTTACGAATGAGTTTACTGCAAAACCAAAGAGTTAGGGAAGTCAAAACGAGGATCCAGGTACAACACTATTAGGGACTCCTGGCTGATCTTATAATGTGCATGAGAACTCATCTTCCTTCTAGACAGGTAAGCAGAAGTTTTTTCAATTCCTGTTTCAAATCCAGGAAACCTGGAGGGCTCCAGAGACAAGAATTAGATTCAGTCAAACTTCTTCATCAATAGGATTGTATAAGCCTCACCTAGACATCAAAACCTCTGGAGTTTTCAAATTTTATAACAAACACAAAGCAAACAAAAAACCCCATATTCTTCATTTGCACAGTAAGTATACATCTGTTCATCTTGAGCATTTTTAAATTATTAAATATTCTTTTTACACAGATGCTTCAAGGCTGACAGTATGCACACCAAACACTTCACCTCCTGCCCAAAGTCAATTATTTAATCAAAGCTGGCTCTGAGAGCCAAAAAGGTGGGCAAGTCTGCCAACTACATGCAGCATATTTCAGGAAAATGACTCACTAAGTTCAAAATGTTTTACACATTTAATTAAGCCTTACGCTAACTCCAGTTGGCAAGCAGGAGTGTGAATCACAGAAGCTGGATCACAGGAGCAAACTCAACACAAAAACTTAACTGCTTACTTCTGGAGCTGAACAGCTACTTACTGAAGCAGAGATCCAGGAGGATACTCTTTACCTCATGGGCCAGTGTAGCACAGATAGGAAGCAAGGGGGAGGGAGAGGAGCACTGCCACGACTTGAAGCCCAGAGGCTGCACCAACCAGTCACTGCCAAGGCACTGACATCGAGCCCTCTGCTAATCCTCACTGTGCTGCCAGCTGACACTGCAACACTGATCTGCTGCTCTCCCCCTTCAGTGTCTTCTACAAAGAAAGATGTCTTCTTCTAACAAAGGATGGAACACGGAGGACAAAGAGGCCGTGGTAATGATGTCATTAGCACATTTTTTGTGTCATCATTTTATGTACTCAGTGGTTACCATGCTGTTACTTGACATGTTATGCACTGCAGTATCCTGAGCTCCTTTATCTCCTATCCTGAGAGAAACTAGTAAAAGAGATCAAACATGCACAAAATAGTCCTGATGCTAAAATAAAAACTACTACGCACACATGCGTGTGTTATCCTGTTGTCCACAGGTTGCCCACTCCCACTGCTGACAGCAATGAGCTAAAGGAATTAGGAACACAGAAGAGGGCTCCGAGGTTCCACAAGACCACAGAAAGATGTGCAGCAGACATTCAGTTTAAAAGGATCCACAGAACATCCATAAGATGCGCTATAAATCAGCCACCAACATGCCACCACAAGGAGAGCAGTAGCACATGAAAAAACCCCCATATACACACCACTAGTCGGCTGCAAGGAAACACAAGTGCAGTCATTGTCCTTTGCACTCTTACAATATGAAATATCTAAAGTAGCTTATAACTAAACTCCCACACACCCACAGTGCTATTAGTGTATCCCTCTCTATCCTCAACATCCTGACCTGCAGGATGACTAGCTTTCTGTGTTAGACAAGGGGACACAGACAAACAAAATCTTCACACAGTCAGGATCTCACTGTTACCATCTCAACCAGCACCAAGCTGTACAACTGAGGGCACACATTCTGCAGAACAAAGGTACAAGATCATCAGAGGTTCCCATTACAGCAGCAGATTAGGTTTTTCACAGGCATGGCTTGGCTTTGCTTCCTTGGTCAAGTTGAAACCATGAAGAAACATCCTGCCAGATGCAGTTACCGCCCTCCCCTTGTCCTAAAGGGCACTAGGGTTAACCATGTGGCTAAGAGAGATGTTTGTGGCAGAGGCTGTGCTGACCTTCAAGACCTGTCCCACTAATGCACTTGAGGCTTCAGGTGGCCACACCTACCCTGGAGAAGGAAAGATTAATTCTCCAACCATTCCCACACTATTAATCTAAACAATGCTGAACTCCTCACCGTAGCTACCAACACCGAGCTATCAGACAGCAAAACTCTTCATGCAACCCTAAACCAAGCCTGAATCAAACAAGTAAGAAAGGAAAGGCTGTCACCTTCTCGCACCTTTTCATTCACCTTTACATCCACAATAGTATCTTGTACAAGACTTGCATCAAGCCTGGATATCAAGTCATATTTATTTAGCATTGTGCTTTACTGCTTAAATATTTGTTGGAGACTAGGATCAGATGTTTATGGGATTTGATCACTTATCTTGTCTGTTTACAGAAGTAAACTACGCACTGCAAACTGACAAATACCATTCAGATCTCTGAGCAATGTTAATCTCCCTTTCAACAAGCCTGTCACCCACAGAAACATATTACTCTCTGCAAAAAGATTGCTTCTCATACACCATTCCCAGAAGAAATCTCTGTGAAACCAGATGCATACTCTGAAGCTTCAGGGCTACCTTCCGCTCCCTGAGGTGTGATGAAACCTTATACCAGGCTAGGAAAACCGACACAAGGCAATTCAAGATAATAAACCAATCAGATATAGAAATAAATCCAGATACACAACACAAGTCTCCTACCCCAACAGATCTTGTGACTCAATTCTTTCGCTCAGATGTGCCCTGTGCATCTCATCGACATCACCCCCAGCAAATTTCAAAGAAATGAGTAATCCTTCAGTTTTCTCCTAAAAGTTAACAGCATTATACATACCAGGCTTAGGCATACAGATTTATCATTTTCTTCAAGTATTTGGCTGCTAACAGGACAAGAGATCACTTTAAGCATCTGTGGAGAACCTAGACAGCTGTTTGAGAAGGAACTCCCAAGAACACCTGTGTGAATCAAGCTGCCTAGCACACAGCCCGGCTGGGATAGGGCCCTGACCTTGCTTGGCACCCATAGGGCCAAGGAAGCAAGGCTCCTTCTGACAAGCAGGACAGCCCAAAGGATGCTGCCCGAGGAGAACTTCCCTCTGGAGAAAACCCATCACCTCCACCTCTGCAAACAGCTTCTCTGCAGTGCTGCTGCAGGACGGGGTCTAAGCAGACCTCACCTCAGAGGCCCATTGTGCCAGGTGCAGTCAGGAATACTGCAGTTATGGAGCTGGGAATCACTAAGTATCACCTTGCTCCAGCTTTGATTTTCAGAACAGAACTTCACTCTCCTACTGCTACTCTCTCCCTTCTAAGGGGCCTCCCAAAGTGACTTGAAAGGAGACAAAGAGACCAAGCATTTCAAAGACCTTTTAAACTAAAATCATAAATAAATATAAAACACCCCCCTCACCATGCCCTCCCTTATTCAGCTGTGCAGAGTGCTCAGAGTAGTCTTCAAGACCACTGCTGCAGCATTTCAAGCAGGATTTCAGAAACAGTTTTCAGATGACAGACACTTAGAGGAGGCTCACTGACATAACCATAACACTACTTATGCAGTTTAATTCTGTTGTAACAGCTTCCTTTATAGGAAGGGTGACTCACAACCCTTAGCTTTCTTAAAAAAGAAACAAAGCAAATCACATTAGAAGCAGCTGTAATATATACTGTACAAAAAGCCTCTCAAAACTGTTCATCATAATAGAAAACTTTTTATAGGGAAATGCAGGAGATTATACCAACTAAACATGCATGATTAATAGCGCAAACCAGGAAGCAATCCACTCAAATAACAGGTCTCACGTGCAAGAGTATATCAGCTTTAACAGTACCATGCTGCTCATTGTTCTGTTTCGAGTGTTTGCTTCCATAAGAGGTATTGCTAAGTGCATGTTAGTATTACCTTTTCACCACAGTTGAAACTTGAGAATTGGACTGAAAAGGTAAAGTTTTAGATTAGTAAATACTGAGGACCCCTCAGTTACTGATTACTGGAGGTGAGAACAGTGGTTGCTAGTGTACAAAAGGATCAGACTACTTGTTCAAAAACTAAATATGAATAAACATACCTCATCTGCACACTTAAAACCCAGACCACCCCAAATAACAAAAGACACCCGTGAAAGGGATAAACTGTACTTCAAGCACCCACCATATATGTGAATGCCAGTTAGGACCCATTTGCTTTCCCTCTCTTTTTCTTTTGTTTGAAGTTTGTTTTCAGAAAGATAATTCTAGACCAGACTAAACAAACCTAGTAATCACTCTAATTACTGACCTCACACAACTAAAAAGGGGAGAAAACACATACAAAATAAAGACTAAAATAGCAATCAAGAAATCCACATCCACTTTTGATGGGACAGGTCTGAGCAGGGGCAGAATTTATCATTTACTAAGCTCCTCACATCCAAAATTGAAATGTTGAGAAGACCTCAGGTTTCTACCTCATATAATTACAAAAAGGTCATTTGATCATGATACCTACACTTCAAGAAACTTAGATATACCAGGAATTCTACATAGATGCTGGATCAACATTTTGAACAACTGGGAACTTGCAGTTAACTTCACAGACACAATACTGTAAAAACACCCAACTGCAATCCTAGACATCAGGTCTTTATATTCAGCCCCACGCTTTCCTGGTGCTGAAGAAAACCTCTTCCACAGAGGTGATACACAACATGACTTTTCTGGCCACCTCTCAGAAATAACTGGCTGAATGAGACAAAGCATCAGGTTGTTTTAAGCATGGGGGTGCTTAAGAAGAGAATTTGCCTTCCTTCTTGACTTCTAAAACTTATGCAGTGTTGTTTTCATTGCTGCTCTGAATATTTCAAGTTCCACTTGTAAATGTCAATATAATCTTAGTGAAACCTGAGTGTAATAATCATGCCCATGTGCTGATCACACATTCTATAAACACAGAACTTCTGCAAGTGTAATTCATTTGTTCAAAATGCAGCCAGACCAGTTTATTATGAGAAGCTCACTTTCTAGTCAGCAGGGAAAACCAGCCAAGTCTTGAAAAAAATAAATTGCACCATGAAGCACATAACTACCTAGAAACAGAAGTTTAATACTTGAAATCTCCAATTACAACATAACTCTTCTGTGTCTAACCATGCCCATTTGGGAATATACTTTTTAATTTTTATTTTATTTTTTTTTAAGATTTAGAGATACCTTCTGATTTTTCCAATCAAATCTTTGGAAGAAAGCAATCAGAGCAAGACTTTCATCCAAAATAACAGTGCTCATCTTGCTTCTTTGTCACATTACTTTTCCTTTGCTGAAAGTTATTTATAAACCTTGGAAGTAGCAAGAAAGGAGAGAAGACGACTCAAAGAAAGAACTCTCATTTCAACACTAAACACTATGTTCTAAGGAGAGAACAAACCACAGACTGAGCAAGAAAATTAGAGCAATCTAGTAGGAAAAAAAGTAAAACAAGTGACTTTCACTTCATTGTAATGAAGAAAAATGGATTTTCTCACCCTCGAGTTGTAACCATCTGCATGTAAATTGTAGTTTGTTTCCACTTTAAATAACACAACTCTCTAGGAGGCACCATACTCATCACAGAAACAATTTATCCTTGACTCTAGGGACTGCCAAGTGACTCATCCCTCCTGATGACACAATTCACTCACAGCCAGCACATTCTTGGGCACCAACTGCCATTATGGTAACAAGATTTTCATGAGGGAATGGTTTTCCCCAGATGAACTTTCATTTGTCTTAAGTAATAACCCTTGTTCAACATCAAGGGGCCTAATTCCGTGAAGCATTTTACATCCTGCAAATACTGTCAGAACTTTTTTCCCCCCCATTCAGCATGACATTTGCAAAGTTGTGACCACTGCAGTGCAGTCCGCAAAGTTTATTTTAAAAGCTTCCAAACACAATATACTTGTTGTGCATCCAAGTGCCTGTCTAACTGATTAAATCAGAATTGGTCATTTTAGTGTCCACTTAGGAAAAAACCATTTGGGGGGTTGGCTGTTTGTTCCATTGCTAATCCCTGCACACTTAAAAATCCAACACACAACCGAAAACCCACAGCCCCCATGCGTCATCCCTGAACTCTGCAGGTAGCAGCACCCCACTGCGTCAGTGCTTCCTGGAGTACCAGGAACAGAGGTGAAATCACCATCACACCAAGATCCTGATTCAAATAAAGGCTCAAGAAGATCAGGGCCAACACGTGTAAAACTTACACCTCAAGAGGAGGGTGCATCAGCTATTATCTCAAAGGAAGCTCTGCTGCCAGCTATAATTATCAGCAACTTTGTCTACCAGCTGAAAATCCACCACCTTCTCATTTAGGGTCTCAAGAGCTATGGAGACAGAGTTCATTCTTGGTTCTGAAAGACTACAATTTCTGAGAAACAGTATCTGTCACCCTTCGGCCACGGAGAGAATAGTTTCAATGCAGGTTGCCACTCACCACAGAGAGCAGCACTTAGCAACGGCTGCAGAAAGCCAGAGGGGTTGAAAAATCCTGAAAAGGGTTCACAAACTTTTGAAGAAGTTTTTTTAAAGTGCTGTTATCTTCTCTCTAATGCATCTGAGCCACAACAGCACACTGGCTGAAAGCAGTAATTTTAAAAAGTAGCAAGAGGCTATAAACACAAAATAAAATAAAAACAGCTAGAACTGAAGGGTAACGTGAATAGGATATCATATATAAACATGATGTTGAACTTAAACATACAAGTTCAAATATCACAAGTCTTTCAGTTTGTAAGTTTTCCTACACATGCTTAGCCCCAAAAATTTGAAGTTTCCTATGTCTCTATTTGCTGTATGAAATGTACAAGGGGGAGGGGAAAGAAAAAAATAAAAGTGAAAAAAAATTGTTCTCCTTTTATATTGATATCTCCCCTATGTCTGTCTTAATTCAGTTGATGAGGACAATGACAACAAGAAATCAATTTACAAAGAATAAGAAGTAACAAAATTCTATTTCAGTAAGAGTAGCACAGCTGTTGTCCTGCCAGCTTCCCCTTCATTGCTGGGATTCTGAACACAGGCTCTGGGATGCAAGAGAAGGAGACGACATTTCATTCAATCCATGACCCCAGCTGTCCCCCTCACATTTTAGCCACACAAAGTCAGTGACAAAAAAACTTTTCATCTTTATCAAGGACACACATTTTTATTCACTTCTTTTCATGGAGTTAAATAGAAACCAATATTCTGTTGGTTGCCTGATCAACTTCATTACAAAACAAATTGCAGTTATTTACTCCTTTTAAAAGTGTTAGACAATAGGCACTGTAGATTAATATATTTTGGGAATTAAAACAGTTTCTAAAAATCAATTTACAAAGTTTTTACCTACCAAATCCTTCATAAGAGCTAAATACTAGAGATTATTTTTTTTAAAGGAAAAATTCCAATTAGAACAGCTTACACCGCCTACACCACATGCTCAAAGAACTGTGGAAAGGAGAAATAGTTTGTTTCTTAAATACATCACCAGTGTGATTTTGTAAGAATCTATGCAAGGTCATAATTTCCCAGTAAGGGCCTACATTTGAGTTCACTCAGCATCTATTTCTACAGAGAGAAAAAAGTCATCCCAGAAAGATGCCTATCTTTCTTTTAGAAAAGCATGTAGCACAATATCTGAACTTACAATTACTTACATACTGTGATTATAAAGCATTACTTGATACAAAACAAAATTTCATTACTTCAAACTTTTTTCTTAAACAAGGTTCCTTCATTCTGAGTGTTTGGTTGTTGTTGGGTTTGGTTGCTTGGTCTTTTGGAAGAAGAAAAAAACCCAGTATGTTCAAACACGTTGCTGTCATCTAGCAACCTGAACCAGGCTTCCCTCCTCAAAAGTTTTTACATCATATTACAAAACTGTACTTCTCTATCATTTGTGCCATACCACTCGTTTGATGATAAGCTTCCTATTTGTTTTTCCCTGAAAGGAGAAGCTCCTCCTACAGCCCAAGTTTTTTAATAAGGTACAGGCTTCTTGTGTGTGTGTATATGTGTAAACATATACCAAGAAATTTCTTGTGTTCTGTGATTATTCCTAACAACTAAAACACACGATTCACAAAGCAGCAGAAAACTAAAGTTACTCTGTTTGAAGGACCTCAATACACATGCTAACCTGTGACCTACAAGCTCAACCACCGAGATGCAGATTTTTTCCTTTGCTATGGACTCATTTATAATTACTATTAAAAATCATCCCCAACACACATTTAGTTTTATAATGGATTGAACACTCCATACCAGGTGTATTGAGACCTTTAATTAAATGAAGTGGGAAAGTTCACCAGATGCTACTGGAAAAAAAACAACCACCACCTCTCCAACTTTGCAACAAAAGTAACTCTTCTGATGGCAAACCAGAATGTTCTGACCTACCTTAAGTCCACTGCTGTTTTTTTCATGAGAGAGATATACCAGCAACTCTAGTGTTTGTGTGCACTGGTTAAGCTGTTTTGACATAATCCTAGTGAAAATCACAACAAACAGCCCAGAAACATTCCCTATTGTCTCTGTAGTTGAATATGATTCCAGCCCCTTCAAAAGAGAGGCTGCTACAGGTGGTTCAACATTACAGTAGCACAGATGTGCATCAGTGGTGTGGTAGGTACCTACTACAGACAACCTGTCCAGGGAGAAGCAGAGGCCTTCTTCAGAAAACAGGAAGAAACCTTATATGTACAGACCCTAATCCTCAAAGAATCCACTTTATCCACTCTAGTATCTTCTGAAAATCAAAAGCAATCCAAGAGATTGCTGCACTGATGAATTCTCGATGCAGGTGATCTATAAGCCAATAAGGGAAGTTGTTCTGCTGGACCTGATTCCAATAAACAAGAAAGAACTGGTCAAGACTGAAGTTCAAGAGAAGTTTTCCTTGCAGTTATCATGAGAAGAAACTCAAGATCCTGAGACAAAAGAGCAAAGCAAAAGTCAAGATCACAACTGTAGACTTCATCAGAGCAGATTTTGCTCCCTTCAGGCACCTGCCTGGATGAATCCCATGGCCGACAACCCTGGAAGAACAGGACAGCTGGATAATTTTCCAAAGATCACCTCCTCCTAGCTCAGGAGTTGGCCACCCTGACCAACAAAAAAATGATACAAGGCAGCCAAAGGCCTGCATGAACGAACAAGGAGCATCTGAAAAACCTCAGACATGCAAGAGAAGTATATACAAATGGGGGAAACAGAGGTGTCCAGGAAGAGCATGAAGACTGTCAAGCATGTAGTGATGGTGTCAGGAAAACCAAAGCCCACATGCAATTGAAGCTGGTGACAGACAGAGTAACAAGGACTGCTACAGTTCTAGCAGCAGCAAAAGGAGTACCTTTGGTCCTGCTGCTGAGTGGGGAAGGAGAGATGGTGACAAAGGATACAAGAAAACCAAGGTACCCCGTGCTTTCTTTGTCTTGGTCTTTACTGGTAATTCTGAGCCTTTAGGACTCCCAAGCACCTGAAATAGGTGGGAAAGAAAGATATGGCTTTGGTAGAGGAGGGTCAGGTTACAGGGCATTTAAACAAACACAACATATCTTGCAAAAACAATGTGGGACTTGATGAGATACATCCATGAGTACTGAGGGAACTGGCCAATATCATTGTGTGGCCACTGCCAGCACTCTGAAGACTCATGCAAAGTGGGAAAGCTTCTTGAGAGGTGTGAGAAAGCATGTAGCTCCTCTCTTCGAGAAGAAAGATCCAGCGATCTGCAAGCCAGTCAGCCTCACCTCAATACCTGGAAGGGTGATGAATCAAATCCCTCTGGAAAGAATTCACAAGCATCTGAATGACAAGAAAATTATTTGCCGTAGTCACCATAGATATGTGAAGAGGAAAGCTGTTCTTAAACAACATGACAGCCTTCACCATTTTGAAGAATGAAGGTGCAGGCTTGAAGTAAGGCTTTTGACACTGTCTCCCACATCATCTCAGGCAAACAAATGAAGGACTGATTGAAGCAGATAAGCAAATAGTGAAATGGATCAAAAACTGAACCACACTACCCAGAGGATTGTGATCAGCACAAAGTATCAGCAGAAGTTACATGTCTTTGGAAACTGCACAGGAGTTAACAGCAAGCCTAGGTACTGCCATTTTCAATTTTGCCATGCAGTTCTGTCTGTGTATCAGCATTTCCACTGCATATCTCCTCCCCAAGAGCCCCATGCGATGTTTGAACTAGAGCATACAAATTTCCCTTGAAAGGGTAAAACAGCTCAAAGTAATGTTACAAGACAGCTTCTGAATGCTGCAATTTCAAAATACTGCAAGCTTTTTTGCACATTTACTCGTTATTTTAGAAAAATGTGACAAAGAATGTTTCTGCCAACTGCACCTTCAAGTAAGTTTAGCTAGCGTGTCAACACTTTGACCTAGACTAGACGACAAGACACATCATCCTAAAGTATTTCAGGGCCTCTAACTAACATAGGTGGTCAGACTTATCCTTCTCTACCCAGAAAAGGCCATTTTGATAAAAAGAACCTCTTAAGGAAAAACTACATCCCACAAGTCTAAGCAAGAACTGCTGCAGGAGTATAAAATCCTCTTAAGGAAATTTCCATCCACTAATCTGCTTGTTTTTGTGGCAGGGCAAACAGGGTCTGTGGGATGTTCCTCCTCCTAGGAAAAAGCCCTCATGATAGCAACCTTGAGTAATCTGGGTGACAATTCTAGAGCAGAGCTGACATAGTGCTCTAGGGCCAAGATGTGTCTCAGGAACACTTGTTGTATCCAACAATCCCATTAATTTATGCCCCGAAGACATTTAAAGAACTTATCCATCAATAGGAAAATAAGACCTCAGAAAGTGACAAGTGCAGTTTCCAGAATGCATTTTACCACCATCTCATTAGTCCATACTATACACAGCATGGGAGAAACAGCAGGAGGCCATCATAGCCTAAGGTAGGTTATTTACAAGGACATCCTTTAAGCAGGTATGAACCATTGCATTGCATGATTTAAATTCACTCCGTAAATCACTCTTCAATGTCTCAAAAAAAAAATTACTTTGGGGGGTTGGGCACAGTACAGCTATCAGTCACTGGAAGAGCAGAGTGAGTGTTCTTTCTTACAATACCACTACAGTAGGACACAAGCTTTGGAGAAACGGAAGAAGCTTACAGACTGAGCCAGCAAAGGGCTGAAATAGCATGGCAGCAGCAGAGTAACAGAGAAAAAAAAATCAGATTTTCTTATTGAAGAGAACTGTTCTTGTAGTACTTCTTGTGTAGTGAAGGCAAATGGAAATTTGAGTGAAAGGGGGGATACTTCTGCATTGGACAGTGGTATTTCACTGTCAATAATTTTAGTGGTCATTGTTTATATGTTTTATAAAGCACAAGTGCAGCAGGCTTTTCAATCAGACAAATACATGCTGCCACTTGTCATACACACACTGCAACTGCCCTGCTGAGGCAGGAGTAGACATACAGAAAGAAACACCATTACAAATATTAAACTGCACACTGCAATGCTTACATGGGAAAATGAGAATACAGGATTAAGGTTTCCACACAAGCAGCCGCTAAATGCCCTTTTTTCCTGCCAAATTTAAAAGTTAAAAATTATAAGAAGCATCCCCAATGTATATTACCTAGGTTTAAATTAATTTGGGAAATGAAGGTTATATTCACGAAAAAGTCCTCCCAAAACCCACAAACTAGAAATTTTATCTTCAGCTATATCCTCAAAGAAAGTGATGAGCTAAACTACCTGCACTTAATTTCTTCCCCAAGCTTTTTAAAGAGTAATTTACTGCTCATTTTAAGAAATGGTAATGGAAGGGAAAAACATCCATTTGGAAGTTGCACTCATTTCAGAGATCAAAGCTAAGATTTCTTCTTCCTTCCTATCATTAGGGGGTTAAACTATGCCTTTAACATAGTAAAAATTAACAAAAACACATCCTTGCACAGAAAACCAGACATCAAAGGTAAGTTTTATATTTCAAGGAGTAAGAGATGCCACAAAGTAGATCTTCAAAAGGTGGCTGCTTAGACACGCATCTTTGCAGCCTCCCTTCAGTCCAGAAGGGATTCTCAGTCTACTTTGCTTTTTGACATCAGCAAATGGCTGATGATCTAGCAAGCACACTGGGTTCATGCTACACAAACCAGCAGCACCTTCCACTGACACCTGGGACCAGTGTCAATCTTTGCCCTCAACTCATCATAATAGTGATTAACAATTTGATCTTACCTGCTTTATATCTTCATATCACTTATGTGACATTTAAACACTTTGAGGCAAGACTTACCTTTTCCTGTAGGTTTGGATTTGGTTTGGGGTTCTTTTATTAGCACAATAGTACAATGCTACAATAATATAAACAACAGATTAACTCAAAGCAAAGGGTTAGCTCAGTCTTGCTCTGGTAAAGAGCCAGCCAAGGGAACAAACGGTAATGACTTCAACTTAATAGCATGTGGAATTAACTTATGCACAATTTATAATACAGAAACCTTGTTAATATGACAGCTACTCTTTTTAAGGTCATTACAAAACCTTCTCTGCAGGAAAACTATATAGCTCAAGAAGCTGTGTGCTCTTTCTTGGAAAAACTGCACAGACAATATCTGTAAAATAAAATTCCCTAACCTCTAGCTGAACACATCTTTTTATTCCTCACTTGACCTTGTAATAAGAGACCAAAAATGGGTCGGCTTTGCATCTTCACAGCTAGAAGCATGTGGAAAATATGTACCAGAGACACTTTGTTTCATGAAGATAGAAGGTGATATTATAATTTGTTAGCATTTGTGTGATCCATTAATAACCTGATTTACCTCTTTTACAGGTTCTTCATCCAGGGCAGCATCTTCCACCACACTCTAGTGAACAGAGAAGAGAAAAGAGGAAAAATCCTGTAAATATACGTTACCAAGAAAGACAATTCTAAGCCAAGACCTAGCACAAAACACAGCCAGTTTAGTTTTAGACAGTTAAGTTGCTCTCAATTCATACTACTATAGCAGGCTTGTTCAGTTCTTCACACTTTGCAGAGGTAAATTAACTTTTGAATCCATGGGGACCTGCTTTCTCCAAGATATATAAAATGTTAAGAGAAGAAAGTACAATTCAAGAACTATTGAAATTGCTGATGAAGAGTTAAAGCCAAATTTGTCATAGAACAGATAAAGAGCAAAAGATTATTACTTAAAAAAACTAGAGAAATGGAACAGCACGTCTTGCTGAGAAGAGAGAATATATGTGTACATATAGGACCAAATTTTCTAAACACTCAGCTTCCATTTAAACGTTGTGCTCACCTAAAACCCATTAAGTGATGAACCCTTTGGAAAATAGGTAAAAAGATTACATAGAGCTTGATCACACAACCCTTTCTCAGGAAAAATATTCCCAAGGCTGTAATTCACTATCCTATCCATCCAGCTTGAGTAGGATCAATAACTTTGCCTACTCTCAAGAAATTCTAGAACAGCAAATATCCCAATTTTCTTGCTTACTTGTCAAACACAATTAATGACCTCCTGAGTCAACAGGTAAAAGCAGCAGTATTTCACTCTAATCTTCCTTCACACAAACATAATATAGAACATGCCCTTGATGCACTCTTCCTTATCAAGCAATTGATTTACTATAAAAGCTGTCTTTAATATCTGCAAGTCATTCACCTGAGTCATGCACAGGCACCCATAAATGCCTCTGTTTTAAAAGGGTTTTTGGCATTAAGGAAGGGAAGGAGAAAGGTCCACGTGCATCAAAGAATTAAACTGTCTCCCTCCTTGTCTACTATCTGTGAAAAACTTCAGTGAAAAAGAACAACTTGCAGACAATCATGAAAACATTTTATCCCACACAGATTCAGAGACCATGACAGCTCCCTTGAATCAGTACAACCACCAGTGCTTAAGCTGCATTCAGCTCATTAAAGAGTAAATGTTTCTGCTGTTTGAAAATGTCTTCATGGACAAGAGCCCACAAGAGATGAAATTAATTTCTATGTGCTTTTACTAAATTTGAGCAAACACTACTTTAGTAGTTTTATCTACAGCATGATCTAAAATGGTCTAAAGTTATAGCATATCTTTATTGTGCTTAGAGACAGCAATAAATAGAGCCAATAAATGGTGCTTTATCTGTTGTTCTCATCTAAACTGCTTGAGTTTATGCCTGCAATTCTTTAACAGTCTAAACCTTTTGGAAGTGAAATCTCAGCAAGTGATAGAACAAGTGTAGCTCAGCTATGCTATTCTTTCAAGCAGGAAATGAAAAAAAAAAAGCACCACCAAAACCTACAAACCCACACATCTGATTAACTATCACTGCAATGGGTCAGTTATANTCAACTTAATAGCATGTGGAATTAACTTATGCACAATTTATAATACAGAAACCTTGTTAATATGACAGCTACTCTTTTTAAGGTCATTACAAAACCTTCTCTGCAGGAAAACTATATAGCTCAAGAAGCTGTGTGCTCTTTCTTGGAAAAACTGCACAGACAATATCTGTAAAATAAAATTCCCTAACCTCTAGCTGAACACATCTTTTTATTCCTCACTTGACCTTGTAATAAGAGACCAAAAATGGGTCGGCTTTGCATCTTCACAGCTAGAAGCATGTGGAAAATATGTACCAGAGACACTTTGTTTCATGAAGATAGAAGGTGATATTATAATTTGTTAGCATTTGTGTGATCCATTAATAACCTGATTTACCTCTTTTACAGGTTCTTCATCCAGGGCAGCATCTTCCACCACACTCTAGTGAACAGAGAAGAGAAAAGAGGAAAAATCCTGTAAATATACGTTACCAAGAAAGACAATTCTAAGCCAAGACCTAGCACAAAACACAGCCAGTTTAGTTTTAGACAGTTAAGTTGCTCTCAATTCATACTACTATAGCAGGCTTGTTCAGTTCTTCACACTTTGCAGAGGTAAATTAACTTTTGAATCCATGGGGACCTGCTTTCTCCAAGATATATAAAATGTTAAGAGAAGAAAGTACAATTCAAGAACTATTGAAATTGCTGATGAAGAGTTAAAGCCAAATTTGTCATAGAACAGATAAAGAGCAAAAGATTATTACTTAAAAAAACTAGAGAAATGGAACAGCACGTCTTGCTGAGAAGAGAGAATATATGTGTACATATAGGACCAAATTTTCTAAACACTCAGCTTCCATTTAAACGTTGTGCTCACCTAAAACCCATTAAGTGATGAACCCTTTGGAAAATAGGTAAAAAGATTACATAGAGCTTGATCACACAACCCTTTCTCAGGAAAAATATTCCCAAGGCTGTAATTCACTATCCTATCCATCCAGCTTGAGTAGGATCAATAACTTTGCCTACTCTCAAGAAATTCTAGAACAGCAAATATCCCAATTTTCTTGCTTACTTGTCAAACACAATTAATGACCTCCTGAGTCAACAGGTAAAAGCAGCAGTATTTCACTCTAATCTTCCTTCACACAAACATAATATAGAACATGCCCTTGATGCACTCTTCCTTATCAAGCAATTGATTTACTATAAAAGCTGTCTTTAATATCTGCAAGTCATTCACCTGAGTCATGCACAGGCACCCATAAATGCCTCTGTTTTAAAAGGGTTTTTGGCATTAAGGAAGGGAAGGAGAAAGGTCCACGTGCATCAAAGAATTAAACTGTCTCCCTCCTTGTCTACTATCTGTGAAAAACTTCAGTGAAAAAGAACAACTTGCAGACAATCATGAAAACATTTTATCCCACACAGATTCAGAGACCATGACAGCTCCCTTGAATCAGTACAACCACCAGTGCTTAAGCTGCATTCAGCTCATTAAAGAGTAAATGTTTCTGCTGTTTGAAAATGTCTTCATGGACAAGAGCCCACAAGAGATGAAATTAATTTCTATGTGCTTTTACTAAATTTGAGCAAACACTACTTTAGTAGTTTTATCTACAGCATGATCTAAAATGGTCTAAAGTTATAGCATATCTTTATTGTGCTTAGAGACAGCAATAAATAGAGCCAATAAATGGTGCTTTATCTGTTGTTCTCATCTAAACTGCTTGAGTTTATGCCTGCAATTCTTTAACAGTCTAAACCTTTTGGAAGTGAAATCTCAGCAAGTGATAGAACAAGTGTAGCTCAGCTATGCTATTCTTTCAAGCAGGAAATGAAAAAAAAAAAGCACCACCAAAACCTACAAACCCACACATCTGATTAACTATCACTGCAATGGGTCAGTTATACTTGGTAAGGAGATCCACATAATTTCTTCTGAAAGAGAGTTATAAATAGTCCTCTACCAGCAAAAGAGGTGACAATACAAAGACGTTGTCCCAGGCAATGTACATTGAGTTTTAGTGCAGGATTTACCCTATGGATCTAGAGGAGTTTTTCCCGGAAATTGACAGCAGAAAAAGCAATGACTGAAGTGCTTTCTGTCTGGGCCAGAAAGAAAAACACTGGGCATACACAAAAAGAAACTGATTTTAGGAAGAAGGAAGAAAAAAAACAGGCATGTGTATGTACTTTGAATACCAGTCAATGGAAAGGTAGACTTGGGAGGGGAGCACAATTTCTGTGATGTTCAGTAGAAAACTGTTCACCATAAATATAGTTATACAAATCTTCTCATCGTGAAAGTGATTTAACAAGGTGTCAGGTGACTTCTCAAACAAAATCAGGAATGATGCACAGTTTCCCAGCTATAACCCGTTTATTAGGACTCAGAATCCTTGCATCCCACAAAGTGGAACAAGTGACAGTATTCAGAAGTGAATTACATTATTTAAACCTCTGCAAGCCCCTCACAGCTTGTTTTTGACCTAGGGACTCCAGAATGAGCTGTGCTGGTATAATCTATGTCATTATCAGTTCTGCTGTATTGTTTACATGTACAAACTAACACCTTGCATGAAATCTTTCCTGCCGTTCAGCAACCCTTTTTGAGTCAAGTGTTTTGTGTTCTCCATAACCTGCCTGGCTCAGTTACACTCCCCTCTGTCCCTCTCACCAAAGCCCTATTACAGTACTTCAATCAAACAAGGGGATGGGGCGGTTAAAAAATAAACACAACCCCCCCACACCTCACAAGTTTCTCTCATCTGTTTCTACCACCTGTTTGTTACAAATGTGCATCCTGTGCTGCAAAACAATTGACCTGAAATACCTTGGGTTTTTTGCACTACTCAACAGTCCCAGAAATACTCAGGACTGGAGTATACAATGAATACCTTGTCCCATTACAGTGAAAAACCATAAAATCATAGAATAACCCAAGCTGGAAGGTACCCACAAGGATCACAGAGTCCAGCTCCTGCAGAGGACAACCCCAAGAACCACACCATGTGACAGCGCACTGTCCAAACACTTCTTGAACTTGAATGATGCCTTTCTTGACACACAATAACCTTAGATTGCAGGTAATGAAAACACTGCAAGACAAATGGTGAGCACACGCAACACAGCAGCCAGCTAATTATCACAGCATCGGATTTCCAGTTTGATCCAGAAAGCACAGTCTTGTGCGAAGAGGTAATGGGCAAATGGGTAATCAGAACCCAAGTGAGGTCCACGGACCTATTCAACACTCAAATTACAGATCACATACTTCATATGTTTGAATGTGAGCCTGAGTGCGATTCAGCCCGCTTTGCGGGTTTCCATCTCTGGCATACGCTCTTTCCTTTCCAGCCAGCCCAGTTCCCCGGGGCACGGTTCCGACCCGAGCCCGGTGCCGGGTGGGCGGGAGGACAGGACAGCTCAGGACGGGACATCCCGCACCGCCCGGGCTCCGCGGCCACGGCTCCAACCGCTCCGCGTGTGAGGCAACAGGTTCCCGAGCCTCGCCTGGCTCCCCGCCCTCAGCAGCGAGCGGAGCGGGCGAGGGATGCTCATCACACCCCATTTCGTGGGGTTTGGGGCACCACCGAGGAGGTTTCCCCGGCGGGAAAGAGGGGCCGGCAGCACCGCTGCGGCCGCACGCCCCCGGCTGCCGCTCACCTCCGTCTCCATGGGCTCCACCTCTATCCCTTTCCATAGCTCCAGCAAGTGGGCGATCGGCATGCTGGGCGATTCCTGCGTGAGGACGGGATCAAGCAGAAGGAGCGCGCGTCGGCCGCCGGTGAGAGCGGGAGCGGAGAAGGGAAGGCGTCAGTGGGAGACGGGACACCGCGCCGAGTGGGACCGGGACCCTCCGCCCACCCGCTCGGCAAAATGGCTCCGCGCTGCCCCCAGGGGAGCCGCAGGCGGGGCGCGGGCGCTCCGCAGGCGCGGAGGGCAGGACAAGGCAGCGGCCGCCGCTCCGCAGCCGGCGACGGACCCCCGCCCACCCGTCCCGTCCCT
>VWZW01000879.1:389-371546 GCA_013397115.1 Edolisoma coerulescens | reverse complement strand
GGGGGGAAAGTTGCTGCGGAGGATGCTGCGGCGGCGGCGGGCGCTGCTATGGCAACGGCAGCGCGGCCCCCCCGCCGGGCCGGGCCGGCCCCGCCCGCAGCGCCCGGGGGACCGCCGGGGCCCGGGGGACCGCGCCAAGGCAGAATTGGGGCTGCAGAGGCAACAGGAAAATTAGCCAGTTTATAGCCACGATTTAGAACGTTGGCATCGTGATGGAAAGTGCAGCTGACAGATGGCTATCTAAGGTTTACAAAGCCCGGTATTATTCCAGTCTTAGAAAGACTTATCTATCACTTCCTTTACTATTTTATCTCTGTACTATGAAGCCTGTAGTGAAGTCTGTTTATTCAGGTGCCCTCTCCTCCTCCTTCAGATCTCAAAAGATATTACAACGTTACTATAACAAGCATGAAAATACACCACATGCCCACCTGCAGAGACCATGATTTATGGTGATGTTGATTTGAATTCTCCTCAAATTTAGGACAAAACATACATTTTGACTTGTTCAGGCAACATCATCCGGGTCAAAAAGGTTTTACTGTTAAAGAAACCACTGCTCTTCAAAGAGCAATTTTGAAATGAATAGTCAATATGCAGGGTGCATTTTTCTTCTATTCCATGCCCAAAATGCATTAGTTTGCTTCCATATAAAGCAGTGCTGTACAAATTCAGAACAAGTTTTAGTTCACAATAAAAATTCTTCTGCCAGTCTACAAAAGAACACTTGAGAAGTGTCCTCCTCCAGTCCCAGCTCAGGTCCCCCAAACTCTATTTAACATGAATAAGCTGCCCTGTAAGTCCAAATGCTAAACATGGTTAGGAAAATCAAATTCACTAACCATAATAAAGGAGAAACCAAAAAATCTGACCAAAAAGATTCACAAACAGAGCCATGCATTCAGATACTGCTGCAAGAACTTAGTCTTTTGAGTTAGAATATGAACACTTTCCTTGACATTTGTGACAACGCTTAAGTAACAACTTGTAGCACCAATTATGCAGTTTCATCTGCTTTACAGATCGAGCAATTAAATATCTAGGTTGCTGCCTTTACTCACTGCTCACCAAAAAAGCATAGTGGGAGTGATGTCAATCACATAACAGACACATAACTGAGGTCAGAAGCTACAGTGCTGTAGCTGTAACATACTTCCTGGCTCTTGTGTCCTGTCCCTGCTTCTTCCCCAGCAGCACATGAGAAACAGAGTTGCTACCTTTAACTTGACATGCAGGCACTCTCGAACAGCCTCATAACACCAACAACCACGGATAAGAGCCAGGACCAAACACAACAAATTCAGAGCACAAGCCACACTTGTTTTACAAAACCCAGAGACCTTTGTCAATCAGACACACGATCCCAGAGAAGATACATGAACATTGTACACTATTATATCACATGCCATCTTGGTTTTTAAAAACTCTGTTTAACTCCAATTTAGGGGACTGTATTTTAACCTTTGAGATACAAATCTTGGATGCAACAGGCTGAGAGCAAGAGCAAAGTATCTGTGACAACAGAGAACTGGGGAGATGGGACATGTCCAGATAACCCCAGGGGAGAAAACTCCAAGGTTTGGGGTCATTGCACCTGCAGTCAAGTTAAAAACATGTGCATGCAGATCTAATGTTTTTACTCCTTTTCCAGGAACTTCACTTAATTCTTGAGACATACAGTTACATGCTTCCCTAAGTATTAATCTATTATCAAACTAGGACATCAAAACCTACAAGTTTATTTCCAGATCTGTTTGGTCATTCTAAGCATGCATAAATTAAAATCTGAGAAAAACAAGTGATAAGATCCTGTTATTGCTTCAGCATACATACTTCTGTTACAAGCATATATTGTGCAATGGACTCACTGTACTCATTCAGCACCAATGTATCAATTGGACCCAAATTAAATATTCAAGTTTACTGGACTAACCAAAGCACGCATTCCATACATTTCTTATCCCTACCTGACAAAGACCAGAATTTTTTTACCTCAGCTCAAAAGAAAATGTGGGTTTTGGTAATTTTCCCCCTGCTCTTTATTTTGCTGCATTTACTTGAAGTAATCCCACTGAAGTCTCCAGAATGATGGTTGACTAGAGATTTTGCAAGAACAGGGTCTCCTTCATTAATATGTATACCTGATTTTATTCTACATGAATTGAGTGTTCTGCCATAATCTTCATTTGTGAGAAAAAACATTTTTGTGTGTCCACAAGTTTCAGATTCCTAAGTACTTGGCAAACTAAATTCCTCGTATAAGAAACAGGCATATTTGTAATTAAGAAGACTCTGAAACAAAAGATAAATTATGTATTGCTAGAAATAATTGTGTTACTACGAAGGGACCAGTCATTTTCATTATGGTAACATCTAATGGACAACAAAGACTGACATTCTTTTGTGTGAATACAGTAGCAGAAAAATCCATGCTTCACTCCCCAAGCCCCTCTATGATCCACTTGAAGATATTGGGTCAGAAGAAGACTGAATATCACAAAATCAGAAGTAGTCCACTTCCAAAAATACCTCATTAGGAGCAGAATAAAGAAATAGAAGGGAAGGGAGGACGGAACATTAAGGCAAAAAAAACCACACAAAAGAGCAGACGGAAGTTCAAAGCAACTGGTCTCTGAAGACACACAGGAAATCTGGTCAGAGCAAATACTTTTCCCAGGAAAAAATATTAGTTAACCACACTCACAATTTAGCAGAAGTAATATTTGCAGATGTGCTTGCTAGGCTGAGAATTGCAAGGAGATTAGTTCAGCTTGCATCAAGAGAATAAAAGCATTTTTATCTCCTGTGTAAAGAAGCACTGGACTACTTGCATCGTGATTTTTCATCTATTTTTACCTGTCTCCTGAGTGGTAGATAATGGTTGCTGCCAGATGCAGAGTGGGGGGTTAGACACATCAATATCCTACTGGGTTACAGTAACTCCTACACTAGCAGGAGATACACAAGTACAGAAGAAAATTTCTTGAGAGCATTGTGTATAAATTACATTAAGATACTTTAATAACTTACATATCCACTGCTTTGTAAAAAAGGAAACTATTTCCCCATTTGATGGGCAAAAGGGAAGAAGCATGAAGAAATATTATTTTCTGTCACTAGGTCAACACACTGCTAGGTTCATTAATTCAGCGTTCAGTTGAATGTAATCACCTCATCCCAAAACAAATGCATTCATCTGCACACAGCTTGAGCTAGACAACTTCCTGCCTGTCCAATAGCCAAAAGAGATTCTACTGACACAGAAGTCAGCAAAAAAACCTCTGTCCTTCAACAGCATTCCCAAGGTCCCCCTCTGCATTTAAATGCCTGTTCCTGGTTGCCACAGTACAAACACCATCTATTATTAGGCTGGCTATGCTGTCAGACCAACTTTTTTTTTTCTTTTTTCCTTTTCTAAATTTCAGTCAAGTTTCCACTCGAGTGGAAACTCCTTCCCTGCACATAACTTTTTGGGACAAGACTGACCACTTGCCTGTCTGTCCATCTGCAGCTTTACACAAGCAGAATTTAAGCTTCATGTTCAATAACTTCCAGGCAAACAAGAGCTACATGGAACATTTTCTTAAAGGATGGAATCCCCCAAATGCCAGCACTGAGAAGGGATCAGGTCTCTGGAGTGTCAGTAGCATCAGTAAAAGTGAGAGGAAAAAAATTGCTAAGAGCAAAGCCCTAAAACTCCCCTGTCCCTTTCACATGCTGCACTAAAGAGCACCCATAGAGTGCGTTACTTGTCTGATGCGGGTTTTGGCTGCTAAAGGATGCCCGGAAAGCCTTGAATGCTCAGCTACAAAAGACCCAACCACTGATCATCCCTTAATCTCCAAAGAAATCAGACTGTACAATGTGTGCTGACATTCCCCCAAAGGTCACCTAAGAATTAAATCAGAGCAGAGCACTTGCAACATTTCCTGCAGATTAATTCCGTTTCCCAAGGCACTAAAAAGGAGTTTCTTTGGTCTTTTCCAATGGTTCCTGCTACATACTGCAGCCAAAAAGGATGGACCAGGGAAAAAAGGAACTCTCCAACAGCACATAAACACACATTTCAAGCAAACAGTTATCTTTTAACCTCTTTGTTCTGTTGAATATTTGTGCCTATGGAATAAGCACATAGGGAGGGATGCTTAATTGCCCTTTCTGTGAAAAAGTTCCTTCTAATGTCCTAAACACAGAAAGACCAAGGCACATTGAAAGAACACTTCAAAAACCATCACTTGACAATAAACGGTTGGCACAAACTGGAGGAAATCACTATAGAAGTCCTGCTGATAGAGCCCCTTCAGCTAAAGGATTGGGCACCCTGTGATGAAAAACACTGCTCCAACTTTACAGTGGCAGAAGGTGACATGCACAGACCATGCACAAGCAGAATCTCAACAGCAAGAGGAGAGGCCTGAGCACATGGCAGTGATGGTGTTAGATCCACACAGACCGCTATCACCATGTGTATCCATCATGATGACATACCCATCAGCTGCCACTCTAGTTTACCATAAAATGCAGCCTTCTGGCAGGGAAGTAGAAAGCGTGGTCCTTGAGGCTAATATAGGACTTCCATTACACCATCCCAAATGTGAAAGAAACATGCTGTGCATGACTATAGTTTCCTATAATCTGTGGAGTCAAGCTTGTGTTAGATGGATGAAATCTGTGGCAAATGCATAAGCGCCAAATGCTAGAAGTAATGAGTAAAAGTAGGGCAGGTTTTCAACTACACAGGATCTTTTCTTTGATGGAGGGGAGTCTAAGTTAGCAAAAGCTACTCTTCCTGGTTGAAAGCAAATAAACAAAATCCCTCACACTACTTTTTATCCATGAGAGCAGCTGTTGAAATGCTTTGAGCTCAATCCTAAACAAGATGAATACATTTCTCCTCAGCTTCTTTGTTCAGTGCCTCAGCATTAAGTATTCCAAGTTCAGCACTTGGATAGCTTACCATCATTTGTGCAGAACCTGAGAGAAGCACAAACAATATCTACCCCCTGCTAATTGCACCAGGCACAGGGGGAATTTTGTTTACTCCAGTAGGCAAGTCATCCCTAGTGCTGCTAAAACAATTTACTGTTTAGTTGTGAAGTACATGCCTGAGAAACACAAGAGGAAACAGTGGCAAATAAGGCATTTAGTGTCAAAGCAGTTTGCATCTGTCCCCTGCAAAACTCATAACATTTTCAAATTAAAATAATGTCTGCTGAGTCCCCTGAAATAAGAAATGCTCAAAACTGGAGAGAAAGTCAGCTTAATTCCTAACCTCTGCAATGTTCTGGCTTCACCATTTGTATTTAATGAGAAGGTCTAGACTGAACATTAAAATCAATATGCTTAGAGAGCAACAATGGCAATTAGACTCCTTCAGTTTAAAAGGGGCAACAGACAGCTATTACAAGCCAGCCTGGTGCCTCTGCAAAACTGGAATGAAGGCTATTAGGAGCTGTAGAAAAACAAACACTTTTCACATCTGTTAGTTATCTGCATTAAGGCTGCAGGTACTTGGCACATCCTACATTAACCAGCTCTTAATATTAGCAAATAGTTAAATACTGGAAGAATTAACTTGGAAAACAGAAAATCTAGTTCAGATATCTGCAGCAGACCAGCTTCCTTCAGTACAGACATGGCTGAGCTGATGTGCCCAGCAGGGATAATTGGCTAGAACAGCAGAGACCCCAGTCTGCTCCTGCACTGACCCATCAGTTTAGTTGAGGTACAGTGTTGGGTCTGGCTTCAATGGCCTGAGTGCCTTGGGGCTGGTGAGCCAGGGCAGAACACTGGAAGCAGCACCAAGTGGCATCACATGGCATCAGCCAAGCTCCACAATCCACCCGAGTGCCACCTACACAGCCAGGTGGTGATTGGTTGTTCCACAAGCCATGTGGGTACCTGCATCATTTTGCACTGCAAGCCTGCACAGCTGGAAAGCCTGAGCTGATTTGCTGACAGTTTGCCCAAAATCCAAAGCCTGTTAGTCTCCTTACTGTGCAAGGCATTTAACCACTCACAGAGCTGAGCTGCCAAACACAGGGGAGCCTTACCTGCTACATTCTGTACCTAATAAAGAAAAAATGAAAGGACACCTGTGGCAAAGATGCTGGCCCTCAGAAACATTTACTCAAGTAATCTCCTACACAGCCATTCCTGTGCAAACTTCTGGGATGTTCTTCATCAAAGCTGTAATTCCCCGTTACAAACTGGTAAACAGTTAAAGATGTTCAATAAAGATAAGCTGTAGCAAAAGCTTTCTTGCTACACAAGATGACACTAAGTTTTGTGACTTCATGTTTTCATCTTACAAGCACAGAAGAGACTGTTTTCCCCAAAACACACTGTATACAGCTCTTCAAGGAGCAGCTCACAATGCCCTAGAGCAGAGATTTCCAAAGACACATTCCCATCTCTGCCAGTTCCCACTGCAGCAGCAGCACCTTGGCTGAACAAAGAGGTTTCCACTTGCCCACTGCACACAGCCACTTCTGTCAGAGGTTGGAGAGCCAAACACATCAGCTCCAGTCAGGCTGGATCAAGGCTTCTCAGCAGCTGCAGCACAGCTTGAACACTTACCACAGCCAAAATGAGGGGCTGGGAAGGGAAAAGGACAGTCAAATTGCCCTCAACTCAGGGCCAGGAAAACTGGTTTGGAGGCAACAAAACAATTCAGGATTATGGGAGAGAATTACTCTACGTGCCACACTCACTGCATCCAGAGATAATACCACCCCAATGTACCCTTCTTCCCTCCCCAAAAAACAAGGAAAAACTCTTCCCTGTCACCTCAATGCCATAGGAGTGGGGCACACAGCAAAAAGATGGTAGTTGCAACCTAGTCTCTCCAACTGCTTAAACACTTCCTTACTAAAAGCAGCAAGAACAGCTTTGCTGCCTCAATTGAACCATGCAGAAGGGGCAGAAACACCAAAAAGGAAAGGTAACAGGGCTGCATCTGACTAGGGAGGTTGTGGCTGCACTGAACAGGGGAAGAGCACCTGTCTCACTCCAAAATACACAGGGAGAATTGCCCCCAAGAAATAAATTTAATTCTTCATTAACTTTCATTGACAAAACAGACTTTCATACAGGTCACTGTTTCTGTCAGTAGTTATATTTAGAAGTCCAAGCAAATTGTCAACCTAAGTACATAATGAAATTATTATTTTAGATCTAGAACAATATTCTGGTGACAGAATGCTCAGGAAGTAATTTTTTCATATAAACTTTCTAAATTAAAAAAAAAATCAGAAGTAAAATGCTTACTTCCTTAATTTTCTTTCTATAACAGACTAGGAAACATTGTGATAGCAGAGAAGTGAAGATTGCCTAAAAATACAGAGAGAGGACTGTAAGCAATATTTCAAGCATAATTCAGTAAGAGTAACATTAATGTGATGTAAGATTATACATCATAGAAAACCTCACAGTAAGCGACCCAAAAGCTCTGATACAGGCCCTTTAGGTGACTGAGGACAAAAGCACTAATTCATTTGTGGGCAGACTTTCAGTTTAGATCCTGCTAAAGATACACTCTGCTTAAACACATGGAATAACTGAATTATAGCCTTCCTAAAAGAAGATCCATTTTTCATTCAATGTTAGGGGAAAAAAGCATAGTGTCAAGAAAATGGACTTTATTACTTTCAGTATGTCTACTCAGAAAAAAGACTCTCATCAAACCTGTACACAGACATGAGATTTTCAGCAATTGTAAACATATTTAAAGAAACAATGGAGAAACAAGACAAATCCATTCAAAAGATGTACACAGAGCCTGAGGAAGCCACACCCTTGAACAGAGGAAAGGATCAGAATATTTACAACTCATTTTGAAAGCTTGTATATACTGCTAGGTTTTCACTAAGTAAATCACGATCTCATGCACTAAGAACAGGAGTGAATGCAGCACCCACTGAAGCTGACATACTTCAGCTTCATAAATTCTTCTTCAAGAGATCTCCAGTCTGGAAACTAATAAAGTCTATTCAACATAAACAGCACCAATCCTCTATTATTACAGGAGCTTTGCAGCATCAAGTACCTTTAGTATCAAAGGGAATTATTACCTCTCAAACAGAACAAACTTCAAATCAATAAAGACCACAGAAGGCATACACACAAATTAAATCAGAAATCAAAATTTCTAATCCAAAACCAAATAGGCAGTATGATTTCCTCCCCTTCAATCAGTTCACATTTGTCTTTTTAAAGATGACTTTAGCTTGAAGATGAGAAAGAAAAAAGTAGTTACTAAAGTCTGCAGGTGGTTTATATCCAATTCTGGTAAAAAACAAATCAGACCCTAAACTGAGTTAATTTCTCCAGTGTTTTGAATTTTAAGCAGACAGAAGTAACAGCTTTTTAGGTTTGGTATTTTAAGCATATGACATGCTGTATTTTCATTACTTTTTCCCAATGAATACCACAGTAGCTGCTTGTTTTTATAGACAAGTATGAGATAACTGAGGTTCAGACTTGAATGTCTGAGCTCAAGAAATAAAGTGTATTATGGGTGATGATTAAAGGTTTTTTGATTGTAGCCCAGCCTGCACCTATCAACTGTGTAATTCCAGAAAGAATTCCACCTCATAATGGCGGTTGCCATTAGCAAACGCAAGAACAGAAGGGAGAGCTGGGGACAGAAAGCCATCTAGACCAGAGCTAAAATCCTCTCATGCTGTGAGACTGAACAGAGAGCCAGGCTACACAGCACAGCTGTATACCACCCCCACATAACTCACATTTCATATTCCTTTTGGTAAGAATTAAAACAAGGTGAAAAAAAACAGCTTGATGGGCAAGTTAAAACAATGCTGCACAAGGGACCAAACCATTTAACACTTCCAGTGCCCACTAGCAGAGAGACACCAGCTGTAACATAACAACTCTTTCCAAAATAGGCATTAGAGGTCAAGCAAGTGCTTTCAACAATATCACTGAAATGAGTTACATGCACAAACCAGAAATCCTACCAACTGGTGGGATAGAAATGCACAAGGCTGGGATGGGGCACGTACAGGTGAGCCTGTTATGCCACACAGCCAGACTCCCACTCCACAAAGCACAGCAGGAAGGCCCAGACAGAAACAACAAGCCTGCCTATACACTTTCCATACCATATACCACTTTTCAAGATGAGTAAGTCAGGAAGTTATGTGCTACCAGCCTACCTCTAGGTGCCATTCTTCCCCCTCCTAAGAACCAGTAAGGAAATGGTGCTACTCAAAGCCGCTTTCCCACCGTCACAGATCAAGGTACAGCAGTACCATAGCCCCAGCAGCCCACAGAGATGGTGTGCTTCCATATCCACCATCCAGGCAATCCACATCCCCAGAGTATGGCAACAGCAGCACAAACCACATACGACCCTGCAGCCACAAAGGCAGCGCAGGCTCCTGCGTGCCCAGCCTGCACTGATTTATAGCCCCTCCTTCATGTAACGAGGATCACCTGGGTGAGGGCCCCCTGCAGGAGAGCCACCTGCCCCTAGGTTCCAGAGGGAAAGAACTGTACTCCTGGTGTTAGTGCTGGGAGCACTTTCCAGGGATGGCTTTCTGGCAAGAATGGAACAGTTGCTTCCCTTGACCCCCTCTTGCAGGTCGGACACACATCCTGCCCTGAGCAAGGGCAGAGAGTGTTTGTAGTGGAGGAAATGCAGAGTGCAGAGAGCCATGTAGTCTCATATCTGACCCACGGGGCTGTCAGTCAGATGTGCACTGGCTGACTGATATTTTGATTCAGATGTGTATTAAATTGTAGTAACTTACTGGCAGTGGGGTTTTTGCTGCCAGCAAGAATTACTGAGAGAAAGAGGGTACAACAGAATAAACCCCAGCCAGTAAAAAACCCTGATGTTTTAAGATACGGATTTCCTGGGTTTTCTTTTATCATCCATTTGCTGTCTTTCCATCAAGAGAGTTTGAAAAGCTCTGGAACAAGTACAGTATATTATTTGCTCCAAAATAAATGTTTTTCTTGACTGTAAATAAAATTAGGCCTGCAGTAGAATTTTACATTTCCCTTATGTTGATGTTCCTTTATAAATTATGATTTCTGTGTTCTGCTTCAAGAACCATTATATGTCCCTAACTTCCTTTTGTATTCCTGAAAAAAATGTAATGCACAATTTGTGAAGCAAGGCATGAAAAGGAAAAGCTTGCCAAACTTGGTGTATGAGTACTGATCAATGAAAGCTTATTGGTATTAGAAAAGAAACACAGTTGTTCTGCAAGAATAGCAGAATTTAATATCATAAGTTACTTTTAAAACAGCTTAAAAAAAAAGTTTCAAGGCCTCATCCACAGGTGACCAAATGAGCCTGAGCACCAGCTGGCCAAAGTCTTAAGAAAGAGACAAAAATCAGATCAGGGTTGCAGCTGTTCCATAGCAGTACTCAACCAGAGAATGCAGGGCGATGGTGACCAGGGGCAAACCTGTCTTAGATTGTGCAAATTCTCCTTGGAAAGAGCAGAATTCTGCAAGAGCAGTCATGCTGCTAGATTTCAAAACAAAGTTTTCTTGGCTTTGTTAGACCCTTTCAAACAGACACACGAGGCTGTCGGCTGCTGTTACCCACTAGACCTGCAATTTGCTTTTCAAGCTTTAGCAAATTTGTATAAAACTGAGGTAACAGCAGAAAGAATAAAAGCAAAACATTCAAGTTTAGCTGGATTGCACAGTCTCTCAAGTCAATTCAAATCTGGAATAGGGTGGTAAAAGTCCCTCACAGCATTTTCATCTATACTCAGTAAGCAAATAAAACAAAATGCAAGAGATAATTCCTCCCTCATTTCCCAACTTAACTTATCCATACTCATGTTCATTCTCTCAGAGGTCTAGTATTCTCTAGCTTTGTCATGCCTATCTGGGTCTTCAGGGTTCAATTAGCTCCTACGAAGAATGATTGCCTTCAGCTGATTTTAGGAGGGTGAAATTGGGAATTAACCCTGAATGTTCAGCTAACCTGGACCATCCTATGAGCACTGCTGGTAAGGACTTCAGGGCTTTTATAATGCTGATGAAAGTCCTATGCACGTTATCGCAGGAACTCCACATTCAATCAACTCTTCTCCACAGGGAATATCCTCTTGGCCTTCTCCCAGAGCAGACCGTGCTGATCTCCTTGGGATACAGCTTTTGACTAGAGTGAGCTCCAGCTTTCCACCTCTAGGGGCTGTGCACATGGAACCGGCATCTGACAGGACACCACACCAACCTGCTGTCACCCTCGTGCTTCCCAGGTGGCTGCCGGGGGTGGGCTGCCTGATACCTCGTGTAACAAGTGCCCAGTGCCCAGACCATGCAGCCCATTGCTATGGAAATTTTCAATAAGATGCACTAAATCTCTTTCCACCCTCTCAACTAGAAAGCATTTACAAGTTTTTTCTGGAGGCAATTATCAAGGTCACTGAAGAGGAACTGGACTCTAAATTATTTGCGTTGCAGAACCACATCCCTTGTAAGATTTAAAAAACAAACAAACCAACCAACAAACACACAAGAAGACAGAAAAATAGTGTTTGCCTACAACAAAATAATTACAAAATAATGAGTATCCAGATTAATTGACATGTACTTCTTACTGTATCTACAGAGCTTACCCCCAGTACTTTTCTACCCCATACTGTATTCTTTTATATTAAAATGTTTTCTAGGAAGCAAACAGACAGAAGTGCATTGCAGGATTTGTATTTCCTTTTCACTGCTGAAGGTCCACTGCCTATTTTTGCCCTGGAGACACTTTAACCCATACTTCACACTCTGCACACCACGTGTCCTTAATTGCTATTTTCTGGATGGAGAATCACCTTAGTCTTGCTAAAAAAGCTGCCTAGCCTTTCATAAAACATCTGAAATTTCACCAAGATGAAGAGAAGAGGCAATTTATGACTGTGTGTAGTGTCTCAAAAGTTCAGCAGACGGATAGGAGTCCCAAGACCCAGTCCTGTCAGCAGAGAGCTGATTTGTGCAAAGGGAAACAGCAATACAAACAGTTGATGCAATGCAAGCCAGACTGTTCTGCCAGGTAAGGGACTTTCATGAGTAGTGGGAAATGCGAATCCTCTTGGCCAAAAAAGGGAGCTAAATAAAGGATCCCTACATTCCAAGTGAGTGTTTAACCCCTTAACTAAAACAAAGTGTCACCTCATAGGGGATTTTTTTAGTATTTGTGTTGCTTTTGTCACATAATTTCCTCATATTCATCTTTCTAAGGGTATTTGTACTTTTTGAAGCCATTGGGATCCTATGATTTCACTCAGTATTATTAGCTGGAGTATTTTTCCACCTCTCTGCATCAAAGGTGTTACTCTGTCTCACACGTCCCCACAGTTCTTACCAAAGTTGTCACAATTTAAGTATCTGTTTAACTTCCCTAAGTAATCTCACAGAACAGTATCATGCAGTATTACATTATAGTAAAAGCAGGTTTAGAGCTTGGCTTTGAAAATGAGCTTTAAGTCCAAGTAAGATCAGTAGGACCAGAGTATATTGCAACTAGAAGGTCATAAAATGAGGTTAACTACCAGAAGCAGGAATTTCTGTCAAGTGAAGAAAGACTCTTCAATCCACTGCTCAGTGCCAATCAAATGAAACTGCTATGTAAATCATCTTTATCCAGTCTGAAATTGCTGTCAATGTACTTAGGATTGGGAATGGTTTTACACATGCTCAACCTTTCCCAGACCTTTCCTAGAATCATAAAAATACAACAAAGGAAAATTATGCTTAGGGATCCTCAAAAGTTTTTAAATTTATTACCTGCCTGAGGATTCTGCAAACAGGATTTGAAACTGAGGGTCAGAAGTACCTTTATCACATGATTTACATTTTCAGTGTCAGACAGAAATACAGCAAGGAAAATGCATTTTGTTTTAATGACTTGCTTGATTTCATACAGACTGTAACACACTGCAATCAGAAATCTTTTTATATTTTTTTTCTGTGTAGACAAGTCTACATCTTGCACAGATTTCCTCAAATGCTGCAATATATTAGCATAAATCAGATTTGTTAAAAGATCTTTTTACACTTTAGAAGTTTTCAAAATAGGAATAGAGACTGATGTACATGCTGGAGGGACTGTTTTGATGTATGAATCACTACTTGTAGAAATCCATTTAGGTACAGATTCATGATGTTTTAATGATCTTTCTTGAAAAAGAAGCTCTACTAATGCAATGAGAAGCTCATGTTCTACGCCCTTCCTATTGCACCTGATATTCTGTGTCAACCATTATAAAAATAGGAAACCTTTGTTCTTGTTGAGATGCTTCAAGAATTATACTTTTGCCAAGATAACCTTTAGCCCTTTTGGTAACCTTCTGCATCTAACGGACTTGTGAAGTGACCTCAGGAGTTCTCTGTAGAACCTGACCTGGTTTCATTCCCCACATTTAAGAGTGAAAAAAGAGAAGTCAAAACTCGCTAGTAAACCAGTCCTGTATGCAAAGAATTGTAGCTTTGCAGCTGAACAGGACTGGTCAAACAAATAACCTTCAAATGTTTCAGCAGTTTGTGCACTTCTATGAAACCAAATTTGGAATTACATTGACAAGAACTTCATGCTAGCAACCAATATCTGCTACATGCAGCATTTCTAGCCCCTAAACCTGTAGGAGAAGACAGTTTCACAGGGACCAGAATTACTTTGCAGATGGCATAGACCCAATTATAAAATTCCTGGACACATTTTTTTCTGCCTCGTTTAGTTAATTGCACTGATACACGGAAGAATGAAATCCAGCCCTTTTCCTTTTCCAAATAAGGGCACAGCCAGTTTTTCAGAAATTGAATTTGTGTCTTTTCTCTAGAGCTCATTAAAAAGTATTCCACTTAATGCTTTTTTTGAGGGTTTTTGCTTGGGGTTTTTTTTATGACAGTTAGCTATATGTGCATGTCATTTTGTAATGGTTTCCACAACAATTCTGCAATGCTTAGTATTAGGATACATTGTCTTAGGCACCTTGTTCAATAAAGTAGATACACATGGCATTATTAAGTATCTCTAATTTATCCTTTGATTTTAATAATATAATGATGGCTGATCTGTGTGTTGTGTAATGTGGAAAAATTATATTTGCTGTAGCTACTTTAATAGTGAATTTGCATAATCTCAGCTTTTAAATTGTTCCCAAAAAGTAGTTTTATCTTAGAATTTTGCTCTTTTCCAACCCCCTAAGTTCTACCTCACATTTAAAACCTGTTGTTTTAAATACTTCCTTTTACTGCTTCTACTGGAAATAATCACAAATATGTTTCTACTGCCTAAGTATATCTGCTGGCTTAAATGTTCTAGAAATAATTATACATTTATGGATTCTATAGGTCACCAATAATATCCTGTACACAGCTCTGAATCATCATTCAGTTCAGTTAATTGAGGTTTGAGAAATGTTATTTCCTCATGTCAGGATATTCTGACCTGAGTAATTACTGAAAATTTGCACTCTAATATCACAAACCCAATTATGAGAAATAATACAGCTCCACAATAGACTGCTGAAAGGAAAAAAAATATTATCCATGTTGAGTAGTATATGAGACAGTATTATTTTCAAACAGTGTCTTAATCACCTGTCTGTTATCACCTGAGAAGCAAAGGCTTACTTGAATAATTATGATTTCTCAGTATCATTAAAACCAGAAAAATGTTGTTTATGATCTCCTAAGTAACTTGCAAAACATTCTTTCAAGCTTTGCTGCAATTTGCCTTGAGACATTACTGTGACATGCTTGACTAGAAGTTTCCTACATAAAGCAATTTAAACCATTTCTGTGACTGCATTATCCCATATAACATGACCAAGTAGGTAAGTCATACAGCTAAAAACAATTCCAGGCAAACAGCTGCCCTGACTTAGATGTGTATCTAATTACTACACCTCTCAGACGGCACTCTCCAAACAATTTTAACAGAGACCATTTTCCTCCCTTGTCTCCTGCTCTGCTTGGTTCCAGCCAGAGAAATCTGTTCCTTGTCAAAAGATACAAATTCCACCATAGATCACCGGTGGAGTCAATTAACTACTTTAGGTTTGGCCCAGCCTATTCATTGCAGTCATGCCTATTTCACAAAATAAGCAAATAGCTATTAAAAATTTCTACAGTTTATTTACTTCTTTCTCTCCAGATGTAATTGACTGGATAAATCCCTGTGAATCTGCCACCTGTTTTTAAGTCTCTAACACTCAGAGACCTAGAATCAGGAGTAAAACATCCAGCAAGAAGACCACTCCCTCCCAGTCTCAAAGCCCTGCCTCACAGTAGCTCTCAAAGTGCAGAATTTATTTCAAAGAAAATCTCAAACCTCTAGCAAAGCTCTAGGGAAAAAGGCCCACATATGCATCAGGCTTTGCAGACAGAGGCTGCAGGGAGGATCTCAGTCTTTGGGAGAACTTGATAAAAGAGCTTATTTTGCTTGCTAAGTAGGAAAACTTGTGAAGTTTAGGAAAGCTTTCTAAGGGGCCAGTGTTCTTAGTTGGTGGGCACTTCATAGGAAAAAGCCCTTCAGGACGACTGGCAGCACAGCTTTCCACCAGCTCCAGCGTACAAGGTTCTCAAGGACAGCAATGATTCATCTCCACATGGACAATGCACGTTTTCTGGGGGAATTGGAACTCTTGTAAGAAGTGTTTCAAAATGCATGCTGACTTGTCTTGATGTTATAAATTAATACATTTTGAAAGCAGCTACATGGCACATTATTTTCAGACTCTGTTTCTCCTGCAGTCATTGTATTTGTAAAACAGCACCTGTAGGAACAAAACATTGTTATTTATAACTCTGCTCTCTGTCACATAAACAAATCCTCTGCCAAATCCCTTACAATACTGCACAACAAAACAGAGCAAATAATGCTGCAAATCTAATTTAAGCTAATACAGGCAGCACTAAATGAGGCTCTTTCTGGTCATGGCTGATTTTACTTCTCTGTGATCTGCAGCAAGTCACTTGGTCCTTTGGTTTCTTTCCTTCTCCTGTAAAATCCAGAATAGGAAGGCTAACATAAGCAAGGCAGAAGTTCAGATTGGAAGTACAAGTAGTCTCAGAATTTCAGAACTGAATTGTCTGAAATGCTAATGTTTTGATCCAGCCACAACAGAATAAAGCACAGTTCTGCACTGTGATATTCTTGGAACTGTAAATATCTTGGCTGCATTAGGGATATTTTCTGGTGGTTGCTGAAGTCTAGAAAAGGCTCACTGGGAAATGAAATTCAGACTTGTGGAAAATGGTTGGCTTGGAAAGTTGTTCTCCCAGGACAGAAATGCAGCCAATGACCACAGTGTGGACAACTGAGATTCAGAAATGTTCTGGATGAATCCTGGAACAAATGAGCTGTTTGTGCAAACTGGACACATCCAATATGTCAGCTAGATTGATAGTCTTCTCTTCTAACCAAATCCCACTTTTCACTTGACAAACTGGAAAAGGTTTCTCAAAAGTAAAATGTTTCCCAAAAAGTCACAACCAGCAGAATCTGGAATTGCTTATTGTCTCATATAAATAACATCAACTGTACAATTTCCTCTATTTTATAAACTACCCTGAAATGCTTCTGAGAGCAGGCCACATGGTAGCTAATTCCAGAAAATATATAAAGTCCAGAATAGAATTTGGTAATAAACTGTCTGATGCAGTCAGGCTGCATCATGGCATGCTCACTATCTCAGAATCTTTACATCTAATTCTCTGTGTGGAATAAAGAAAATGAAGACAAAACTTCTTCCTATGGAAACGTAACTACTTTTGTAGGGCAAAACTACTTAATTAACATGGTTTTCCCTGCAAACCTTTCTGCTCTGTTACTTGAATGCAAATTCCAGCTGTCTTGTAATGCCAGTGTCCTCTAATGAAACTGAAGTTGACTGTGACATTTCAGGAAATGTTCATGTAAATTATGTCTTCACAAAGAGTGACTACAAAATTCAACCTCTCAGCCTAGACATGAATGATGCCAAATAACCTAGAAGAGAACCATGCTGTTACTGAAAGCAGGGAGATAAATCAGGAGCTTTATTGTCCGTCATTCGTAATGATGCAAAGGTTAGTGATTAACAGAGTCTGACTGTGATTTGTTCAACTGATAATAAAAATTTGCCTTCATGCAATAGGACCCCCAAGTGCTATAGGTGGGGCCAATAGCACTGGGCTCCTGTGTTGTAGAGAAATTGGAGGGGAAAAAGATGTTAAGCAAGTTTCTGGAAAGCAGCCTCAGCCTGGTTTCTTTCTCTAAATCAAGCCATGATGCTACTTAATATTTCATCTGAAATCCTTGGATAAATGGAAATAATTTTATTCCAATTCCTCTGCTACACAGTGTTAGTATTACCCCAATATTGTTAATGGGCTTTTGGCAGCTTTATTAGTATTTATTATTTTGGCAGCTTAGTCAATCTTGTAAAAAAGATAAATGTAGTACAAAGCTTACAAAGATGGGTGGTATAAAAATCATTAAAAATTGCAATCATAAATAATTGAATATCTGTGTTGTGTATTTAACTAAGTGGTGTTTGAATTACTTATGTTACTGAGCTCTAAAGTACAGGAAAATTCCCGACATTTTTCTAAGTTAAGCAAACACGATGAACTAAGCCTATAAAATCTCACTATTTCTTTTTCAGTGGTGTTGTTGTTCTTTTGTTTGTTTATTTGGTTGGTTGGCTTTGTTCTGTCCAGTGTACTGGAAGTCACTGGCTTCTGAATCAGTTCCTATTGCATTATCTAAAGTAAAGTTTTGTCTCCTTCTAGCCATCACAATTGCAAAAACTTAAAATAAATTGCTAAGAAATTGCCAGTGTGATATATTTGTCACGCTCACTATCTAATTTCACAATGACCTATGATGACATGGTGCAGTCAGATTACCATAAAACATTAGGATTGGAACAAGAACTCATTAGAAGCTCTTTATAAAGATGGCAGTACTTTTACAGAATTACAAAGCAGCAGCTTTTTCTTTCAAAATAGCTAATAAAATTTTCTTCTGAGAAACTGTGATAAATATCTGCAATTTAAGTTTGTGTAATTCTCCCTGATTGACTGTAATGAGTCTCAATTTGTCTTGTAAACCGAATACTTAATTGCTGTGTTCAAAATGACATCAGGTTATTACAGTGTTCAGTATGTCTAAACCAAAAAGTTATTAACTGGCTGATTTGCAAGCCTAAAGGGACTTCAGCATCTCTATTAGGTAATACATTATTTATAATTTAGGGTTATGGAATTAGCTCTGTCTGGCTCTCTGTGGCTTATATAAGCTGCCAGTAATTAAAATTTCCACTACTGACCACTAGCAGCTTCCAGCAGAATTCAGCTGGAGAAGGAGGAACGCACTGAACACTGCTTAGCAAATTTTAAGAGATGGATGAGGAAAAGCATGTGTGCTTCTTGTGAAATTTGGGGGAATTTAGGCATGAAAAGCATAAACTCTCATTTTATGAAACTCTGCTTCACCTGGCACCTCGTTCTGCCAAGTCCTTCCTCTCAACATTTTATGCTGACATTCCCCAGGCACTTGGATATGTGCTGCTGAGGCTCATCCATCTGGGTGAGGAGGAGGAGTTTCAGCACCCAATGCACTCCTTCCTCACCAGGTAGGTTACTCCTTTACCTACCAGTTCTTGGGGCAGCTTCCTAAGAGTCCATGTCACTTATACCAACAGGACAAAATTCATAGCAAAAGACAACACCCATTGTGTTTAACATACAGCTGAAAGTGCTGGAGCTGTTTGGAGTCAGCAAATGAAGCAGTGGTCCCAGCCACAGGAGAAGAGGTCCCTTGTACTCTCCCCTTGGCAGGGTCAAGCAGGGACAAAGACTTCTTTTTGCTCTCTGAGCATCCAAACCACCAGCCTGGGGGCTTTATTTTGCACAGGGCCTCCTCCAAGTCTCTCCTTGTGAAGCTGTGAAGAAAACTGGCTAGATTGCCTGAAGTGGGGAGAAGCCCTGGGTTCTCATCTCTGCTACAAAACCTGCTTCAGCAAATTCTCCAAAAGCCTTTTGTGGCAGCAGAAACCTCTTTAGGGTGACTGGAAGAGTGTGACTGTGCCATATGACTAAGCAGTGCTTATTTACACTAACCAGTGCCATCTAGGCTCCTGCCAGGAACGCCATACCTGGTTTATCTCAAAAGGCTTAGGAAGGGCTGCACCAGAGCAGCAGGACATTCCTCCTTGCCACCCTGGGAAGAAGCTGGATTTAAGACTCAGTCCAACTATTGCATGAGGCATCTCTCTGCAGCACCACTTAGTTCACACCATGTAAGCAAAAGGAGCTCAGATGCTTAAACCAGGGGTTTGACCACTGTAGGGACCAGATGTTCCATTACCTCCAAAGGCCATGATATTTTTAAGCATTTAGACTTTAATTATCCAGGGCTAGGGAGGATGAAATGGTCCTCTGCAGACAGCAAGTGCATGGAAGTCTTATTTAATTTGTGAGACTTAAAATTGTCATCAGATTTCAAGCTGAATTTCACTTGCAGGGGGGATAGTGGCAGAGCTAAGAAAACATACCCTGATTTGCCTGTTCTCCCATCTGCCCAGACAGACCAGGCTATCCATGCCATATTTCTGTTTAAGTAATGGCAGAGGCCCTAGACTGTTAACTGATTTAATAAATATCCATCTTTCCCACCTTTTTAAATTCAGTTTTTGAGATATTGCTCTTGCTCAGTTGTGAGTGTGACAGAAAGTCTGTTAATCAGCCAGACTGGCCAAAAAACAGGTGCCAAACATGTACCAAATAAAGGAGTAAAAGCTATCCATCAATACGCCTTCCTTCTTTCAGACCTGCAGAGTTCCTTGCAGTCAGAATCCTTCAAAGTCATAGAGGGGGAAAAATGGGGAGAGAAAATAGGTGTTTGTTTTGTGAATATTTTGTCCATGAGATTTAAGAGATTTTTCTCTCTTTTAGTATCTGTGCCTTCAATTACTCTGGAACATCAAAAGCATGGTCCATTCATCCCTCAAGTCACTGAGGACAATGAAGGGAATCAAAGAGAAAACAACACAAGGCATTGGAAATGAGAGGGTAGTTTGTGTCCCAGAGCTATTTTATTACAGTGATTATCCTGCAGTAGGCTTCAGAAATGACAAGCTGCTCACTAAATCTCACAGAAACTGTGAGACTGAAATCTCTGAAGATATCCAGGGGCAGAAGGATAAAAAATAAGTCAGGGCCAGCTGTTACGTATAAAACAACTGCCTCAGTAGGATACGAGTATTCTAAGCCTCAAACTTCTGGGAGACAACAAAGTAGTTCCCACTTTACACATCAGTCAGCCAGCCTCCTGGCTGATAAATCCTTGACAAATGCATACCCCAGACACTTAGCAAATATCTGCGAATTAGGGTTTATGAGGAGGGGCAGTCCCTTCACAGTGTTCTTTTGAACACAGGCCCACAACATCTGGCACAGGGAATTGTCAGCACAAGTCATCTGGATATGTGTAGCCTTCATAACTTAACCTATGAAATCTTGGTAAGGGAGATGGATCTGTGGAAGGCTGATGGGCTAAAATCACAGCAGTCAGGTGACATGACAGCTCTTCCAACCTCTGCTAGAAGTACACACAGCTTCTCCACTCTCAGCTGAGCACTTTGGAAAGGGAGAAGTCCCTCCAAGGCTGACAGCACCAAGTTTCATTCAATACTAAGCAGAAGTTAGTGATCTAATGGCAGGTACCTGCTGGGATGCATCGTGCTTGTTTACAGAGATTGGAATTGCTACAAGGTAACTGCTGTGCTTTTAGTTCTAATTTTAATTTTGTTTGGCTTGTCTCTTCTAATTTGCATGCAGACCACAGGTCTCTAACACGAAGAATTGTGTGAGTTAGAGGAAAAAACCTAAGCAAACAGCCTCTTTTCTGGTAAATGAGGCTGTGCTCAGAGAAGTATTTCTTACAAAACAGCACTATGGTATTCTCTAGCTTGCTTAAGCAATAAAATAAATAAAATTCTTATCAAATATGGTCATTTTTGCTTCTTCTGTTTTATAAAAGATTACTGAAATATCAGTTCCTTTAGACTAGCATTGCAAATCAATGTCAGCACTGTGATTTTCATGCTGAATGTATTGATGTATTGATTTACACCACCAGTCTGTGGGCATGGTTGGGTTTGGCTGCCCCTGAGGTCTATCTAATCCTCCTCCAGTCTGCTCCAGTGTACCTTGGGGTAAGGAATAATGAAAATCACAGGACAAACACAAAATAATCTGCCTGTCTCCCACATCAGGTCTCACTTAGCCTGTATACTAAACCTCTTATTCTTCAAAGCACAAGAAATTTAAATACTTTCTAAAATCAACTATTTATATCAATGCTGGGTGATGTATGGCAACTTTGTGGAATAGGGAATATTTACAGGAACAGGAGGCATGCAGTGACCCTTGTGAAGGAAGCTGCCGTATCAGCATGACAGTCTGAATTTACAGTAAGTACAACATTCCTCATCATTGATTACTCCATTCCTGGGAAAGCAACTTGCAAAGTCCTGACAATTTCCCTTTGCATCGTCAGGCATCAATAACACTGTTAGCAGCACCATTAACCTTCTGTGGCCTTGGCTTAATGGTGCTCAGTGTCAGATCCAGAGCACAGCTGACTGAAGCACAACCACACCAGAACTGAGGTGCCCAAATTCAAGAACCCATTCGGATCAAAATCCCCCTTCCCAACCTGCTGCTTTGCAGCTGTAGATACCTAGCCTGTCCCCCTCTCTGGGATTTGATGTGCACTGTATTGACGTGCTGCATGGACACTGCAGTCCTACCACCACTCCTCTCCTTCCAGTCAGCAGCAGCTGGGGCAGCAGCACAGCCCAGCACTCTCCAGCCACTGAGGGTGCAGAGCAGGGACACAGCCAGAGGCCTGTGCCACCTCCATTCCAGCCTTCAGAGGTAGCTTTGCCCATCCTTCGGGCAACAGCAACCAGCTGCTGCCCCCACTAAGAACAAGAGTGATGGGGACAAGTCCCCTCTCCTTCTCCCATCTCCTGTTGCAGTTGGCAGCGGCAGATCAGCTGCGTGCTGGCAGGGAGAGACAGATCTGCCCCTAAGCACAATGCACATGCATGCGAATAGCTGCCTCATGACACTGAGCAGAAGCTGCATTTCTCAATCTCCTATTCCACCCCACCATAAACTTGGCTGAAGCTGCGCTCCTGTGCCACTGAGAAAGGCTCAGCACAGGCCACCAAGAGACCAAAACACAACAGAGAGAAAAGAACCTGCCCATGCCCCAGGAAAAGGGGCTGTCCTTGGAAAAGGGACACACCCCCATGCTCTAACCTACACTCCAAGGGATGCTTAAGCATTTTGCATGAGAGCACACAGACAAAGGGTACAAACAAGCGAAGTCCCTCTGTGGAGCTGACTAGGGTTTTAAACCACCGAGACTGCACACACATGCCTGCTGGAATTTAGTTAATTTATTCAATGATGCAGAAAAGAACACAGGACCCATCATCCCCAGGCTGTGCTGAATTTTCAAGGCTGACAGAATTTATATTGCGTAAGGAAGTGACTGACACTTTTTAGAACTGAAGTGAATTTTATGGCTCCCAATATACCTTTGTTTACTTCTTGTATTTAAACTGCCTTAATCCAACTCCTGAAATTATATACATTCTGATGGAAAGCAACTGACAAGGCTCACAACTGGCTGTGAGCCATTGCTAGAGAGAACACAAAGGACTGGACATGATCTTTGGTCTGAAGTGGTGACAGCATTTATTCATCTGCCCTCCTGGCTGCCCACATAGAGACCTTAAAGCATCCCTTAAATATATCACTTAAAACTTGATAATGTCTTGGCACATCTCTGTAAAAAAATCAGTAGGTAGCTTTTAAAAGACATTTGTATCTTCCTAGAAGTTAGGCAGGTGGGTTTGCCAAAACCTATGCAACAGTAGTCATACATATACGGTTTTATTGATACTACTGAAAAGTTCACCATAGAAAATTTAAATATTTAATGTGTAGTAAAAAGTACGTGGGTGTGGTTTTTTAAAGGCAAACACAGTACTTCAGGCATGCCCCTTTAAATGGGACTCCAGAGTATGTGAGGTTATTTTAGCCAACCTTTTTCTCAATTTTTACTCAATTGCAGGCTGCATGTTGTCTCCCTCACTCATTTTGGATTATGTTATTTTCTCCTCAAATTTTTAAGACTAATCAGCTCCTTTCCATTTCTTGCATTTGAAAATGAGGCTGAAAAATGCATGGAAGCTATGCTATCTACTCTGCTGCAGGGGATGGTCATTTGTGAATCGTGCATATCTGCTGACTCCCTTTGGCAAGAGTCAGCTTCACCTTTGATTGAGGAATAGGACTGAGGAATCAAAGAAACTGCAGAAAAACAGGCAAACCCAACAATCACTCTTTTGGCAGACCACAATAAATCCTTAGCTGTTAAAATAAATAATTATCTGAGTTTCGAGAAAGGCCTAGAAAACTGACAGCATTCTAGAATGGAAAGGTAACAGAGCATTAAATGAAAGGCAGCAGAGAAACAAGGACAGTCAAAAATGAGAGTAAATTTAAATGGTTTCTAAGCCCCTCAAAATAACGAATTTGTTTCTAATACTGCATTTCATGTTTTCACAGTAATATTATTCTAACAAACAGATGGTTCCTTGAGCCGTAATTGTCTTTCTTTGAAACACAATTTGAGACACATGGATCAACACAGCACTGTGGGGAAGATGTTGTCAAAATTTGGTTCCCTTTGGAAACATCCAACTTTGTGGCATATTACTGATCATTATGGGGTAGAGATGTGCTATTGCCAACATCTGTACTTTTTACTGAAAATCCTGTAGTATTTATTGTTTCATCTATAAAAACCTGTTTCTTGGAACAAACTGATTATGTGATAATCTTTTTTTATATATAAAAGTGCAGGCACTCACATGTAGTAATGCTGAATGCTCAAATACAACTAAAAATTAGTAACAACATATTTCCAGGGCCTAACATTCTCCTATACTAGCATGTAACCCTTAGCATTGGTTGTTTCTCAAGACTGTATGCAACTACTGCCACAAAAATAAACAAAGAACAGGTAAGGCTACAAATACAGTCTCCCTGGGATCTTTTGGGTAGAAGAGCTGAAACTTGGAGAACATTATTACTTCACTAAGAAGTTATGCAAAAGTTGTCTTTGGTCCACTCTGATCCCTCCATGAGGAAAGGTTCAACACCTCAGAGGACATGATCTCTGTTCTGCACTTCTGGAGAGCAATTATGCAAGGCAGTGGGTATTACATCTGGGAACAGACCTTCAGACAGGTCTCAGAGTTCTTTTTGTTTACAGTATTTTCTTAAGAAATTGTCATCTCATCTCAGAGAGATGATCATCCTTTCAATACAAAGAATTACCTAATTTCCCTGACTCACTGGTAAAAATCAAAAAGCAGCTGAAGTGGCAGACTTAACTGCATGTCAAACTGAGAAGTCACAGTTCTCTTTTGAACATTGATTCAAACCATAAGCAAGCAAAAAACCCAGACCAAGCTGTAGATCAGATGCTGATCCCAACATGTGGACCACTGTCCTTTAATAGCAAAAGAACTTTGTTTTCCAGCAGAAATCTTCACTGTAGGCCTGTGATAGGGACAGGGGCTTGTGATATTACATGAGTTTGGGTTTTGTTGCTGTTTAAAAAGTTTTTCTCACTTTATGGCTTCATTTGTAATCTTGGACCTCTGAAGGATAATAGGTTGGGAGAGTATCATTGCAGACCGACAGCTCTTCAGTTCCAAGCTTCAAGTGAGCCTGCATTGGGCTGGATTCACCCTTCGGCGCCGTGCAGTTTATCAGTTGCAGTTCTTTGGTGAAGCAAAATTCAATCTGGCCAATTGTTTGTGCTTCTTCACCCTAGAAACATGAAGGGCAAGATCAGCCTCATGGGAAGGAGAAAATAAATCAATTCTTCAGCTACACTGCCCTATCTACAGAATACAGTTGTGATTGTTTGTGTATTTACCAGATGAAAAATGCAAAGAAAAGTACAAGAGGCATCCACTCTGAACAGCTTATAGTACATACTCAGTACCAGTCCGGGGAACTGTCTAACTAGTAAGACTTGTTACAAAATGCTGTGACACGTTATCCTGCCCTTTACTCATCTGCACAGTGCACAGCAGCTGTTCACCTTAATGATGAGCTCGGGCTGAACTCTGTGAATATTGAAGGATACTTGTGACCAGAAAGACACTTTTGACCGACTCTTCATAGCAGGACAGGAACTGAGGCAAATAAAATTCTCCATAAATGAGAACAGAAACTACATTTTATTATAGCTTTTACAGAAAAGAATACAGAACCAAGCTGTTAGAAAGAGCAGAAATGTAATTTTTGGACTACAGGACAGGCTATGAAGAAAAATACTGTCCATGAATAAAGCAGGCAGGCATGGAGGCCTTTCATGTGGCAAAAAGATTACAGCAAGATCCCCCCAAATGCTCAAGTGTAACAAAATGTGGAAAAAAATTGGTTTTGAAACAATAAAGCAGGACAAAAAGATACATACAAGGCAAAAGTCACCGTGCTGAGGGTTTGTTTGTTTGTTTTTTGGTTTTTTTTTGTTTGGAGTTTGTGTTGTTGGAGGGGGTCGTTTGTTTTTGGAAGGTTTTTTATGTTTTGGGTTTTTTTTAAGAAACTTAAGAACAGAGAGTGTGTCTAACTCATTTCAAACATCAAAGTACCTCCATCATGCACTTCAGGCATGGACAAGGCTAGAACTCTGAAAAAGGCCTATCTTCAAATAACTGAGATGTACTTTTTCATTTCTATTACCCAATATTACCTTCAGCTGTTAGGTACGGGAGACCCAAGCTGTAAATTATTTTCATATAATTGGAGCAGTATCCCAAGTGTACTAAAAGCAATGGCAGAACTACAGTGAACAGAGCTAGAAACTGGGGTTTGTGTTAGCTCTGTATTTCTTTAATGTCAAAAGGTGGGTCACTGTATAGCCTACACTCAATTAATATTCCTTTGTTCCTTAAAGTAACTTATAAACATATTTTAAAAATATTGCAACCTATAGATTTTTTTCATGTTAAAAAACATATGAGTACAAAAACCTCAGAGTATTACTAAAGCAAATGAGCTGACAACACACTCCAATAGCAACTGTATCTGAGCAAGTTTTTATAAATTGTTGCCTGTGTATGGGCAATAAGTCTGCCAAGTGTTTTGTAGTAAATCACCTTTAACAAGCTGAGATAAGAAGGAACCACTCATAAGAGTGAAAGCTAACCTTGTGGGTTTTGGTTTTTGCTTTATTTTCTGCAAGTACAGAGTAACCTAGCTGAAAAAAAGAAAGCACTCTACAACCTACACATGTAATTGCTCAGAATACTATATTGTTCCTTTAAAGGCACTTTTGGTTCAGATATGGTGACCTATACTTTACAGCACATTGTCTCTGTGTACCACCTTCTCTACTGCATCATGATGCACAGCTCAATCGTTGGCAAGGAAAAGTAAAAAGCAATGGAAATCTGAGACATGACTGGCTCAAAAGAAAGACTACAGTGACCCTGAACCACAGTGAAGCTCAAAATACCTTTTTGTACCTCTTTAGGTATGGGCTTTCTGGAATAATCTCAGAGACAAGCTTCTGAGCTGCTTTATTTCAGAAGGATTCTGTTCACTGAATAACTTGTTCATACAGAACACAACAGCCATGCCCAGCAAAGGGAAGGTTGCTGCTGACAGCAGCACCCTCACCAAGGCTGACAGTCACTGGCTCCTTTCAGCTCACTCTTGTTGGCTTTAGTAATTTGCCATGCAGCAATTAAACTTTAGCAGGCACAGTGGAAAGTGCTCAGCTACAGCAATACCTCTGGCATCGTGGCTACAGCATTCAGGCAAGAGATGCAGGTTTAAATATTTTAAGACACAGACCTTTAAAACCCAAGTCCAAGAATCAAACAATATCTAAATGCTAACAGCTGTATATACAAGGAACACCTAGACCTAAGTTTCACCATACCGAAGATTTTTCACTCTATTTTCACTTTATTTTTGATAAAACCTGCTCTTTGAAAAAAAAAAAAAAAGAAGTTAGTTTTCTGTGCATTTTTTTTTTCCATTTTGGGAAGTTAGGGGAGTTTTTACCTCTTCTGGAGGAAGGCATTGGATCTTTGGTGTTACACCATAAAAACTTGTAAGAGCTTCCTTTATAGCAGTCATCTGAAAAAGTAAAAAGCTTATAGAGATTAATAGGTCATGAGCACATCTTCCAACAGCTGCCACACTGGTTAAGCTCTCAAAAACTTTTACAAAAAGCACAACCTTAAAGAACTATACAATTTTTAAAAGATCACTTGTTCTACAGAAATTAGTTGACTCCTACTGAAAAAAAGTGCATGCATATGATTTTATTTTATAAAAAATTGCCTCTTACCTTGTAATATGAACTGCTTGGCTTTATCCCAGCTTTCAAGAGACAACTGAAACAAAAATACAACATTTTTCCATGTTTCCTGTATGCAAACATACCTTCATAATCATTAGGTAAAACAGATAATCTTAAGAACCTGTCAAGCACTAAAGTGATGGGAGCAAGGGCAACTTGTCTTCCATTCTTTGGCAGCCTAGGAAAGGCCCTTTTCTGAAAGGCCACTTCCCATCTAACTTGACAGGGTCAGGAAGAACCCTTTCCCGCACCTTAATCTGAGGAGCTGGAACAGTTCAGTCTTAAGACACAGCTAGGGGAAAGGGAGTTTCAGAGTGCTCTGTTCAGTGCCAGGTAGGGCATGGAGTTTAACTGCTTCCTTTCCCCTGCCTTGAGACACTCCCCTGTGCTCCAGCCACTGCGGAGGGTACAGGGGCAGACCTGTGAGGGTGCTCTAGGCACCCTCATATTCAAACACTGGATGGGCTTCCTGTGGTGGGAGACACACGGCACACCGGGAGAGGGATACAGCATGTCAATCTGGATCAACGTTACTGTCAGGGTGGAAACTTTTCCTAGCAAATATGATTTTGAAGAGGAAAAGTTGGTCACATCAGAGAAATGAGGTAATGCTCAAGAACCTCTAGCCTGTGTACCCTTTCCTTTAGGTTCAGTCCTGAGAGGAGACCACATGTCCACGTTGACAAGACTCAGGACCTAACACATGATGAGTCTGTGAGTCCCAGCTTCTTCTGTAAGAAGTGGGAATAGTCAGTATCTTGCAGGATTTAATCCATAAATACTGATAATTCTCAACCCTTCCCTTCCAAGGTCAGTTTTGGCACAAGGAAGATTTTACCCAGCTGACTAAAGGACAAGCTGTTTTTCACTGTCATTTTACACTGGATATAAGGAGGCCAATAAAATAGATGATGTTCTGTTAATTCTTTCAGTCCTCTGCATGATGTCCTCTTTTTAATAATTAGCTTTTTGGAAACAATTTTTTAAATCACTGTCATTATTTTTTTCCTATTCAAGTATAAATGATATACAGTGAGAACACTGACAGTCTTTTTTTTCAGAAAAGACAAAATTAATTATATTCATATTCACAATAGATAATAAGCTTTGAGCAATTAATTTCAACATGCTTCAGTCTCTATTCTTTTGCAGTGTTGCACATGCTGATACAGAGTCACATCATCGGTCACTGTGCCATCTGTAAATGTTTTAGTCACACCATCGTAGCTACTTAGGCAATTGACTTAGACATTATTAATTTTAACATTGCATATGACATGCTCAAATACTGCGTGTAGAAAAATCTGCTACAGTTTTAAAAGACATCTACAAAACTGAGGTGGGAGGGAAGACAGACTTATTTCCTTTGTGCATATGCAAAATAAATGAGACTTTGTCTAGGAGATTGCTTGGACAGGACACTGGCAGAGCATAAACAGGATGGGCTGGTTTAGGGTTTCTTTGGGGGTGTTTTATTGAGTTTTTTTAAAGGTATGTTTCTTGGTACAAAACTATTTCCTCTCTAAGATACTGTCCTCTTATACTGACAGACAATTTACGGTCAACAAATCTAAGCCAAACATCCTCTCACCCACACCAAGCACCAAGATCAGGAAAGGACTCTAACCTTCTGGCATTCACCTGCAGCCAGAACACATGCATACAGCACTTGGACAAGCCACAACATTCTCATCAAGATTTTGAATCTGGAACGGCCAGTGCTTTGGAACCGTGAGGAGAAATCAGCCCCTAGGACAAAGCAAGAGTGTCACACCGGGGTTGTTAGAAAGGACAGCAGAGGACTGCCTGCAGCGACTGAACACTGCCCTTCATAACCTCCTCTCTTGCTGTTGCCTCTCTGCCTTTTCCCAGGATGTTCTGCATGATTTTGCCTGCAGCTTGTCCTTTCCTCTGAGCAGAGCACTGTCTTAAAAACAAGTGTTTGGGGCTCAGTATGACTTGGAAGTTTGGGGGGTTTCGTCACTTGGTTTAGAACATTACAGGTACCATAGCTTTTGGTATCAAGATACAGCTTGTAAAGCTTCTCAAAAATTTACTGTCTCACACCATCTAGAACAATGCTGCTAAGGATGCTGCTGGCTTACCTGACTCTGAAGTGACCAGTGACTGCTTCTCAGGGTAACAACTCTTCCTCTGAATTTCAGTACTAAAAATAATTTATGCTAATACTCATTTCCTCTCTACCATCAGATTTTTAGACTTTCATTTTAGGATAGATTTGAAACTTCTAGAAACTTTGAAATAAAAGGCAGTTCATCGAGTTCATTTACATACCCATTGAGATCAACATGCTGGTAGAGTTCTAAGGCTTTACCAAAGTACTTTTTCTGAGAATTAAGGACCTCAAGTGTGGCTGCACAAGTGCCATGTTTGTCCCACTCATGTTTCCTATAGGAGAAAAGAAAAATGCAAATTTTAGAACACATTATTTGCAGATATATGTGCTGTACAAGCTAGCCATTATACTGAAATCAAATATCTGAAAGGCTACACATGTGGAGTAGGACACTGCACTCAAATTTATCACACACGTGAAAAGTAAACCCAAGCAAGATCACTCCCACCATTTCAATTACAGCAACATCTATGTATTAATGAAGTAAATATGTATCATGCTCTTATGATACAAAGCTCTCTGAGAGATGTTTGGCGGTCAGAATGCAAAGAATTTGCCTAGAAAATGACTATCTCTAAGCCTATAAGTTTCAGTGGAATCTTTTGTGTTAAATGCACTTTCACAGCACTAATTTTTTTTCTGAACTCAAAGGACTAAGACTTATTTTGGGTGAAACAGTGAAATTGCACAAGCTGCTAAGACAAGACCTTAGCATCAACTTTTATGCTGGCCTGTGGCAGGATTTTCATAGGCCTCCTCTCAAGGCTTACTTCTAATCCACCATCCATTCTCCTATGAGCAAGGAACAGGGAACCAAAGAAAGAAATTCTTGCAGTGTACAGTAGACAAACTCAAACAGGACAAAAATTGTGAAAAAGACAAAACTGTTTCTATCAATTCTAAAGTCCATTGAAAGACTAAGCAGTATAATCTTTACTGACACTGCCTGTGGATGCCTTTTTTTTTTCTTAATTCTTTTCACATTTTCACAAGCAATTTGTACTATATAAGTATCAGTTCAGCAGATGTACATAAAGATTATCTAGTCACAAACCCCTGCCATCATCCCAGCATCCTGTGACCTTATGATGCCTTAAGTAGATCATCAAAAAGCAGAGAAGGAGGACAACTATTATTCACTTGAAAGCCTGCCTTGGAATTGTCCATTCATATTAAAAACTTCAGATTTTTCTTAAGGAATGAAAACACTTTAAAAGAATATGTTTGGATCTAGAGAAATAGTACACTACTTCTGACCAGAGAATTAATAAAGCAACTGTGGTGTCAGGAGATTTGAGGCAGGGGAGAAGATGTTTTCTGTAAGATTTTCACTACATCTTCCCAAATTTAGCCTTGTAGAGAGTTCTCATCTTGGCTGTAACATTCAGCACAACTGCATGTCAAATTAATTGTTCATTGCCTGGAAGAGTCCAGTTTCCATGGGCAGATTTCTCCACAAGGGATTTTAAATTACTAATGAGAAAAGACACCACAGTTGTAAAGTAAACAGAAGCTCTCTTAGGGGTAAACTCAGCAAGAGATAAGAGTTAGCTTGGATCAGAAGGAGACCATAGTCAAATCCAAACGGCTACTGAAACAGCAGTAAGCTGGAGGCAAGGCTTTGCACTTAGGATGACAATTTGAATTCAGAGAATATATGCATGCATGTCTGTAAAACTAATGGTGAAGTGCTTGTCTTTTGAAGGCTTTCAGTAGTACTTGTATTTAAGTGTCCTGCTCTTTCTAAAAAGAAGGCAGAAATAGAGGGCCAAAGATCTGCTGGCATTCAAGAAGCCTATTATTGCTACCAGAGAACTGCTACTGGAGTGGTTTGGTGCAGTCTGCACTGACAGTGCCCGTGCATCATCACCTGCAGCAAGCCAAGAATGCACCAGGCCCAAGTGTTTTCATCAGTCCTGTGAGCTTCCAGGATGGACAGGGACTTTGGTCTCCACAAAATACTTACTTAGACTTTAATATGATACTCTTCACAGTGTTACTTTATTTTGCAGCACAGCCATATAAAATAAATAAATTAATTAAAAGATACTGGAAACAGCTACCAGTGTTCGTAAAGGACTCCATCCTTTTGCACCTCTTGCACCCACGAGCTTGGTGGTAACACCCAGCTGCTGTCAGTAACTTCACTGAACAGAAAAGTGGCTACCATGACAGAGAGCATTCTACTTCTCTATTTCCTCTTCTATGAGGAAGCCCAAAAGGAAAGCTCTCTCAAGGCCAGCAACACAGTGAAACTAGCGAGGGAAAGAGATGTGGAAGCTGGTCTTGTAACTAGCTGTGACACCCCAGGAATGCTACTGCTCTTCAGATTTAACGTGTCAACAGCAGCTGCTTCTCCTCCCTGGGGAAAAAGGAAGGAAATATTCTCTCATTAAGTTTCATTTCTCTAAAACTTCTGCCACAGCCCTATCTTCAACAGCTGTATTTTACAACAGAACAGATTTATACTGTAAATGAGAAGCAAGACACACTGCTTCAGTGGCCTCCTGGACACTTCTTCTCATGCACAACATCTCACCTAAAGAACTACTCAGACAGATTTTTTATAAAATAATATCCAAAATGCTTTTTAGAGCTTTTTTGTACTCACCAGAACTGGGTGCGATTCAGAGATGAATGAAGCACATCAGGCCAGTAGTGCCTCATGTCGGACATAAGATCCTAAAAATACCACAATTAATAAATGCACCTACAGCATTGAAAACCTATTTCTTAGACAGTCGACATATATTGATACATCTTCTACAACTGAAGCCTCATCTTTCAGTGTCCATAACTGAAACATTTAGTTGAAGAAAAAGAAAAGGTCTTTTTCCCCCACATTCTGAAAATGCTGTCATTGGAGGTTAACAGGTACACCAGCCTAAATATCTGAGCATTCTAACACTGACCCACAGCCTCAAAGCAAGACTTTCCTTCAACTGTCCCTGCAGAAGTTGTTCAGTCCTGCAGCTTTTCACATTTGTTGGCCCAAGTCTCTTATCCCTGGTTACAACACATAAATGAATTTGTTGAAATTAACACATTGGGGTTTTTTAAATAGAAAAAGAATAAAAAAGGACTAATGCTCTAGAGAAAACACAGAAAACAATACTCTGAACTCTTACTTTCTTTGTTCTGATTTTGCAGCAGAAAATGTGAAGAGAGAGCACAGATTGACTGAATCTTTTTCTTTTCACAGGTACTTTTTGCCACTGCAGATCCCGCACTTATGTGGTGGTGGACTTCTAGATTTTTTTAAGGAGGATGTAGCTGAATGAGCCAAACTGCATGTTCACAAAATCAAGTAGGTACAGCTGCTAATGATCACAAGGACTGCAACTTCAAGTAGTACCAGAAGCACTTAAAGAATTTCTGGAGTCCATAAAAAACCATACCTCTCAGTAAACATTAAGAGTGATATAAACTGCAGATTTTTCATTCAAGATGTGCAAAAGTAATTGCACTTAGCTCTGCTCGGTAAATCTGGTTTTGTTTTAAATACCTTGATCTCGGTGACATTGAAATGCCATGTCCTATTACAGTCTTCAGCTCTGTCAGGCCTAGGGAAGCAAAATAAAATTGAAAAAAAGGATGTCTCCTAACTCACTAATGGTAACTAACATTATATCATTGGCCTGAATTTTAAATATGCAGGATTATAGCTGGAGATTTTACTTAAAAATTCAAGTAAACCATCAGAATCTACAGTGGTTTAGAAGTAAAACCTTCAAGATATTAATTATGGCCAAAAGATTTCTCATGAAGATTCAGAAGATGGCCAAAAGATTTTTTCATGACTTCTCTGTTTGGCCCTTTGGTCCCTTTCATTCTATGTAAAAGTCATATGGGTGTGCCAATGATTTAGAAGAGTCTTGCACATGATGTCACTGGGGTCAATAATGGCACTGACCTCCTAAATTGCTGCACCATCTGATGTTTCTGCAAGTATCACCAAGACACTCACTGGGAATCTATCCATAATGCTGTTCACTTCTGAAGGAGGCATAGCTTAAACTCCTGTACTGATTTTAACCTGTACTTGTCAGGAAAAATTCTGAATTGCTGCCACTGGCACCAATTCCAGTGAGTTGAATCCTTTGAAGCAAATTAGTTTTTCCTATACTTTTACAATATTTGTGTGGAGATAAGATACTTAAAGCCACAAGCAGTCATTAACGTATTAACAAATATTAACAAATTCTTTTTACTCAGAGAGAAAAAAATGAAGGGAAACTATAGTTCCCTTTCTGCTTGAGACTATTACTGATCTTATGAGGAGATGTATAAATAAAATGCTTATGAGGCCAGAGGATTTCAAAAGTTCAACGAGTCATGAGATACAGAAGTGTATTTCAGTTCTATGTCAAAACATAGGGTTTTAATTTTGTTTAAAGGAATCATAAGGACAGATTAAGATCTCCAAAAAAACCCACAAAAACCAGCAACAAAACAAAACAAGCAAACACACAAAAACCCAAAAAAACCCCAAACCAACCAACCAACCCCCACCCAACAAAACCAAATCACAAAACATCCTGGTACAAAATTTGATTTTTCCTTTCCAGGCTGAAATAAAAACACTCTATGATCATACCACAATCCATGGATTGTCCAGTATTTTGGAGGGTCATAACAATCATTAGCATTCATCTGTAGGAAACAAAAACACAGAATATTTGTTGCATGTGTCCAGGAATACAGGTTTAAAGGGAAAAGTAAAACCTCATTCACTGTTAGCCCAAGGTTCTAGTGAGACATTCTACCTTTTACTTGCCAAATGAGGAACTGGTGAACTCCAGTTACTTGAAGCTATCATGGATTATGCCACTTAGGGACCCACCGGCATTAAAATTTTGAAGCAGACCAAGTGAATACCGGGGCATTCTGAACAGACAGTGTAAAAAGAAGACAAAAGGACAGGTTCTGAGGTAACAGGAAGTAGCCCGATCCGTGCTAAATGACCAGAGCTTTATCTGCATTTATAATATTCCAGGCAGCAGCTCTCTGTATTTTTCTCATCACCACATCCTGTCAAGGAGCTCAGAGCCATTAAAATAAAAACATGCAAAACAAACTATAATATTAGACAAGCACACAACCCTCTTTAAGCACAGAGGAGTAGTTTTATCATTGTATTAAAAGTGAAAAATACAAAGAAGAGATGAAATAAATTGCTTATTCCAAGTAAAACTGACATATGTTTTGAGGATTTTGACTTGAGGGACAAAAGAATGGAGAGAAAAAGAAAGACTAAATACCTTCCCACAAAAACAAAAAACCAGAGCCTTCAATAAAAACTGTTGATAATACAGGAGAAATACCTTACACATTAAGTATTGTTTAGAGCAGAGACATATCCCTGAAAAGAACAAACCAAAAAAATCCATGTCACACATCACAGAATACCATTACTTTATTTTCCCTGATTATTCTTCTTAGCAATTAGAGCTCTTTCAAGTAAACACTTTTTGCCATTAACTAACAACCTCCTCAGATGTTCTTTTCCCATAATAATAGCTTTCCTTTCTGGCTCTGCATTCTGTCTTAATTATGCCACAATGTCTTTTATGTGATGCCAGAGCAAGCGCAGAGTGTAAAGAAGAGCAGAGACAGGCCTGTAATCTCACTAATTGCCTTCAACATGCCACAGGCCAGTGGCAGCAAATCTGCAAGTTCTGCAAGACTTTCTTGTTCTGTGTCCATTTCCTTCCTCTCCTCTCTTGCCACCAACAATACGAGTAATTACACCCAGCAACAGCTTTTTTTCCTGAAAGGAGTATTTTGAACAAATGCACACTGCAAATGCCTAAACAATATTGCTCCTGTCACGACACAAGCTTTGTGGAGCTGGAGGGGTTTGCCTATCTAGCCTGAAGTACAGTAAATTAATAGTCAACAGCTTGCTCAAGTGAGGTGGCAACAAAAACAGTGCAACTGTGCTCCTTATTCATTCTTTAACTGCAGTTCTCAGATATGCTAATGGAACACTCAGAGCATTTTAAATTTGGAATCAGTTCTCCCCTATCATGAGGCTGACCTTCCTAGCAGTTTCTTGTATATGTTTCATCAGACTCTTGGTGTTACCCTGTGTGCTGGCAGAACTGTGAGGTCAATGCAACCTCCAACACACTAGCTCACACTCTGCATGCTTTGGCCAGCTTCATTCAATCTTCTTTTTAATTCTAGCCTTAGTATCTTTCCAATGTTCATTTTAAATCAATATTATAAAAAAATGCAAATGCTGATCTACAAAGCTGGGTACTCCTGCTTGCTTGTGCAAAAACACTTCTTGTCAGCCTTCCTGTTTATCACAAACTGATTGCTGGCAGATTAAATTCAACCTTAGGCAACAACTGACTCGAAACAGAGGTACAAATATTTATTTTTGAGTGCGCACTGGACCCCAGAAAGCCCTATATACCTAGATAATTTGGAAAAGAAGCATTGTTTTCTCCTGTTTTAAAGCTATCTGATGATCAATCCAAATGAACCATAAAAAACCTAGCAAAGTGCTGTGAGGCTGTAGAGCACCCACCATGCTGAGAGGGAACGCTACAGCAGAGGGATTAGCCTATTTGTAACAGCAAGACATTGCACAAACAGCCTATGCCAGAAGCATGGAAACCTTTTCATCTCTGAAATGCCAAAAAGTGAAACACCGTCAATCTGTCACAGAAGTGTTACCTATAGAGCTGCCCAAGTTACAAATCCCTTGGTGCAGCAGCTGGCAAATGCAAGGGAGTAGTGCTACTGGATCACATACAGATACACCAAGCTGAAATAAAAAATAAGCTTCTGGGAAGTGAAATATTTAATCCTGCTCTTCCTTCCCAGCACCTTGCTTAAGTAGGCCATCTCTTTAATTAAGATAAATTATAAGCTATTTTGTAATGAAACATGGCAACTGCTAAGAAAAATCCTTGGTTTTCAAACTGTGGAGAGAGTTCATCTCTTCAACTTCTTCTCCTCAAACAGTGTGCAATTACTCCCCTTCCTCCTTCTCCCCACCCCTTGGGTAAAACAAATGAATAAATGAACCAAATTTATAAGGTTGCTGAAAAAAAATGGGAGGCAAATAAAACAAATTTCTTTCTTATTGAGCACCTCTAGCAGGAGCTGATAAGCTAAAACCTTTCACAAGTTTATCCTTACAGAATATAAAGACCCACAAAACCATCTAAACCAGACCTTATTTACAGAAAACTTGTAAAAGTTGTAGACATATTATCTTATGAGTTACATGGACATTTGGAAAAACATTTCTTTTGTTCCAGAAGAGGCAAGAGTTGAAATTACTTTGACACACCTAGCTTAATATAGAGAAGAAACAGCAAAGAATCAAGCAAAGATCAAAGAACTTTTTGACCTAATGCTAGATCACAATAGTGTACTGTCCTCACTTTAGTCACTTTAATTCTTTCTGTATTATGTGACTACTTCTATTTTTACCAAAAAAAGAAGGAAAAAATGTTTCTATTCTTCATTTAAGCCTTTGCTACAAAATTATTGCCAAAGCCTGAACGTCGGAAAATTTTTAATCTCATATTAAAAAATAAAAATTAAAAAAAAAATCTGTTGCTTAACACAACATTCAAACTTGAATTCAGACTGTTCTGTTCATTACTTTATTGTCCTTTTTTTGACTCCTTCCTTTGACCAGCACATATGTGCAGTAAAAGGCAGATGACAGCAGGCACCATTTCCTCATTGTCCTTCCCATTCCTAACAGAGAAGGAACTGAATAACTTGCATACTTCCACTGGATTTTCCACATTTCACACACACACACACAAAAAACCAACCACACAGAAAATTTTATTTTTTTGCAATCTCCAGGATGCAAAAGCTGAAATAATAGTTCTGTTTTTAAGTTCTTAAATAAAAGATCTTCACAACTCCATAAAAAGGGAGTAGGAAAGTCCCTCTTCTTGCCCTTGAGTCGCTCTTAAGTCACATTGATTTGCTACTGAAAAGTGTGGCATGAATTAGCCACAGGCACCATTTTACGGGAACATGAAATTCATAGTCACTTGAGGTCTGTGAATTTAGCTTAGATATCTTTGCATAAGACATAGTCACCTTAGGTCAATTATATGGTACTGGAATTTCTAATCACATTACGAGGAAGAACAACTCTCTTCCTCCTTCACCCTTTCCACTGTAGTAATCAGTAACCAGGTCCTGGGGTTATTACTGCTTCCATGATACTACTTTATTCTAATGGGTTAGTTTGGAAGATATGATTACAAAACACTTTCCAATTTAATTGTGCTTCTCACACTCAGTATTAAAAAGCACCAGCTGAACACTTACTGTTTGAAGCCCAGGAAGAGCTGGGAGAGATGTATTCTCAAATTTCTAGCATGCTGATCTATGCCCTCCGAATTTTAAAGTAGGCCTTTCAGGCCTTCAAAAACCTGAAAAACTTTTCAAGCAGAGATATGCAAAACAGGTAGGAATTCAGATGCAGCTCATCCACACACGTCTCGAGAACACGTTACGTACAAAAGAGTCTATAATCAGATTCTTTTACACAGGTGGGATAAACTAAGAAGTACTTTCAGAAAAAAAGTATCTCAAAACTTTTCTCCATAAATGATATAATGGCTTTTGCTGTTTCTTTCACACAGCTTTTCCCTTTCAACATCATGTCAACAGTTTTAAACTGAATAATAACATAAAAAAATATTTACACCCTGAAAAAAGCCAGCTATATTTATTTATGTGTTTATGTATTATGTACAAAAATACATTGAACATGCAGAAGAATCTACCTACTTAACAATACTTAAATGAATTCCTGAATTCATTTGTATGAATATGTATTACATTTCTTATGTAAAACAAGAAAGCTGTTATAGGAATACAGCTGAAATCTTCTTTCTTCATATGACTGAATGATGGGAAACTAGGAAAAAAAGTCACTTAATATGATTTTAATTTCCCTTTTTCTTCACTTCTTTGAATGCTTCTGTCCACCTCTTACTACAGAAGAGAAATAGAAATCAATGAAGTGTAAGGATGCCTACATTTTCTGATGCTCACCACCTTCAATTACTCATTACAACTTCACTAGAAGGTTATGAAAGTTATTTGTCAGTTTATCAATTGCACTACCCTGGAATTCAGAGGAGAAACCAGCATAAATATACAGTGGGAAAACTGGCTTGTAGGGGTTTGTTCGGGTAATAGCAATAGTATACCTCTTAGCCATGCTTTGACAGACCTGTGTCGGAAGGTTGGGTTCATTTTGGGTTCACGCCCCTCAAGTACAGCAAAAAATGCAGAAATACTCAGAGATGCCTGCCACACATTTATAGCTCTCTCTCCTGACTGAATCAGTATTTGACGACATCACAGAAATACTGGAGCCAACATGGCAAAGCTAAAATCTTATTGTGCAACACATAGTTCAGGTACTGATCTGTTATCAGTCAAAGCAGGCAAGTCTTCCTACAGAGTCTGATGGAAGTCTAGGATTAAGTTTACAACTAACAAGATGTCAAAAATTCTGTAACAAGCTTAGTGTACAGTATGCCCTACACTGACTACTGTATCTGTAACACACCACAATCTTTCCTGGTAAGGCTGCTCTGGAGTGTAGGGGAAGTAGCAAAAGTTGCATCAAGATCAGCAAAAGCCTTTATAGAGGCATAAACAAGATTAAATACTTAATGGGCAAATACTTAATGGGCTTTATTCAATCTGTTTTCACACGTTTATTATCCAAGGCTACCTTTGTTAGGGTAAAAGAGAAACATAAAAATCTCACCTTACATACAGTCACTGGCCAATGATGAGCAAAATACAGCTTTTTCCAGGGATGAGAGCGGTTGTCACTGGAGAGAGACAGACAACCATTTTTCCTCAAGCATTTTAAAAAGAGTAACACCTTCAGGCACACACTCCAAACACACACTAACAAGTCATAGAGAAACAACATATTTGGAAACCCGCTAATATCCCCCATTGTTAAACAAATTCTCCTTCTGGCACGCTATCTCCATGTGCTTTCCATTTCTTAAGTATGGGAAAAACACATTGATCTGTTTTATATTTAGGAGAGCACTTACTGGCATGCTTTTAAAACAATAATTATTAAAAAAAAAAAAGGTGTCTTTGTTTAGGATGTTAAGAATCTTCTAATTCTTCTTGATAGGCATATTATCTGGGAAAAAAAAAGCACACAACGTTTTTGGAACTGTAACTGCTCTTCTAAAAAAGAAAGACTACAACAGCTCACAAACTATATAGTTTACACTGCAGGAAATGCAACTGCATCTTGCAAGTGTCTCCAAACTTTTTGATTAAAAAAAAAAATTCAGAATAAAAAGTAAAGTACAAACTACAAATCTCAAAAATCCTGACTTTCTCAGTTTACAGGAATTTAATTCAAACAGTACTTTTTTAAATACTTACAAAAAATTAAGTAATTTTTAAACATTTAATAAGTGATCAAACTGTGACAAAGTCTTCAGGTTACTTACAGAAGAGTTTAAGGAGTATTCTGTATTTTACAAGAACATGCCTGTTTCAAAGCCTCTAAGAATAAGAGATCTATAACTCACAGATCCACCAGTACTATCTAATTCCTATGCAGAGGGGAAGAAAAACCCTCAAAAATCTGTTCAAGAAGTGTTGAAAGCCTGTATCACATCACTTCTATAGAGGCCTTTTCCAACAGTTTGGAGCAGACTTTCGGGGGTTTTTTTTCCTGGTATTCTGGTTAAAGCAGAAGTAAATAAAAAACCTGTTGCATCAGACACTACAGCAGATATATTTAGCTATTAAGCAACCAGACAAAGTAATGAAATAGAACAGCAAATGGGAAAAAATAAACAGAATTGTAAATTATTTAAACTGACAGCATTATGTGCAGAACTGTCAAAATAAATTGTTATTCTCCGGAAGCTAATAGCCACTTGTCAGTCATTAGTTCTTGCCAGAGGATATAGTACCAAAAGAAAAAGAAAAAAAAAAAAAAGGAATAAAAGACAAAGCTATTTCTTCTCCGCCTGAGGACAACCTAGGGATGCTTCTGTGTTATATCATGCCTCCATTTTTTCCTCTAGTCTTTCTACTTTGCAATGGCCACATTTTCTCTTAAGCATTCACATGTATCTGTGCTTTTCTATATAACTTAGGAGAACAGCTCTGGAACTTACCAGCATAGCCACAATGAAAACTATTAACACTTTTATATGGGTCTTTACTGTTGCTGTAGAAACTTGAATAGAGGAATTACCCTCTATTGCAGAGCAGTTAATTTCCCTGGTTTTAAAAAGTCCTTGCTTAGAAAAGATCTTTCATTAGATTTTTCATTACATCTTTCATCTGTATTTGAAATAGCAGCTGAACTTCTACAATGTCAGTCATGCCAAAAAAAGTTCCCTTGGAACACACTTTTTGGCTAAGGATAGGTTAGAAAAATGTACTTATTAAACAGAGCAAGTTAAGCTCAGAACTGGAATCCAAGGAAAGCGATTTTCAATACCTATGCAGCTTCAGAGATATCTCCCCTTCTTTGGACCTGAGTCTTCCAGCTCTGTGCAGCCCAGGAATGTGCCTCTAGAGCTGACTCTGTTGCCAAGATGGCCAAGCCAGAGCCAAAATCCTGGGGACTGAAGAAACATCAACACAGTGTCTAAGCTACCAACCAGCTGCAATGTAGGCATTCAAAGAAATTCAGCACTGAACTGAGCACCCTTAACCATTCTATTGCCAAGGCACTGAAAGGAAGCAGAAAAGTTTATTTCCTCATATGACGCAATAGGAATTTCAGCTTTGACCACAGAAGGGTGTGATTTGTGGTGTGGTTTCTCCCATGGCCCATTGGTATTGAAGCTTAGATTTTGCCAAGGTGCAACAACTACCAAAAGGTTGTGCAGCAATCTGATACAGCCTCAGCTGGGATGTCATATGAAAAAGAATTTTATGTTGTCAGAACTGTGAAAATAATAAGGGAAAAAAAAAGATAAATAAAAAAGGAAACAATGCAACAGTTGGTGCAGTTCATGCCACAAGGATGACTCCAGATTTTTTGCTGTAAGTCTCAAAACAATTTTTAATTTTTTTCATTACTACATCACAACTCTAAATGATTTGTCTAAAGCAAGATTAGAACAGTTTTAAGTGCAACAAATGGAATTTAAGTTCCCCCTCTTTCTTCATGCTGACACATAATTAAATGTAAAGGTTTTCTCAGGCATAATCTTTGCTCTTCCAGTTAATGTAGATGCCTTATTATAAATCACCTAAGGGAAGAATAACACATCAAAAATAGTACATAATAACAAGTTTACATCAGAAGTTAAACTATTCTGATCTGCACTTAAGAATGAGTTGTCAGACATTTCACTTTAAAGCATAACTTACCTTTGAGTAAACGTATCTGAAGTACACCAACAACATAGCGCCATGGATAACCAACCCAGAATCCAATAGTGCAGCTTTGCAGGTTTCATTTTGTTATCCAAACAGCTGTAAAAAGGGGTTGAGGGAAGAAATCTGTTACCTATACAACACACTTAAATGTTAAAAAGCAGAAAAACCCTACGATGTCAGAAATAGCAGGTAATGGTAACTCTAGATTAGATTTACAACCATGGATACAATGGAGATCTCTTTCAGGGCTGTGCCTGATTCCCCAGCTTGTATGGTAATTTTCATAAATTCCCATCAAGGATGAGATCACCGTTTCCTACTTTGTTTTTACTTGCACCCGGTCCCAACAGAGCCACGTTCCAATTAACAGAGATAGATAAATCTTCTACACAACTATACTTTATGTAGTTGAAGGCTTTGCTTGTGGTCAGTTCAAATGCCCAAAGTGATTCATTAAAGAAACTTTGAACTTAACATTGAGTATTTGTGTTTGATTGGCCAAGGCCAACATTAGAAACTCACAGGAAGCCGAGTATGATGTTCAAAGATGAAATTCTGTCTAAATGCCAGTCGACTTCTAAACGGATATTTAAAAAAAGTGCTGCTAAAACCAGAGCAGTTTCTGTTCTCGTTATAAACCTGAGATAGCCCCTATGAAACCATGCACAATTTGCCTAATACCCCATGGACCTTAGAAGTCAGGGGATAAAAAAACAAATCAACTTCACAAACAGAAGGACTTTCACTTGGCACAGGTCAAGAAACCCAATTGCCTCCTGTATCCACCAGCCATTTCACAGCATTTCAAATGCTACCTCCTAGAAAGAGATGTACGTGCGCACATTTACATGCAAGCTATTAAAGCCTCACCAAACCCACTTCCCAGCTTTCTCAAAATGAGAACCTTATACCACAAGACACTGTGTGTAACCTAGGTGACCCTTTTAAGATCGCTCACTACACAAGTCGTATCCTTTTTTTTCTATGAAGGTTTTTTAAATTCATCCTTACAACAGTCAAATAAAGCCTGTTCTGACACCAGTAAAGACACAGCAGATTCAGCCATTAAAGCTAACTTAAGGAAACTCAGTGTAATTCTGATTACACAGCTCGTTACAAAGAAGAGCCCATTTTCCCACAGTTATTATGTGGCTCTGGACCCAGCCTGCAGAACCCCGCAGTTCCACAAACGCCATGGCAGAGCTGAATTACAAAGGAGGGAGCCTCCCCGCTTGCAAAATGTGTGGGGATTTCAAAACTCCTGGGGGGCTTGGGCAACAACAGTAACCGTTAACCAGCTATATTTATCACAAGGTCTTGCTAAATTGTGAGGAAGCTAACACCTTTAAGACATTCTTCTATTCCATGTATTAACGCCTCTCTAATTTGTAATGGACACATTATCAAGGTATTTGGTCTTACAGAAGACATAATAACATAAATATTACTTGCCAACTCACTAATTTCCTGATCTAGTTTCTCAAAAAACACCTGAAGGAATTTCACTCACCATTCAAAATAAGAAAAAAATTATAATAATTTAGAAAAAAATCATTTGGACTGCGCTAGTTGTATAGAAAGGCAAACAATGATGTAGAACTAATCTTTCCCAAAAGCTAGCTAAAGCAAGGCATATCCTGTATTAAAGAAATTGATATATTCATACAGTATATTTAAAAAATCACAAATAAGTAATTAACTGCTGGATATTCAATTTCCCCATGAGTTCTGCACCTTAAGTGATCTGAAGTCTCATCATTTGAACAACAGGAATTAACGATGTGAGATTCTGCCTTACAGACCCACTTTATGATTTAATCTTCTATTATTTTCAACTGAAAACCAACCAAGCAAGACTACTTTTCTGCATGAAAATCTATCTACCCAAGACAAAACATTGAGAGATGTAGGAGTGCAAGATTCGTGTAAAATTCTGCCCAACCTATAAAAAGCAGGAAGTATCACTTAAAAGATAGTAATGTCACACATCACCAAAAAAAAAAAAAAGCTGCACTCTACAAAGGTGTGGAGGAAACACCTTAAGGAAGTAGATTATGAACGAAAAATAACCCAGAAAGCATTATGACATTTCTTTTGATGTAAGTTGGTAGGCAGAAAGAAACTTTTTCTTTCAGGGACTAAGGTGCAAAAAAAGCATAAGGCAATTACCTCCTGTCTCACTGGACTCTTACATTTGATCAAGTAATGACCAGGAACAGAGGGAGCTTCAAAAAATGCTGCTTTCAGAACAGAAGAAGGTGCTGATTTATTCTACATGTTGTTCTGAACCCTGGAACCATAACATAGGGGCAACGAAGACACTGAGCAGATTTGAAAGTCCCCAGTCTGTAACTTATACTTTTTTCCACTGACAAACAATGCCTAAACTCTCTCTAAGGTTTTAGCTCAGAAGACAACATTGCACCTACCACAGCACTACCATGACAGACTGAGTAAATTATTCAAGCTGACCTTTTATTTGTCTGTGACATTGATGGTGGAGGGTGAAAAGTGCATCAATCTCACCTTAAAAGCATCTAAATGACACGGATTTGAGGAAATACACATCCAAATGAAAACTGTATCAACAACAAAGATGTATAAAGCACATTAATTTTTAATAAAAATTGCTTCAGTTTACCAAAGATTACACTCAATTACTAATTTCACAAATACAAGAAAGAATAGATTTAACAAATCTTACACAATCTTATTACACTGTAATAAGAAACAGGGATTTCATATTATGATAGTTATAAAAAAAGTCATGATGTTCCAAAAGACTTCATAATGTAAAAAACTTAAAGCTTCAAAATGAAACCTGCACACATACATAAAATTACTATTTGAAACTAGCCTATCAACTCATTTTCATTATAGATAAAATTGAAAAGCATAAGAACAGCTTTGGGATGACTCTTGGTTTACTATACCTAGAAAAGGAATGCAAAACAAGTCTGTGTGTGTGTTTCTGGGTGTGTGTTAGCAACCCGGTCAGGACAAGGTCACTTTCAGTTATGTTAGCATTGTTCCATGCTGTTTTCAAAACTACCTTCCCAGGCTTATCAAAGACTAGGGAGAACTTGTAATAAATACTGAGGAAATCCTCCTTTAACACACTCACTATGGTTTGGATTCTAATATACCATCTTGAGGGCACTGCTGATGTAGCACATGCTTCTTTTGGACACTAGCAATTAGTCACCTCTATTTTATTCCTTATTTTCTTTTTTTCCTTTTAACAATTAGCTTGACTAGAAAACCCTTCATTAATATTAAATTTCCTGCTCTACAATTAAGTTCAGCATGTAGAATCAGAAGAGAAGATGCTGCAGAAGAGCACTCAAGCATCAGCAGGAAATACCCGTGGTTATGACATAGCATGCACGCAGCTAAACGCTGGAAACGATGTCCAGAGATAAGATTTAGGACTGTTAGCCTGGCATCTAAAGCCACAAAAATGAACACCCAAGGCTTTGGTAGCATCCCAAACAAGTCAGCACGCACTGCCTCTGCCACGAGTTAGACAAGCCAAGTCACAACACTGTATGCCAGAAGCATTAATTTAATTTATAACAACGCTCTTAGCTCCGGCAACTTTTACCCCCGCAGTCCACTCCCAGCCAACCATTCATCCCAAGCCCGAGTGCTCGGCTGAGTAACTGCAAAAAGCTCTCTGAAGCCTTTTCATAGCCAATACTCACGCCCACCGCCACAGCACGACTTTAGCGTTCAGTGCGATGCAGAACTCGCCGCCGATGCTGAGCGGTGTCGGGCTGAGCCCGGCGGGAGCGGATGCTGCGCTCAGCCCCGCTGCCTTCCTGGAGAAGGGCCGAGCACGGCGGCACCTCGCCCTCCTCGCACACCAACCAACACACGGCTCTGCTCCTAGCACCGATGTTAACTCCCTGACACCAGAAAGCCTTTACTCCAGATAAACAATCATTACAGAGGCGTCTGCACAAACTGTAAAGATTGCAAATCACCCAAGCACCGGAAGCGGGAGGCCTCCAGGCGACAGGAGGATGCCAAAGCTGATGTCAAGTGCAAAAAAAAAACCCCATCTATTAAAAGTTCTCCCGCCTCTGGAAAATGCTGCCATTTATTTGGCTGACTTTCGATTTGCTGCGCATGGAATTTAAGGCTTAAGAAGTGAAAGCTAACACGATTTGAGCCCGTCCCAGGCCTGCAAGTCCCACCTTTGCACTTCGCGCAACTGAGAATCTCAGTGGCAGAGAGCCACTCTCTCAGGCAGAAAAGCCTACTCAGAAACACGTCGGGCGGGCCGAACCGCAGCTCCCTCCTGCCCGGCTGTCACAGCGAGAGCGCAGCCCCACGGCGAGCAGGGGACGGAAAGAGGGAGCAGAGGCCGGAGCAGGGAAACTCTCAAATCCGACCTCCGCTGCCTCAGGTTCAGCCCTCACCGCACCTCAGCACGCTGCACATACCCACCGGCCCGCGTTGCCTTCCTCCCTCTCCTCCGGCGCTGCCCGTAGGAGCTGGCCCGCGCCCGCCCCTCTCGCCCGGGCCGCGCACGGCCCCTNCAGCGCCCCGCGGCATCCCCGCTGCCTCCCTGGAGCATCCCTGGAGCATCCCCGCGGCCAGCCGGGCACCCCGGGAGCAGGCCCTTGTGAGCGTGGGCAAGAAAGGAGCGCCGGGTGGCAGCGGGCTGCGGAGGAAGTAATTTATGCGGATGGTTTTGCTCGTCCTGCTGTTTTGGTTGGTTTTTCTTTAGCATATTTAAGGGTTTAGTTGTGATGATTTCATACCGAGCATTTGCGCGGCAGAGAGGTCTTCGAGAGTGCGGTGGGGACTCTAAACAGAAGACTACTGACTAATGCAAGCCCAGGAGCTGACACAGGCGTTTGTGGCGTGCTTCTCCAAATAGAGAAGTTTGAAATGGTAACAACTCGTGTTTGGGAGAAGTAGGAAGTTTCTGAGGAAGGAGCCCCAAGGGATGAGTCAGGACTTGGTTCAATATTTTCTCAGCGGTATGTTAAACTATGAAACATATTCTGACCTCTCTTTCTCTGCCGATGCATGAGTCATAAATACAAAGTGTGATTATTTATTACTATTACCTAGTTTTGAACTACAGGGGGTATGTTACAACCATCCTACATTAATGCACGTAAGAAATATGTGGGCAGATCTGTTTCCACAAGCAAAACAACATTTGTTTTAAACAGATTAATTACAGTCTTTGTAATAAGGTCTTTGTTCAAAGTCTCAGTTTTATTAACTGGTTAAAAAATTTTAATTATGTTTATGAATTTACATGGTAAGAAGGAGGATGAGGCAAAACTAATCTCTTTGCCTACCTTTCTGTGGAAACATGAAAATGTGCTGGATGGAATGAGTGATCCATCTGTTGTTGTCTAAGAGGTATCAAAAGTTTCAGAAATTTTCTTGAAGAGTTAAAAATAGAGAAGCTTTCCAGATCCTTTTAACTAGTGTGGCTCGTCCTGCCACTGAGGACTTCAGGGCTCCATCTGCCACTGAAGTCTTTGTCACTGCCCATTAAGTCAGTAGATAAGCACACCGAGTTGTTCTCTCAGACTGATTTTATCTTTGCAGACTAGAGGTGAAAAGAATGGGCTGTACTGCACATACTCTCCAGCCTGCAGGGTCATGTGCTCCAATGCTAATCCTGTTTGAGGTGCAACAGGGACTTCCTCTCTGAGGCTGCCAAGTTTCCGCTTTGTACTTTGTGAAAATTAAGCCAAATGACAAGTTTCCCATTAGGGTGGTTACAAGGAGAGACCCAAAGTTACTCTGAAATAGTGTAGGCTTTTAAAATATTAGGATAAAGAAGCCACATTTTTATGTTACAATATCATAAAACAGTGCATGTTAATGGAAGCTGTTATTAAAAAGAATGTTTTTGTGAAATACAGAAAGAAAGACAATGGACAGCTACATTGGATAACCATCTCCTTAAGACTTTCTATTTAATATTTATCAGTCTACTGTGATCTTTTGGTTCTCGTTGACTTTTATTTCCTGATCACTGCCTATTAGCACTCATGATGCTATGAAAAAAATGAGGAAATGTCAGAATATTTGAAAAGTTTCTTTTAAATTTCATGAAAATTATATTCTCCTCAGAAAATTCTGAACAAATGTGGTAGTATCCTAGATTTCTATATGTTTATATGTTGAAATATGTGGCCTGAAAAAAAATCCAACTCAAAATGAGTTGAAACACTTCAAAAGAATACATTTTTCCAGCTTTCAGCAGTTTACATTAGGATTTAAGAATCAAGATAGAGACTTTCAAATTTTGCCTCCCTGACACAATGCATTGTTCTGCTTTGACTGTTCCCATTGCACAAATAAAACATACAAATCCAGCTAGACTTTATTCTTAAAAGTGTGGTAAGGAAACATCTGAGCAGACGTACACATTTTGGAACATGTATATTCTCATGTCCTAATTTTAAGTCAATAAACTTGGTCCATGGATGATGTTGAAAGCTTAAATTTGATTTAAATTGTGTTAAGAGCCTGTAGCTATCTGTTTCTATGATTTCCACAGAGTTAGACTTGGGAATTATATACATTCAAAATGGCAACATTTCCTCCAAACGTGAGACAGTTTGAGGCGGTACATTGCAATAGGACACTGGATTGTGCTTTGCTGCCCTCAAGCTGATGGATATTTAACTATATAATAGTCTGGTATTTTGCAGAGCTCAAAAAGGGTTATCTGTAGAATGGATTCAAAATATTATACATGTATTTGAAAGCTGGAAGGCACTGTTAGTGAAATGCTGAAATGAATCTTACAAATTATAGACTACCTTCTAAGTCTACTGATTTTTCTTCCTTTGCTCTATCTTTCCTTTAACTCCTTCAAATATTTTGTCAAGTGGGTTTTGTCTTTCCATTAAGTTTGGAGGTCTAGTGGACAAATAAAAATAACTGTAATACCAGACATTATGTTTCTCCATTTAGTATTTGTTTCTGTTTCTGACACGGTTTTGAAAAATTAGATGGAAAGAATTGTTGTCTTAAGTGCTCAAGTACAGTGTTATGGGTTTACTTTAACACAGTTTTGTACTGAAGTGAAAGACTTCTAATGTTTCCAAACTTCAGGACTTCAAAATGCAACACTGTATTCTTTGGGCAGCTGTGGGAATGGGCATGGGGCTCCAGCAGTATCTCCCATGTGTTCAGCAGCAGTGGGGCGGAGTGATGGACACCTGTCTTCACAGTCTTGGCCGAGTCTTTAGAGCATCCCTGAACAGTCGGTGCACATGTTTTAAAATCAGCCTCCAGAATGCCCTGCCTCACCCGGGAGCTGCACATGCTCCCTTGGAGCATTCCTAACTTATGGAATTATTTGTCATATATTTGACTTCACAAAAAATAATAAGCAGTTCAGGGTGGAAAAAATGCCACATATAGTGCTGCAGAGTAAGCATTACAATTTACAAAGCTTTATACTTTTTGTTTTAAGGAGCAACAACGAACATGTTTGTTATGAAACAAGGGCTCAAGAAGCTCCTTTTGGTGCTGTACAGCGCCAGGTGCCCTTGTGGGCAGCAGAGGGGGCAAGTGAGACCTTGCCCGGAGCCCACTGCTGCCCTGGGGTAGCTGCCCCCCTCAGAAGTTGCTGGAGCCCTGGCACGGGGGCTGTTCACCCCTTCAGCCCGAATACAGAGCAGCCGCAGCTGCCCGGTGTGGGAGAGGCTGGCTCCAGAGTGTTGTCCGAGCGCTTCTTGAACTTCGACCGGCTTGGTGCTGTGACCACTTCCCTGGGGAGCGCTAGGGCGCCTGTTCCAGTGTCCAACCACTCTCTAGACGAAAACATTTTCCTAATATCTAACCTAAACCGCCCGTGACTCAGCTTCATGCCATTCCTTTGGGTCCTGTCACTGATCGCCACAGAGAAATCGCTGCGTGCCCTTCTGCTTCCTTCACGAGGAAGTTGTAGACTGTGATGAGATCTCCCCTCAGTCTCCTCCAGGCTGAACAAACCAAATGAGCTCAGCCGCTCCTCGAATGGTTCCTTGGGTTCGAGCGTGGCGGGAGAAAGGGAGGGACAGGGACGATCTGACGGGCCGCTTGCGGGCGCGGGCGGCCGCGCACTTCAGCCGTTACCGCCGCCCCCACTTTGAACTTCCCGCCCGCCGCCCGCGCTGCCCGTTCGCCGCCGCAGTTTCCAGGCTCAGCGGGCGGCAAAAGCGCCGGGTGGCCGCGGCCTCTCTGCGTCCCCTCTCGGGGCGGTGCTGAGGGCGGCCATCGGCCCGGTCCGCCCCGTTCCCTCGGGTCCGCCCTAGGCTGGTGCCTCCGGCGGCGGCGAATCTGCCGGGCCGATCCCGCCGCTAGCGCGGTTTGGGCGGTTGTCAGGGAGAAGCAAGATGGCGGCCGCGGCGGCGGAGGAGGACACGGAGCTGCGGGACCTGCTGGTGCAGACTCTGGAGAGCAGCGGGGTGCTCAATAAGATTAAGGTGGGCGAAGAAGAGCCTCCCGCCGGCGGGGAGCGCCGCTGGCGCTGACGGCGGCTCGCGGCCCTTCGGAGTGTGGGAGGACTGAGGCTTCCCGGGCTTCGTCCCCTCTCACTCCCGCTCCCAGCCGGTGTTCCCGGCTGGGGCGCTCCCTCGGCGTCGCGGCCTGGCGGTGGCGCCTGCTTTCCCCGTGGTGTTCCCCGGCCGCTCGTGGTGGAGCTGGTACGAGGGCCCGGGGCCTGACCGTCTCACGGCGCTGCCCCGCGGCCGCGGGAATTCGGGATCCCCCGGGCGGGCGGAGGGAGGGGAGCGCGGGGCCGCCGCAGGGAGCCCGGCCCCGGCTGTGCGCGTTCGCCCTCGCAGGTACCGTGTGGCCGCAAGAGCTCCCTTGCTGCCGCCAAAGTGGCTGGAAGCGGTGGGCAGCCGGGTGGTGCGGGACGGGCTGGGTAAAGTTAATCCCTGCTTCGTTACGGGAAGCCCTTACTGAAAATGTCAAGCGGGAGTTATTGTGGGTCGCTATATAAGCACTTGTTCTTCTTGAGTGTGGGTTGCTTCAGCTATGCCTTGAAGGCTTGCTAAGTCTGGAAACTGCCTGGGGATGCTGCCTGCTTACAGGGAACAAATAACGCTATATTGAGAAACTAAACGGAAGGTAGTGGAGTGCACATTACTTCTGAGTCTATGGTGCAGCCTGAGCTTGTGCTAGAAGGAGTAAGAAAATTGGTTCCATGGATTCTTTTTCAAATTAAAAGCTCCCAGCAATAATTATTGTGTACAATGGAGACCAACACAGGTATGGAAGCCTAAAAATAAATGGGTTTCCTTCAAGGCTAGAGGAGAAATGAAGTGTAGCTTTCAGGTCAAGGATGGGCTGTTTATCCACAGTGCTCTAAGTCTCCACAGGTGGATGGTCCTTGCTGACATTTCAAGAACAGTTCAACAACTGAAGTGGTTTAGGGAAATGACAGCATCTTTGTGTGCATAGTTTCAGGTCTACTGCATTTTGAATTAGTCGTACTTTTCAGCAAAATAATATTAAAAACCATGTTGTTCATCCCTATCAAATGGATGATCTTTATATAAGTTCTGTAAGTGAATGAAGATTCTAGTTCACATAACTGTGTTCTGAGTAGCGAGACCTTTTTCTAATAGATGTGAGATAGGCCTTTTGGGCCACCTGTTAGCCACTCACATACTGTTAAACAATGCAAATATGGTGATAATAAAATTGTAATTGAAAAAAGAATGACAAGGCACCTGGGTAACTCGGAGCTCATGAACTGTAGTTTCTTAATTCCCACCTTTGTGTAGTATGTAAGTTTTCATACTATGGTTGCCAGTTCATTGAGTTTTGTGTAAATATATTTCTTATAGTTCACTATTCTATAATGCTTAAAGTGTGCGGTATCCAATATTGTATAAAGTGTCGTTAAGGCAAGCTAGCAAATGACTTAGAAAAATACGAACTGCAGCCTCCTTGCCAGATTATTGTCTCTCTTTAATACAAGGTGTTACTGATTAATAACTGGCATTCTTATGGCTAAGGCTGTTGACTGGAGGAATTCATGGTGGTTTTTTTCTTAGCTGTAAACCTTAATTGGCATGTGATCTTGATGACTGTTGATTGGTAGTGTTAATGACTTACAGAATTTGTTCTACTATTACCTGACAAAAAGCCCATTACTGGAAGAATTAAGGTTGAATGAGGCTTCTTAAACTGTCATCTTTTAATTGAAATTAGATTATACCACCCATTAAAAGAGTTACATTCATCCTTTTATTAAAATTAATAAACATAATTTTGTTCAGTAGTGTTTATCTGTTATGTGTCAATTTTTTTTTTATTATGTGGTAATTTACATGTTATCAAAACCATTGCTTATTTTATACTTTAGAATGAGTACTGACCATTTTTCAAGATGGATGAGGCTAGAAAGCTATAATAATGTATTTGTGATTTATTGAAGTAGCTACATTAAGGAGAAAAATATGTGGTCAATGTATAGCTGCATTGGTATGAAGCACTATAGATAAAGACATTTCTGGAAGGATTAGAATTCAAGGGGAGTTATTTCAGTGGATGGAATGTATCGGAGTGTCACACGTTTTGTAACGTAACGAGTAATTTTTAGAAAGAAACTTACTGTCATAGTTTAGTTCTCTAATGAAACATGATTTTATAATGGGTTGCAGTTTATTATTCTTATTTTGAGATTAATTTCTTGGGTGCATTGTTGATGTAAATTACTTAGCTGAAAAAATGTTACTTATATGACATTTTAAAAATTCGTTCATGATTTTTGTATTTGTCTTAAAGTTTGAGCACTGGAGTAATTAATAAAGTAATATTGTGAAAACTGGAAGTTGTATAAATGTGTTTGCTGCTTGCAGTTGAGAATTTCCTGTATTCTCTAAGCTGCAATATGTGTGTAATATATATATAGTACAGATATATACTATATATAGTTTGTTAATCATTGGAATTAGTCTGATGAGTTAGGTTTCTAATGCATTCTGTAAGCACACAATATAATTGTAGATATTTGTACTTCAGTGAAAATTATCACTGTTTCTGTGTGATAGTGTACAAATAGGCATGTTCTGTCCTGAAGAGAATGTGATCTTTCTCCTAGGGAAGCTGTCGTCATCTGAGGAAGAGGAGCCATTATGCTTCTTGTGTGTTTGTTTGTTATCTTATTTTGTTCTGGTTTATGTCTTTTAATCTCTTCTTTTGAAATAATTTAAGCTTATAATACCTGAATTTTGCATCTTCTCTGGAATTTGCTGTTGCTACTGTTACGTGAGGGGGATTAGCATCACTAATGTCATATGCCTAATAAAGCTTTTGGCCAGCTGGTACTGCTAATTTCTTACTAATTTGCTTCAAAGCCAAGACAGCTGAGGTACAGGCAAATGATGTGATGTTAGAGAGGATAAAAGTACTAGTTTTTAATATGAGCTGTTAACTTTATGTGCCCAGGTCAGTGAAAATTGTCCTGTTTGCTTTTGCATCCTCAGTCCATTTACTGTAATGAACAATGCTTTTAAATGTCTTAGAATTATTAACTGTCGCAATGAGCATGCTGTGCACTGCAATGTAAGCTCCCATTTTCTGCATGTTGTGATGTGTTGTTTGTTTTCAAGCAGTTCGTACCAGAAAATCAACTTATTTCTTGGATTCAAGCAGAATCATTTTTTCCTGTAACATTTATTTCTTTCTAGTTTTATAAGTCAAGTAAAATATAACCGTTTTTAATTATTTCAAATAAGCTAACTGAAATTCGACATTTAAATGTCAATATGGTCCTCATAATATTCTCAGAGAGGAGTCTGACTGGTTCCACTCCTAGTCCCAGACTTTGTTCATTTATGTCTAAAGGATTATGTGTGCACAATCAATCCTTTATGTCACTTAGCCAGGATTTGAAAGTTTAGCAGGCAGTGGGGGAGAGCATACTCACCACATGCTCAAGGATGAGCACCTTTACAGATTTTGCAGATGGCGATGACAGGGAGGGTGCTAGTGAGTAATATTGGTAGAGAAGGTACAAGTGAGTAATATTGGTAGAGAAGTTGCTGGTTATGGTTTGGCACCAGCCTTGGATTTGTGATGCATATAGACTGGTATAGGTTTTTATCCTGGTGCACACAGAGGTTTAGCCTGGGTCGATCACCAGCAGTTAAACAGCTCAATGTTCTGCCACGTCTCTTTCCAGAGCAGTGCATCTGCTCTGTATCTACCAAGGTGTATGACAGTTCTTTTGGAGTTAGGAAGTGGAAATGCTGAAAGTTGTGCAGAAGAGTTCCCATGTGCCACTGAATTTTGCATATGCAAAAGATTGTTTATGCGTGGGCACGCATGGGGCTGTTCCACAGCGCTGGAGCGATGGCAGTTAGACATTCCTGTGCTTTGCCTGGAAGATCTCTGAGCATTACCCTGCGAAATCTTAGGCATTACTTCAATCGTTTTACTGCCCTAAACACACATTTAACCACACCATCCACTGATGCACACCTTGATAATGATTTGTGAGTGCAAGCTGGCAGGAGATTTTGCACTTCCAGCTGGCCCATTGCAGGTCTCTGAAGTGTCTCCCATATTGACACTTGCTGAGCTTGCCTACCCCTTGTTTCTTAGGGAATACACAAAGTTGCCTGTACGGCTTCAAAAACTGTGTGTTCAGCTGCTGAAGTGGGTTGAGAAGAGTGGTAGCATATGCATTTGGCAGGCTGAAATTTATATTATGATTTCCGCTAATGGGTCTTGGATGAAAAAAAAAAATGCCCCTGCAAAAGCTGCAGAGCTCTAAGGGTTTGTAGAAGCGTTGAGAGATGCACGAAGCAGACAGCAAGGCTCTGTTAATTAGCAGACAATGTCATACTCAAGTGTGCTGTAGGTACAAAGCATTTATGAAGCTAAAGTGCCCACTTTTTTACCTAGTATTCCACAGCATTTAGAGATCAGTGTTGGAAAACCATTGCTCATTCATACGAAATATCGCCCCAGGAATAGAAAGTATGAATAGAGTTTGATAGGAAAAAGTTATTTTGATGAGATCTCTTTGGAAAGTCTTGGCATATTGGGATTGCAGGTGAATTGAGTAGCTGTACAAAGGAGACAGAATGCAAGGAACAAGCCATATCCAGAGATTGTGCTTATTGTAAGGAATCATCTTGGTCACTGATGTGCCTGCATGCTTTGAGGTGTAGAAATGAGTTTGAAGTTCACAAATTTTGTCTTGGGAAGGTCAGATCTCTTGTTTAAGTCCTGGACAAATGTGTTCCAGCACAATCAAAGACAAATACTACCAAAGAAACCCTGAGAAATTCCATGGACGTGCTAAATATTATATATTTTGGAGTCTGCAAGTGGGAGGTATTTACAGGCTACAGGTTATCCTTCAGTCCTGAATGATCTCTGTCTTATCCTTTCACTTTTCATCCAGTATCTGCTATGTGAGATGCTGTGGATGGCTTTACAAGCTTACTACTAAATCAGACCAATAACCTTGTTAATGTACGTGCTTGTTATCTTCCTATTAAGAGTACATTTCCAAATTAGATAGGCTTTTTTTAAGATGCCACCTAAAAAGTGTGTTTGGGGAGCTCTTGAGATAGTAAGAACTGTTACCCCCTTTTCAGGGAACTGCAGATTGAGGGAGCTGTTTTCCTGGACAGTACTCAGCGTATGTGCAAAAGGCTCTCTACCTAGAATACGGTAAACTTACCCATGTTCTAAAGAGGGATACTATATTTCAGTGCAGAAAAGATGCTTTTTTCGTGGACTGCAACTTCTGATTTATAGTACAACAACAATCAGTAAAAACCAGTGTTGTCTGATGAGCTGTAAATGCCTGGAAGGAAAAGGAGAAATTTAATTTTGTTTCAAAACACTGACCCATACATTTCTCTAACACAGACAGTATTTGTCATATGCAGTGTTAGCCTTACTTGTTTTAGCTAGGCTCAGTGAAACCAAATTGCTGTTTCATTGACATGAGCTCTTGCCTGATAAAACTGCTTAGGGATAGAAGAGAATGGGTATCTTTCACAGGATGAGAAAGAAGTCTGTAAGCTTGATGGATATAAAAGTGATAGACACTTACTCATCAACATCTGTCTCTGTTGACATAACCCTATTTTATTGAAGACTTAGAAAGAATATGGGTGGGGAATTCAAATATCAAGCTTTCATTTGCTTTACTACTAGATGGTGAATAAAATTCTCCACAGTGTATTTGGATTATGTTGAAAACTGCTAGCAAAATGAGGCAGTGTGGAATAGGGAAACCTGGAAAATGCCAAGAGGAGATTGTAACAATGTATGAAACACAGATTGGGCTGGTGCCAAAGGGTACTAGGGCAAAGACAAATGCAAACCATTCATACTCATTAAAAACAAAAGATGTGTGAGAAGAACACTGTAAATGGATTAATCTGTGTAGTTATATAAACCTTCAAATCTGCTGGTGGGAGCAAATTGCTGTAGCCATACCTGATGATGGTGATCTCAGTCTCTGGTATTCAAATTCTCTGCGACTGGCCTCAGGTCCTTAAAAGCCTATATGACATTGTCCATCCTACTGGTGTAGTATGATTCATCTTGTGGTAGGGTGATTATTCCTTTGGCCTCAGCTTTGTTATTGTTGCTTTTTACTTTCTTCTGCATGAAGTTGAGAATTACTGCTTTAACCTCACACAAATTCTAGAGTAAGGTTCTTTGTCTAAATTTATTGAGATGATATTTTGAGAATATTTTGCTATGATCTGAGCAGTACCCACCTCAAAGGATGACAGTCAGTGTGTAGTAGTGTAAACTTTCCTTGGGGGGGGGGGGGGGGGGGAATAGTACCGAAAAGGGTAACTTCAAACATCGGGATGCTTGCAGGATTGGAGGGTCAATTGCAGGGCTGTCTATCTGTGGAAAGGCTTTAGGGTGGTATTCTAGATAATGCAGGTAAGCTAAAGGGAGATGTAAGTACCAGCAGCATTGTCTTCTGGTGATCAGCTCCTGACCTTAAGTTTATTAATTGGACACTGAAATAAATAAAGGTGAACCAGCTATTCACGGGGAATGACAACATCTGTGAGAAATTGACCATGTGTCATTAAATAAATAAGAAGAGGAAGAAAAGCACCTCTGTTAGTAAGTAAAAGCCATTGGATTGAACCTAGAGGAGTGGAGCAGACAAACAATCCTAGTTAAGTGAAAAAAAAATGACAGTTGTGATATTGTTCCAGAATCAAAACAGGTCAGACTCTGGATTAGCTGATGTACTGGCAGCTACTTTCAGACAACTTTATTCTTCAGTCCCGTGATCCAGACCCCTAGGGGGATTTACCACTACCACATCCATTGACTGGTGTGTTTTATTTTGAACAGTTGTAATAGCCAGTCAGGAATGCTTTGGTATTTTTATTATCCTCTTATGTAAATATATTTGGTTTCCGTGGCCTAAGTGACAAATAAAGCCTTGCAACCGTTTCAGGTTTATCTTAGTGACATAAGACTAAATAAACAAGTTATTAGCTGTTGGTTGCAAAGTCAAATGACAACTGATTTTGTAAGAATAATATTTAAGTTAATGGGGTGTGTAAAAGGTCTTACCGATTGACAACGGTACCCCAACACCTGAAAAAAAGGTAAGAATAATAAATAAAGTAATTGCTTATAAGAGGATTTTCTGATTGAATGCTGTATCCCAGCAACTGAAAAAATGTGATTGCAGTGTCAGTATTACCATTGGATATAATTATTGTAAGCATTTTACTCTTCTTTTGGTGAGAAATCCTTTTAGCATTTTTGCATTATTTTTTGTCCTTCAAAAAGGTGTCCAAAGTGGGGGTTCCTTAAAAAGAAAGTGTTTGTTTTTCCCATGAAAGGTGTTTGGGTTTTTTGTTTGGTTGTTTTTTGAGTGGGTTTTTTTGGTTAGTTGGTTTGATCTTGATTTTTGGGTTTTTTTGTTTTGGTTTTTTTTTGTTTGGTTGGGTTTGGGGTTTTTTGCTTTGTTGTGGTTTTTTTAGGTGGGCAGTTGCTTTTGGTTTTATTTTTTTTTGGCGGGAGGGAACAGTTACTTCATGTTTAGTACCTCTTGTAATATGTATGAGAAGGTCCAGACATTCTTCATATTGGTCTTATTCTTAGTTATGGGAATAAATACTTCTTTTGAGTTCTGGTTTTCTTTTTTTTTTTCTGTAGAGAAAACTTTAATATACTGTCTTTTCTAGTTTACTACCACAGTGTTATCTACTGACTTACTTCAAAATGTCAGATTAAGAGTTGATTAAAGTGGAAAACTACTTCATCACATGCATGTTACCTATTTGACGTGTTCAGTGAAAAAAGTAGAAAAAGTGTAGTGCTTGCAATAATTTTTAAAAAGTAGGCAAGGCTTAAGCTTCTATATTCAAAGTAGTCCTTAGAAGAATTCTAATTCTTTATAATAATATATTTAAAATCGGGTAGGTAAAACATTACTACCAGCTGTATTTGAATGACTGTAATCGTGTTCTTTTCCTTGAGAAATTCTGGGGGTTTGAGTGTAATCTGACAAGAAATCATAGGAATTTGTATATCTTAATGTTTAGGTTTTTAATGGGTTATTATGACCTATTTGTTCATATTTCCTGAATGAATTGTAAATGAAGTGTAAGTGTTTTGAAGCTGCCTGAAAGAGATGGATGTTTAACTCTTGAAAGAACCTAATAAGAGATAATGTAGGTACATTGGAATCTTTTTATGTACAAAGAATAGGAGATAATGTAGGTACTTTGGAATCTTTTTGTGTACAAAGAAATAATTTAGGAAGTCTTGTATCACATTATACTGCCCCCTGCCTTGTTCTCAGACTGGAAACTATTATTTCTCTGCCTGAAGTCACATTGCCTGTAATCTTAAGTGTTTTAATTGCACTGATATAGATTACAGTCCATGCCAAGTTGCTTGAGGAGAAACAAATAGCTGTAAAGCTACTTGCTAGCTCTTTGCATCCTATGTGCATACAAAAAACAGTGCTTGTAGAAATGCTATGGGTTTTTTTTTTTTGGCAGGCAGAGTTACGAGCAGCTGTGTTTTTGGCATTAGAAGAACAAGAGAAAGTAGAGGTAAGAGAACCTTAAAAAATAAATCAGAAAGAAAAAGCATCATTCATGTAGAATTAAATATAATAGCTTTAATACTTTCTATTTGTGAAATGTAATAAGATAAAAAGATGTATTTCTGCATAAGAACATGATGCATTAAGAACACAAAACAGGACTATCAGGGTGTTTCCTGATGTTTAAAAACAGGAATTGTTAAATAGCCTTTTGAAATTATAATTTTAAGTATCTGTCTCTGGTGAGTTTATATGGCTTCTGTCCAGTTGACCAGAATAACTAAATATTTTCTCCATCAAATACATCTTTTAAAAAAGATATCTACTTGACTGATTGAGATTTTATCAAATTGGAATAATGTCTTTTGAAATTGAAAATATTATACTGGGGTTTTTGATAAGTGCATTGTGAAAGCAGTTTAATGCAGTAAAATGCCAAGTATGCTAATGCTTGTGGTATTTCCCATAAGGATGTTGTAGGCTTACTTCAGGATAATTTGCTTTAACACTTAAGGATGAACTCTTAATTAAGAGATGGACTATGTACTGATACTTTGGCAATATAATAATATTAAGGGAATGAGATACTATCATGATTGCATAACAGTATTGCTGTGGTATACAGATACTAGTTTTGTGACTTCTACTGCCAGCTTTGCTTCATTTCCTCTGTCCATTTTATAGAATTGGGGAGTAGAGAGTGCTCTATGTCCAGCCTCTCTGCTTCAAAAGGAGAGGAATGGAAAACTGTTCTGTTCTTCTACTGGTTCAATGGTTGTGCTCTTTCTGGAAAAATGCTAAACTGAAACAGACAATATTGGGATGTTAGTAAGGAGGGGAAGTAGTTATTCTATGATATGAGATTCCATACTTCAGAAATTTAGAATAAAATGTTCAGAAACATAAGATAGCTGAAGAAGACCTGATGGAAGAGTGATGTAGAAGAACAGTACCATCTCTTTTTGGGAAGCTTCAGCATATTATAGAGCACTCAGAGAACAATCTCCCACAGTGCCTGGAGAGTAATAGCAATAGTTCAAGTAACCTGAAGAGAGATTTGCTACAGTACATTTCAGCTCACCATTTCTCAAAAAGCTTACATGTATCATGATATTTTAAATTTATGCTGTAGACACTGGTGATACATTAATTCTTACCACTACTCTGAATTCATAAATATTAAGGAAGATTTCATTTTTTCAGGTAGCACTTTCTTGTGTGTTAGTATTTGCAGCTAACAATAGTGATAGTAGTGATAAATACCTGTAACTGATCCTTTTCCTACCCAGGATATCAATTCCATCTTATGAATGGCAATTAGAATTTGTTTTGAAAAATCCCAGAACGATTTTGACAAAACCAGACATAGCATATTGATTTATTTCTGTTTAAAAATTGAAGAGGGCAAACCTAACAAGGGAGAAAAAAACATTTTCATAATATCTTTGAAGGTCTTTTGATTAATAGAAGATGAGTCTTGGTTTGTGTGCTAGCAATTAGCATGGTCCACACTTTGTCTGGAAGATTTGTAAATTTCCATTTTTTAAAAGGTTGGACTGAATTACCTTAAACTTCACACTATATCAGAGGAGCAACTTGGGAAGTTAGCTGCTTAGCTTATCTCTTCAGTCATTAGATAAATAAAAATCAGTATGCTATTAAGAATTTTGGTGAAATTACTTTAACTCCAAGACAAATTTAATTTGCCTAAATAAATTTATTGCTACATAGCTTTTACTTGTAGTTGTAGAATTAATACAAAGGTAGATTTTTAGGAAATGAATTACGTGGGCAGGACGTCATTGTGAAGCAGAGTACACCAAAACAGCTTGCTGTGGTTTTCAGTTTCTTGCTAGCATGTAGATGACATTAATTACTGTTTGGTTTTTGCTTTTTGACAGAACAAAGCACCTCTGGTAAATGAAAGCTTGAAAAGTTTTTTAGGTACAAAGGATGGTAAGTTCTTTGTTTAGTATGTACTTCTCAAGATAATAAAAATAGGAGACAAAGGATTAAGTCTTTGAATCTTATTAATGGTACAGTCTTCATGACATTAAGTATGCTTTTGTTTCTTTCAGGTGTCCTAATTACTACTTGTTCAGAATAGAATTAAATCTATAATTTGTTAAGTTAATATCGCTGAAGTGGCGATAAAAACCTTAGTTTTTGACTAAGGTGATTAATGCATTGAGATTAATATTTCATGATGACTTATGGTTGTACTAACTCAGAGACATTGTAGACCAATAGAAACAGTAACCAATGAAAACTAAGGGTAGAGGTACAGGAGTGAATGCACATATACGATAAATGTCAAAATGATGTTTTTCAAACAGCTGAATAGTTTAAAAAATACGCTGCACATGAATTTTGTAAGCATTGTATGCTCTTGCAGTATTACTGGCATAAATGATTTTGATATGACATCCGAGTTGGAAATTAGGGAGTTGGTATACAAACTTGGTATGAGTTGGTAGCTTGGTGAATGTCTAAACTATGTCCATACTGAAGCCATGTGTGCTGGTGTTAATCTTTGAAGTAAGATTTGTTTATATGTGGTGTATTTTAACTCTTCTCATTTTCTTTTCAGGTCGCTTGGTAGCAGGTCTTGTTGCAGAATTTCTACGGTTTTTCAATCTTGATTTTACTTTAGCTGTTTTTCAGCCTGAATCAAGCACAGTAAGATATACGGGTTTTGTTTGTATGCTATGCTCACTATTTGAAGTGCATGGCAATGAATGCAGAAGCTATGGCAGATTTGTTTAAACTACTTACTTGTTTTTATTAAAAATAATTTTTTAATGCTTTGTCTGTAAAAGGTACCTAGTGTCATAAAGACACATTTTTCAGGAAAGTGGGCTAATATGACTATTTCTCTTTATCAAAATCAATCCTAGATAATAATTTAATTTTGAATTAACAAGTTGATAATTTTTGTGGAATCATATAATAGGATATGAATCCTGCATACTTCTGCAACATTTTGCCACTAACTTTACTATGTCATAATATTAAGTTAGTATTGTTATGTGAAAATTAAAATAATGTCAGTCATCTACTCTGAGAGAAATTTCAGTGACATAAAGGACTTTGTGCAGATACAGTTGACAAAAAGTGATTCAATAGAATAGTTCAGTGGGGAGGGACATATGATCATGTGGCCCAACTGATTGCTTTAAGGCTTTAGATACTGAATTAGAGGGTTCTCATCATGTTTGTCCCTTTGTCTCTTTTTATGATATGAGGGTTTTAATAATAATTTTGTGTTTGAAGCAGTTTCATTTCACTGCAGAATTTTTCGTTACATCTCAAGTACTTTTTTTTCTTCTAGTCGGTTTAAATATTTAATATATTCAAAATCCAATTTTTTCAAATTGATCGATTAGTTGACTTCTGTTTCTCAGAACTTCATGTTTCTTTTAGGGGCTTATTCAAAGAAAATACCACACAACTTTGTTCTTTGCCAAATATCCTTAGCTAAATTAGTTGCTAATTTATTACTAGAACACATCTGTACAAAGATTCATGTTCATGCTACCAAATAGAAACAATGCTTTGTGTTATGTTGCCGCTCACTCTTGGGAGCAGTGCTTCGTTTGCATTGTAAAGGCATCTCATGCTCTTTGAAACATCTTCTGTTTTCCAATAAGTGTCATTTTCACCAATTGCACTGCATAAAGGAAATTTGGCCAAAGTTACATAAGCTGGCCAAGACTGCTGTGTATAGTGCTGAGAGATTTGTCTTTGTCCTTCTCTACTAGCCCCTGCCTCTGAGCAATTCCTTGCACTGTCTGTTTATTCACCGTTTCAGTGTGCTTCGCTAGTGGTGGCTCACTTCAGTATTTGCTTGACCAGTGTTCTGATTGGAAGTGTCACTATATGATCATAAGAGATCAAGATAAACTGGTGCCCTTTGCAGTGTTGCCATCTGGGGTTGTGCTAACCAACCTGGGTTTGCTGTAGCATTCTGCTTCTCCTATAGAGTGAAGTTCAGTTTGAAAAAGTGTTGGGATTTTTTGGTGGGGTGTTTTGGATGATATTTTTGCTTTCATCCCTTTTTCTGTCCAAACCCCTGTTTTTTTTAAAGTGAAACAGAAACTGAAAGTAAGTGTTGACCTATGCGAGTGTAGTTCTATATGTACAGGAATGGCAACTCCCCATCATTCATGAATTTTCTGGAACTAGTGGCTGGGTGTCCTTGGATCCATTTTTAAATGTGATAGGCTAAAATAACTTGGTCATATAAATTCTTAAATCCCAAAGCGTTCTAATGATGGCTTCTTGCATATTTAAAACAACTATGCATGATCTGTGACAAATTCAGGTACAGATCAGAAGTAAATGATGCGACAGATGGTATTGAAAAGAGGTGTAGCTGTGGCTCTTAGGGACATGGGGTAGTGGTGGACTTGATGATCTTAAGGGTCTTTTCCAGCCTGAGTGATTCTATGATTTTATTACTTTAGTCCACAAGCAACAAGAAGTTGTAAATAATCACTGTTTAGTCAAAATAGAGCTGTGTTAAATAAGACTTATTTATATTACGATTTTTTTTTCTGACAGTTATTTCTATGTTGTGATTCTTTTTTTCTATTGTCCCCCAGCTAAATGGCCTTGATGGTCGAGAAAACTTAGCTCGAGATTTGGGAATTACAGAAGCAGAAGGTGCTGTGGATGGTCCCCTGTTGTTGGAGGTTGTTAGGAAGTGTCAGCAGAAAAAGATTTCACTTGGTGGAGAAGTAAGTAATATTAACTTGGAATTTCTTTCTCTATAATTCTTTATTCATTTTTTTCGATGATGAAAAATAAACTGAAATTACGAACACTTGGCTATTGTTGTACTATTATAATGTTTCAGATCTTTATTATATTATGCCTTCAACTTATCAGAGAGATAAGAGATAAACTTTATGATTATTATTTTCAATACCACCCTAGGGCTCTTTATTAATATTCTGCTGCAGCATAGTAGCACTGAGTGAATCTAGATAAATGACACAAAACACTCTGTCACTTATTTTCCAATTTCTGGTGTGGTTTAATAACACTGTTATCTGTACCTGTTTTCTTTGGCATAACTCTAATTTTAATATGACTTGAAAAACCTCAATTGGGTTTTGTCAAAAGCTTTAAAGCTCTTCTGAAAACATATGTACTTAAAATTAAATATATCAAAGTATTGAACTGCTTGAAGGCAATGACAGTAGTATTTGAATGGAATAGATAATTAATATGTTGATTAAATGAATTAAACCCAACCAATAGCATTTGATTGGGACTTGAAAGAAAGTTCTCTACACCCAGGATGCAGTCAGTGTCCCAAAGAATGCTTAAATTCAGAAGCAGTTGTCATAGACTTCTTCATGTATCAGTTTTCTGTCACACAAAAGGGGGGTTTCCTTGAGCCCTTGGTGTTTGATCAGTCTGGGAATGCCCCAGGAAGGCCAAGACCCTTGTGCCTCACCAGTCTGTCCATGTCCTGTTATGGGGACTCCACTGAGCAGTCCACTGTATTGGAGGGTGTTCAGCTGACTTGCTGAGGGACACGTGCCAGCACTGTATTGGAGTCAAATCCCTTTGTACAATTTAGAAAGGGAGAGCCCCTCCTGGGTCTCCTCACTCTTAGCTGAGTATGTTCTCTGCTGCTGGCAGCTGATAGGAAGGACTTGCGCTGAACAGTTTACGGAGTAACACGCTTGATTAATAATCACACTGATAAGAGAAAATTGTGACAGGCTGAGGTGTGAAGATCGCCAGTGATAATAACAGACTGAAAAAATGTATTTAAAGCAATATACAGGCAAGCTTTAACCACCAACAAAAGCTAGCTCAAGATATTCGCTCAGCATGCATCAAATATGGTCCTCACCCAAAGGGCATCCCAACAGGAGAGAAGACAGGTTCAGCTCATTAGCTGATCCCAGAAGTTATGATGGAATCTTCCATAACTTCTCCCTGTTCTTAGCTTACTTTTATACTGTTTCTTTACATTTAGTTGCAGCTTGAATGACTGTAGTCATACACACTTTTGTTAATGAATGGTGTAAAATTGTCTTGCTTCACTCTTTAAGATACAGTCAGTAAAATACAGAGCGCATGCTCAGTGAGGGGTGGCTGTACCTTGGAGGTGGGTACAGCCTTTGGGATGGGGGTGGGCGTTGTTTCATTATGGTCTAGTTGTAATGCTAAGTTCATCTGAGTAGAGTGAGTTTGCCACAGTTGCTGGTTCACAGAAGCAAGACAAGGTCTCCATCTGCCTTGGCTGACAGCTGCTCCATGGTTTGCCACTTACATGGTACCATCAAGTTGTCTGTTCAACGATTGCAGCAGAGCCTGGCTGCAGTTTCTTCACTCTGTTCCACCCTCTGTTTCATCTCTCTTAGCATGTGCTTAGGGATGCAGCCTGGTTTGTGGAATCATCATGGAATATATTTCGTGCATGCCAACTACATTCCATCCAGGAAGTAGCAGCTGCGTTTCATCTTGTGATTTCCATACTGTGTGTGACTATAAATTCCTAGTTTTCTCTAGTTCTCCCCTCAGTTGTCTCCCCACACATGGTGTCAGGGTTTGCATACTGTGCAAGTGAGGATGGTAGCCTTGTTTCTTGTTGGATGCAATTATCATAGGATCAGAGAATCATTGAGGTTGAAAGAAACCTTCAAGATCATCCAAGCATCAGCGTAGCACCATCACTGTAACCCCTAACCCACAGCACCCAGCACCAGATCCAGATGCCTCCTGAACACCTGCAAGGATGGTGACTCCACCACCCCTCTGGGCAGCCTATTGCAATGCCTGACCACTGTAACAGTGAAACATTTTTTTTCTAATATCTAATCTGAATCTCCCCTGTCTCATCTTAAGGCCATTTCCTCTAGACCTCTTACTGCAGGCATGGTAGAAGAGACTGGTCCCCACCTCACTACAACCCCCCTGAGCCTCCTTTCATTTAGACCAGCTCCCTCAACTGTTCCTCTTAGGATGCTTTTTCTGTCTCCTTCATGAGCCTTGTTGCCCTTCTCTGGACATGCTCCAGCACCTCAATATCTTTTCTAGTGTGAGGGCCCCAAAACTGAGCACAGTAGTTGAGATGTGACCTCACCAGTGCCACTTATTACAAAATTAAATATATTTTTTAATAAGTGCTTATTTGAAACTTCTTAGGTGGCTCCAGTTCTAAGTGAAAGCCAGTGCCCCACATCAAAATCATCTGATGGACGGTCAAGTGCACACTCTATACCAAATAAGGTAAGATTATATATAATGAAAAACTTCGTAACCTACATGAGATGAGTAAAAGAGAGAACTCCTATGAAACTGCAGGTATGACAGCATTCACTTAAATGATCCGCAATTTGAAAGTATTTGTTCCACTTCAGCAAAACTTTCATTTATGATTCCAAGCAAAGACTAACTGTTGTGCTAATACTTTGACATAATAGCAGTTTGTTCCCTCAGGGCCCAGAACAGAAAAGTAGCTGTAGCTTCCCTTTTATTGTAGTCAGGCTATCATTAAGCTCTTAATTTTCAAAAAAAAATCTGTTCCTCTAGGATAGGAAATTAAAATATTTTTATTACTACTACTTAACAGTTTAAGTACTTTTTCCTGCCCTAGAAAAACTGAGCTACTTCCGGCAATTGAATATTATTCTGTGGCTGAGATAAAATAACCTTGGTATGAAGAAGACCTACCAAGGTAATTTTAAATTTCATGGCCTTAAGTTTGAAAATTTTGCTTCAGCCTTCCAAATGAAAGTTAATGACTGATAAAAAAATACTTCGGACAGTACAACCTACATACATACTGGCTATCTGGATTAAATAATACTTCTTTTTTTGTTTCAAAACTGTGCTGCTATTAGTTTGTAGAAAGAAAGCTAATGTAATAAATCTTTTACTGGCTTAATTTTAATAAGTCTAGGAGAAAGTAAAAATAGCAGTACTCCTTGCTAGGTAATAATTTTTCTTTCATAGCACCTTGATTATCTAGGTAAATTAGAATATTGTTCTTTGGGCCACAAAGCCATGCTAAGTTACAGCTTGAGTTGTATGACTTGATGTTAAAGGTTGCACATGGAATTGTCCTTACATTCTAGACTGTGGGTCTGAGCCATAAGCATGAGAAAAAGACTGAAAGTTATGTGCTTTTAAAGTCTCGCTATTGTCATTTTTGGTTTTAGTATTTGAAGAGAGAATGCGTCAGTAACTGCAGTTTTCTTATGCTTATTACTTTAAAACCTAATACTATATTGCAGAGATTACCATTTAATATGGAACTTAGAGTAATTTTCATAGGTTTAAATTGATTTCTTTTGGAGGCAATGGCTATAACTAAGAACCTTTGTTTGCAGACGCGTTGTGAAATAACGTGAATAAAGCGTAAGAATCAGTCTGTCTGTAGATTTCTTTATTTGATAACCAGGATATTTTTTAATTGTTTGCTTTTATAATAGAAGCGATGTAGATAGCATAGCAATGCACAGGATGGAACAAAAGATTTTAATGGCAGCAACAATAAAGAACACTTTCGAAACTGATGAAACAACTTTTTTCTGGTGTGATTCTTGATGATACTAATAAACTTACTGGTACTTCTCAGGAATTAGAGGTAATATTTTAAAAAGTGATGCTAGGTGTATGTTATGTGTTGTGCATTTATATATACACTTAGAGTATTACATGACATGAATACTTACTCCATTCTTTGTCTTTCAAGGCTGCTGAAAACACTCAGAGTGATACAAGTGTCTCATCAGGGGAAGCAAGCAAAAGAAGTATTCATTTTCTGCCTAATGAAACAAAACTTGATCCTCAACTAGAAAACAAAGACTTAAATACCAAAGAAAAAAGTGATCCAGTTGTGGATGAAGATGATGTAGAGGGAGATTCTTTCTTTGATGACCCTATACCCAAACCAGAAAGAACTTATGACTGGTAGGTAACATGGATGTTCTACTTAATATGTGGTTTATTTTGTCTTCTGTATGCTTGCAGACCTCTGAGAGCTATTTTTTATTTGATTAGTTGCATATGTGTTTAGATCTGTAACATTTTGCTTCTGAAATATTCATTTCTCTGATTCTGTTCTATTCCATGATTCTATTCTATTCTATGCACAGTGTCCTCTGGGATCTCTTGGATATACTATGAGTGGAAAAACCTGTGTCACTTTAAGGTGCATCAGTTAGGGTATCTAATGTCCCCAGCCTGTTTCTTGGGTGGAATGAACATGTATGAGGCACAGACATCAGCATTTCTTCTTGCGACAGAGCTGCAGTGGTGATCAGTGCTAGAGGAAGTGGACAGTGACAGGGATAGTGCATTAAATACCTGTATGGCTTTGTAAGGAATACAAAAACCACTTTAAACTGGCTACATAGACTGTAATAATAGGGAAAGTTTTCTTACAGCTGAGAGTTTCCTCTTCACATTGCAACACCTTCTGTGTGCAGTTCTGTGTTTTCAGTGACTTCTGCGTATGTCAATTTTGCAGATGCATCCAAAGCACGTTTTTTATTGTTCGTCTGTGGAGTCTGATGACTGAAAAATGCCATTTGAAACAAGAACTAGTGACTGAACTATGCAGCAGCTTTGTTATGAAACTGAAAAACCTATCTTTGTGTTATCATGTTGAGTTATCTTGAAGCTTAGCTTGATACCAATATATTGAGAAATGCTGCAGGATCACTTCATGGTGTTCTTTTGCTGTGCTCAAGTAATCAGAGAATTGCTCCAGCTTAGCGGACATTAAGAAGAGGTTGCAGAATCATTTGTAAGTCAGTTTGGCAATTGGCTTTTCCCCCCAGCTACTCTGATAGTGGACAGAGCAGCATAAGCTTCTTTTTTATTACTGCTACAGTAGATGCTTAGTCTTAGAATAGAATCCTTCTGGTAGAGCATGAAGTAATCATGCCAGGTAAATCAGGTCTCTCTTTAGTAAATTTATGGACTCTTTGTGAAAGATTATTTATAATACAGCTTTTGTTGGATGTTTTTAGTTGGAGTAGTTGGATGTTTTTAGTAGTAGGTTTTTTTCCTCAAAGAGCAGTGACTGTACTTTGGAAAATATTGTGTGTTACAAATAACCCTACTATGGTATTTCTTTTCTCCTTTTCTTACTGTTAATATCAAGATTAAAACTGCAGCTGAGTGCATTTACTGCTTACTCAAGAGCTCATTTAACTAGCCTTTAACCAAAGTAACCATCGTAGCAGGTAGTCTAAATTATAAGTTGGGAAAATTAGAAAAGTCTGTAAAAACTTCTGCATAATAATAATAATATTTACTAATTTCTTATTGTTTGAGCATTTTCATATGACAAGAAGGGAAATTTGCTTTGAAATTGGGTAAACTAGATTTCTTGTAAAAGACCATCCAAGAAAGAGACTCTTTAATTATTTAGTAAAGTAAGGATTTTTTTCCCTAGTAGAGAAACTCCCTACAGAAAAAAATACTTCCGGATTATGTGTGCCTGTAGTAGAGTCACAGTCCACCAATTAATATTTTGTAGCACATAATGTTATTGTGATGCAGCTATTGTAGTAACATCCCATAATAAGGTTTGCTGAATATGTTAACAACGAATGAGCTAGGATCTATTTGTAGCTGATCTGTGTGTGCTGAATCATTCATTTTTACCTTCTTGACAACTCTTCTAGAGGGCAAAAAACCACATTCTTCAGGTGTAATCCCCTTTGTGGTATGTTGTGCTGGTGTACTCAAGTCCCAAGGGGTAAGTAAATAGGACAGCTGCCAGCACTGCTTTCTTTGCAAAAAGGTAATTTCCTTATGGAAATCTTGCCCGTTCCTTTAAGGTGGTTTCGGTGGAGAGAAAAGGAGCAAGCAGTTGCTAATGACAGTGTGAGAGATGGTTCAGGCACTTGTTATCTCTAGGTCTCTAACCCGTTGTTCAAAATTTTGAAGCATTTTAATGTGTGATGTTACACATGATATTTTGGTGGTCTAGATATAATGAATGATTCAAATGATGTCCATTATTAATAGGAATGGAATCAAAATAGTTACCAGTTCTGGCAATACTGAATGTGAAAATCTTGGGCTCTTTTAACTGGTGCTTCTTCATCCTTTACTTGCAAGTAGAATTTGAACTAGGTAGTAGCCAAATGAACTTGACCGTGTAATGAGTTTTCTATCTTCCTCTAACGGAGAGGTTTCCATTCTGTGAACTGACTGCTCTTAGAATTAATAGCTTCATCAGACATAATCTCTTTTAGATGTAAAACAAACGAAAGTACTGATTTATAGATGAATCTTTCTTCTTTTGGCTGCATTTACATGTGGGGATGATGAAAGGTCCCAAGACATAAATAGTGATGCTGATGAAGGTGCTCTCTCTGTGAGAGAAGACAGGCAGAAGTCTTGGCATGGGTGAGAAAGTGGCTTTCTCAGTGAATGTTGTGGTTGACACTTGTGCCAGTGAACTGCCTACTGCTTTTAAGATTGCAGAGTGAATAGTCCTTTTCCCTTGCTCTTTTTTGCTGTAATATTGTTTTTCTAGTTTTATGACAATTTACAATGGAAAAGAAAGTAATTATACGTATTTTACAGCTCTGTGGAGTACTTATTTATTTGTTTTTTTACAGGAAATCTGAGACTAATAAAGCAGGAGGTCTAGCATCCCTTTCTGATGCACCGCCTCTAAAAAGTGGGTTAAGCTCCCTGACTGGTGCACCTTTGCTAAAGGAGTCTGATAGTAAGTTTTCATATGTTTTTGTGTTTTGATGATTGTAGAAGGTATTTCTGTAATGAAATGAATGAGCTACGCATTCAGATGGAAAAATGATAGCGTACGTGGCCCCCTTCTGGTTGTAATGTGCTTTACAGTAGTGCTTTCTTAGTGAGTGATGGCAGACTGGTTTGGATATACTGTGCTACCAGTGGGGCATTTTATGCTTTGGAGCATGAAATACTTATCTACATCCCTTTTTTTGTGTACATATAAAGCAGCATATATAAAGGAGTGTATAATTCAACTGCTCAGTTTTAAACTGAAATTGGCTTACTCCTTTGTATTATGTTAAATTATTTGTACCAGTTCTTTAGAGGTATTTGCTTTCATTTTGTAAATCCCTGAGTAGTGGAAGATCATCCCTGTTTACTCCTCAAGTTTTTGAATGTTATCAGAGTTCAGCTCTGAAAATTTAATATGATATTGCCATACTATCCTATAAAAGTACATAAGGTTGTTATAAAAGAATAATTGTTACAAATGTTTGGTTGGTGTGTGTAAGTGGGATCTTATTGAAGAGTCACAAGTCCAATTTCTGATATAAGTGCTTTTGTTTACAGATTTGGATAGAAACTCTGTTTTGAAAGACCTGCGGTTGGTGAATGCAAAGCTGGGATCACTAGAATTAGGCAAGTAACTGCTAAACATGAGGAAGCTCTGATATTTTTGGTTGGCCAGAACTGATAAATTCTAGCTCAGCTTCTTAAAGGAATCTGAGAAACTCAAACATACATATTGAACTAAAATCTTCAGCTTTTACTTATGTCATTCTAGTTAACATAGATTGCGAAGCTTAATGTAGTTAAGACCAAGATGTGATCTAAAGAAATACAGAAAAGTGAAAACTGGTGTCTTATGGATTAATATTTTACACGTGGAGCAAAAATTTGATTCATTCTGTACGTGCATTTACTAATATCAAATGATGAATTTTGTTCTTGAGGCTTCTACAAAAAGAGCAGGTTTGTAATTTTGGTAAAAGATAGCCTGATAAGTATTACTGCTTTTCAGTAGCATATTTATTTGCCCTCTACACCTTTGAAATTTACCTTGCTTTTGGTGCAGTAAGAAGAAGGTGTGATGGAAGAATTCTCTCAAAATATAGCTGCCAAGTATTTAAGTTTTGTATTCAGCAATGCAGCAAACGTACTGAAAACGTATGTTCAGTTTTGAAACCGTTTGTGTTAGTAATACTGAGATTAATTAATGACAAAGGTAACTCGTCTTTCTTATCTCCATAAGTAATTTAATCTACTCCCACTTTTTCTGGTCATCAGACCGTGTATTATGGTGCAGGAATAGATGGGGGTTTTGTGTTTCCTGAAAACTTGTTTGATTAATAGCTTTTAAACCTTATTTAGGAAATGGAGATGACGATGAATATGCTGATGACTTCAACAGGTAAGAGAAGGATGGTACCTCAGTAGGATAGTATTTTATGAACTATAAGCATATCCACTAGCATATTTGAATTGTTTCATAATATATCAGACAGTCACTATCACTGGAATCTGTCAGTATTTCTGAACTCCTTTAACCTTCAGTTTGCTCTTTTAATAGATTTACTTACAAGTTAAAAAAAACAACCAAGCCACGATCCCTTTTGGTATACGGATAATGAGTTCCTTAAAAACTTACTGCTAAGTCTAGGATGATACTATGGTTTTTTGTGGAAGGGGTTTGAGGTTTGTTTTTTTTTCCTGAACTATGCACTTAATAATGTTTTAGCAATTAATGCAATTATAATAAAAACTGGAAAATAAAACAGCATGAGTAGTCAGTAATAAATATTTGGCAACCTCATGCTTATGATGTGGGGGTATTGGTGTTGTAAACTGCATGATCAAGGCCTAAGTATTTCTCAGTATTTATTATGGCTTCATATGGGTAGAAAGCCTTTAGTTGTTATGGGGTTTTAAGTAACTTCACATCTAACTTGCTAGGAAGTGAAATTCCAATCAAATGTCAGGTATAAAGTAAATGTCATACCTGGATGTTTGATAAGGAAGTCTTATTACTGTGCTTATGGTTTTCTTTCTTCTTAGTACGAGTCATCGTTCAGAAAAAAGCGACATCAGTATCGGTGAAGAAATAGATGAACTTTCTGTGGGAACAGAAGAGTCAAATGCCAGTGATAAAGTATGATTATTTTAAAATTGTTGTTCTTTATATTCTTCTGATCTTGTCTTGACTTTGTTTCCAACCTTCTGTGAAGTAATGTGCCATTATCCTAAGTTCCTAGGTTGTATTATTTGTTATGTTCTGTGTTTTACACATAATATCCTTGCTAAGTTAGATGCTATAATTATTTAAAAAATCCCAACAAAACAAAAACCCTGCAACAGTTGTTCAGTAGTACACTTCACTGTGCATTTCTAGGTGTGTAAAAAGTATTTTAAACTGGTTCAGTGCCCAACATACAAAAGTTTACCCCAGTATCTCAAGATCTGTCTGATTACCTCCTAAAGGATTTTGTAATCTCACTGAAAGCTTGAGGCCAAAAGGTATATGAAAGCATATGAAGGAATACATGACATAATACTTACTGGTTTTGTGATTTCTGAGTTTGCAATTTTATTTTCTAGCTCGAAAGCATCACACAAGACCTTACCATTTCTCAGTTAAGCGACGTTGCAGATTATCTAGAAGACGTGGCATAGAATTGGACAGCAAAAATCTTTCATTGTGCTGGACTAGAAGACTGCTGTGGACTATTAATTTCAGACAATCACCTTTTGCTGGAATGTCCACTCCCTTTTTGTGCCTTGTGTTTCAAAAAGACTGTAGGTGAAGAAGGTTTTTAAATATTCTTAACAAGAACTAAATGAAATAGTGTGTTCCCATTTGAGTCTGATATCAGAATTACTTTCTTCATTTGGTTCAGCCAAACCTTTTACAGCAGGAGGTGGATTTTCCAAGCAGAATGTTCATTGCTGGCAGTGGACATAATAAAAACCAATTGATAAGAGAACAAGAAAGAGGCATGTGGCTTTATAGTGAACTTGCACTGTTATTTTAACAGTCAGATTTTTTTTTTAAAGATAACCAAAGCAAGAACCTTCAAAGGTAGTGGTTCAACTCACACTTCTTTTAACACAATCTTGTCAAGTCAGCATGTAGTACATATTTATGGTAACTCTAGCCACAATACCTAATTCCTCCAGACTTACTTGAAACTGCTGTTTTACAGACTCTTCTGAAAGTTGGACTTTACCTTTTCTAAAGTCATATTAAATTGAGAGTATCTGAACTCTTAAATCTAAATTTAGCTATATTTAGGAGCTAAATTTAGCACTAGTCTTAACTCAGAATATTCTTGTTTAAATATGTTTGTCAGACCATTGATGTTAAGACCTAAGCTGTTTTTATATATGATAATTTCATCAATGTTATCTGTTGTTAAATCACGAAAAGTAGTTTTTTAAGGATTCACAAATCAGTAACTAAATCTTATGGGGTTTTGTTAAGTTTTTAACAGTGTGTAATACTTAGTGGAGCTTTTATTATTGAGGGCTCTTCATGTGCTGTAAGATCACTTTCATTCTTGAAAATATTTTAAGTAAAAATAGGCGCCAAAAAGTGAAACTACTAAACTGCTTTTCAATTCTGACTGCTGTACAGAGTTAAATGCAAATATTTAAAAATACCACACTGAAGACATTATGGACACTAAGTTCTAGCTAAGAGCAAATTCTTGTATTTTCATGATACTCTTGCAGAACAGGGTCAGTCATGGAAAGGTCGACAGTTCTTTAATGATACTGTTGCAGGTGGCGCTACTATAATGTGTAGGTCATGGACATTTGTAATACTGAAACAAGACTTCAAAATGTGCACTTTCTGAACATTGTGAACACATCTGGAAAATAGACATGTAAGTGAATATAAATAATTTAATTTTAACTTTTTTTTCTTTTTTTAGGCTTTGTAATTTTCTTGTTCAGGAACACTGTTGGCCTGTCATCAGTAGTCACCACAGTGGAAGTAGCATGCTAAACTAAAGCCATTGGTTAAGCATACAAAGCTGCTACTAGCACTGGAAACCAACTTAAATATTTTTTTGCACTGGGCCAGCAGGCCTGGAGCAGTGCTGGGAAGTTAGGCTTGTACATTACATAAATGACTTGAGAGGAAACAGAAAAAGTGTGCCTTTTATTTATGTGCACCCCAAAAATAGCCAGCAAAAAAGCATCAGAATATTTAGTCATGGTGTTAACTTTTAACTTTGTGCCATATTGTAGCAGCTGAATACAGAGGACAATTTTTTTCACCCCAAAAAGTCAATGTGCCATGACTTCAAATAGAAACAATGTTGTAACATATTATATAGCCTGTGTAAATAATTCATTTAAGGGTAGGGGAACCTGTGCCTCAAGATATTGTGTATGGAAAAGTTTGGATTGGACTTTTTTTTCCCTTTCTTTTTTCTTTTTTCTTGTTTTTTTTTTTGTTTTGTTTTTGGTTTTTTTGTTTGTTTGTTTTGTTTTTGTTTTAAGAAGAGCATCAGCATGTCTGAAGGAAATAAAATTCCACATGAACAGTTGTTTTCTGGCATTCATTTTTAAGGTGTATGGAAAAACGGAGTGTTGTTTGCTTTCTTACATGCCTTGGGAAAACATGATGTTCCATTACCTGTTAGCTGTAGGATATGTGGTAATTTATCATACCAAAAGAAACAAAAAGTTTGTTAAAATATTTCTAATTGCATTTGAAGATGTGGCCTTTTCAATAACTAATTAGATATTTTAAGTGTTAACATGACTTGTGTTAACAGCCAAGTATTGTTCTCTTACCTTGGGAGTTAATTGGAGATCTTGCACTTTGGCTCTAATTGAAGGAAATACCAAAAAGTGGTAAGTCTCCATGCTGTTCCTCCTGTGAGCTTTTACTGAATTGTGTATAGTAATTCAAATTGTAAAATAAAGCTATTGTGCTGGCTAAATTGTGTTTTGAGACTTGTTGAACCGGAAATCTTAACATTTAGATAAATTAAGGAAGCTCTGTGGGATTTGAGGGGTTTTAATGAAAAATGCTTTTTTTATAGTCCAGTCTACAGTTGAGAATTCTTTTAAGCCCAAAGGATCTTGCAGTTCCTGATGATGAATCTGATTAAGACTTGACAGGATTACATTAGTGGTATCAGCCCAAGTTGTCAGATGGTTTATGATTCAACAAAGGAAAAAAAACCAACCATCTTGATTGGCAAAATTTTGTCTTGTTTACCATTCTTAGAGGTATTTAAACATAAGTGACAAGTTCTCTTGAATGCTTGTTTCACTGTATGTTTCAAACCGTATTGTTTAGTATTTCACATTAGGCTTCTCACTGAAGGACCAATGTAGTTGAGTGCCCCACCTCAGGTGTGTTAGAATTAACAACCAGAGTCCTGTCATAAAAGATGGGAACATTTCTGTGGGCAGAGAAGCAAGAGTCTGAGAGGGGCACTGATGACTGTTCTGTGCAGTTCTGGATCAGCTAGGTCTGGTTATAGAAGTACCCTGTTTTGTTGTAATTTTTTTAACAAATTCTGTGATTTTTCAGAAATAAAAATTTAAGGACTAGACTGTGGCTGACAGTTTCATAGCATTAATATGGCTCTTGTAATAAGGATGGATTATAAAAATGATACCTGTTTTGGTTTTTTTTAGTGAAATTACTGCATTCCACCTTTTTTTAAGTTAAGTGGGAAACCACAGCACATCTCATAAAATACTTCCTTGTAAGTGATGCTTTCCCCAGATATAATAAAATCACTATCAGCTTTAGACAGTTTTGGCAATATGTAGACACTATACCTAGCTCTTGAGACAACTGAAACACTTGATTAGGTGATGATGGTAAAGATGGGGTTTACTACTTTGTTTTCTTTTTAGTAAAGTCCTTTTCACTGATTAAATACTATCAACAAAGACCAGCCATCTCTTCAGGAAAAAAAATGCATCCATGGGTATTTGTAGATAAAAAGCTAACAAACTTCTACTTTTAGTGCTGTGTAGGCAGCAGGAATTAAATCTTGTAAAGATGACTGCAGAACTTTGTAGTGCCAGATGCATCTCTTCTGGCAGGTCCTTTGGTTTGTTGTTTTCCTTGTAAGGCAGAGCCAAGAGAAATTGAACTGAATTGCAAGAGGTGCAATTTTGGTAGATTTGTAGGTGATCTCATTCATACTGAAGCTAAATCCTCTACAGGCTAGATGCCAAAATCTCTCAAAGCATCTCTGTAGCCAAATTGTGGACAGATAGGCTGGATAAAAAGCAGCTTTGCAGAAAGGGCCTAGGGGCAGCTGTTAAGAGTGAAAGCCTGGAAGCAGGGGTCAGTGTGCAGGGAAGTGGTTATTTCCCCTCTGTCCCCTTCCTTGTGAGACCAATATCTGGAGTGTTGTGCTCAGCTTGGCTCCCCCAGTTAAAGAGCTGCCAACAAAATAGAGCCCAGTAGAGGGGCTTAGAGGATGGTGGTGGAACTGGGGTATGTGATCTATGAGGAGCTGGCACTGTTCTGCCTGTGGAAGAGAAGGTAAAGATGGGTGGCTAAACTGGACTTCCATGCTTACAGTGGACCTAATGAAAAAGTGACCAGTACTCTTCCTAGAGGTGCCCAGTTAAAGCACAACAAACTGCAGTGAGAGAAATTCCAGTTGCATACATGAAATAAAATCTAAAGAATCACCATGAAAATGGTCCAGGACTTAGAGCAGATACCCAGAGAGATTGTGAAGTCTCCATCACTGGAAATTTTCAAAACTCAAATGGACAGACTCAGAGCCACCTGATCTAGCTTTGATGTTAAGTCTGCTTTGAGTAGCAAGCTGGACCTCCACCAAGCCCTTTCAACTTAGTTTTTTCCATGATTCTACTGAGACAGACCTCGATATGGAAAACTAATTATTATGGGGGTAGACAGACTCCATCTGGCTGCCTCTGTGCGTGCAAAGTACCCTGTTTGCAGGTAGAAATAGTTTTGCTACAGTTTATTGACACAGGTGTTTGTGTAGATGCTAACTGTCCTGTGGAGAAAGGCCAACATTTGCAAATACAGTAATTTAACATTTACTCTACTGTAGGGTTCTAAATCTTATGTCCTTGAAGAGATCTATTAGGAAACGTGGACTTAGAACATAATTGAATAATGTGCTGTATAAATAACTACAGCCAATCCTTATACTTGGATCTAAGTTTAAAAACAAGCTGTAAGGCTTCTAGAAGTTGTTTTTCAGTTTCTTAACAGCTCTTAATGTTTTCTTTCGATTGCTCTATGCTATGGGGAAACCACAACAGATACAAGGTAGTAAAATCAGGTCATTTGCACCATTCCCCTGTAGAAGTATCACATGCACTTTCATAGCAAGAAACTGCTTCACCTTTTTTTTCTCTGAAATGGAAAAGTTTCCACCTTGTGCTCACAACATGGTCTGTTTAGGCTGACAGGTGTCCTTCAGGGCATGCTGCAAGGGGAACTATTGGGAAAAGGCTGGCACGTGCCACAGCAATGTTTCCAGATGCATTTTTGGCTTAGGTGATTGTGGCAGACTTGCTTCTAAACTGATGTTCCCATTATGTTTCAGACATGTAATTCTGGTAGTTTGTGTTATGTGATTGAAAGCTCAGCTCCACAAATGGAAAGCAGGCCAGAGGAACGAGGTAACTTTTGCAGGTGCAGCTGCCACTGTGATCCAGCAGCTCCTCTCCTGAGGTATGGGGCTGTGAGGCTCAGCACGCTGCAGCCACCCAGATCAGCAAGCCCCTCAGAAACTGCAGTGGCAACAAGCCTCCTGCACGGGGAGTGCTGCCCACCCAGGAGCTGAAACACGGCTGGGAAATGTTTCTGTGTGAGGAGAGGTGCCCGTGCAGCCCACCTACTTTTTACGTTGGTGAATGTTGGATAATGGGATTAAGGCTCAGCTCTTACAAGCACAGACGAGCAAGGGCAAGGGGAAGCCCAGTATTGAACTGGAGCTCTTGAAGCTGAAACCCCTTGCCCTGTCTCTTTCCTGGGCCATCTCAGGACAGGTGCCCCCGGGCAAGCCACTGGGTCACCTCGTGGGCTGAGTGACCTACAGAGACATGGGCTGATGATGGGATGTTGGAGAAGACTATTTGGGGATGCATAAATCCTGTTCTGGGATATTTAGAGCCAGAACCAAAAGGGGAGAAAGGGAGGGGATTGTGGTTTGGAGGAACAAGCGTGGGCAGAGAGGGAAGGGGGGCAGTTGCGGGCAGACAGGCTGCTGCTAAGCAGTGTGTCTGGCTGTGCCTACCCCTTACAGTACTGTCTGCTCTCCCTGAAAATTCTTTCCAGTTCTTTCTAAACATAAATAAAGTTATTAAACCTAAGTAATACTGGCTTGTGTATAAATTAGGGATGAATTCAGTCAAAATCTAGAAGCATACATTTCCTTGAAATCAATGTGATACTTGGCTACCTAGAAACGTTTGACAGAGATTGAGTTTTACAAAATTATTTTGGCAACCTTTATAAGAAAAGCACCTTCATGGTGTTAAGTGGCTGACATCTTGACTGATGTTTTCTTCATCTCCCTTGAACTGCAAAGAGGTCTGTGCTCTGTTCATTAAAAGGAAACTGATAAAATTGAAAGATAAGTAGTTCAAAGCATTCCAAGCAAGCCAAGATGAAATTACAAAATGTAAGTTCTGGGTTTCAGAGACTAAAGCAATCCTGGAGGTGAGAATTACATGCACCTAAACTTCATAATTGGAACACATTCATGGGAGAAATATGACATTTAAAACGATTCTTAAGGAATAGTAGATATAAGTAATAGACTCTGTCATTAAAAAGCAACACACACACATACACCAGCTATTTTTAACTGTAGCACTGCAAACCTGGTGTTTGTCAGTTACATTCACTCAGTAGACTAAGTTAATAAAGCCCTAGTGAAATTTGAAATTAGGCACCTGAACAGAAACTGTTGACAGTACAAGAAAGTTTGAATTTTGAGCAGGTTTTGGCAGTGCAGGTCCCTTTAAGGTGCGGTCACAGATGTGGGGAGGTGCTGATGATCTCAGAGAAAAAGAAGACAAATTCTCGTAGTCTTCTTCCATGAGAGAGAAATTAAAATTAATGAATACTTTCACCAGTTTCTGGTTTCAATAAATGTGTGCCAATTTGATAGTACTTAATTTGAAGGAGTTGAAAGTGCCAGTCAAAGAAATGAATGCATTGGGACTATAGGTCTTATCTAGCCTGGGAAGCGAAATTAGGATATGCTAGTGTGATGTTAATGCATAGGAGCTCTTCTGCACTGATTTCTTGCATGCATGCTTCTGCATTAAATATCAAAATGTATTAAGATAAACTGTGGAAAAATGCAAAGGAACCCAGAGAAGTGCAAAAATATATGCAGAAATCAGTGCCAAGTACCACTCTGAAAGAACCCAAGTCAATCCAGTTTATACAAAGAAAATTAAATCAAGCACATACGCATTAATTGAGACTAGCCCAAAGAACAATGAAGCTGAGAAAGCAATGGGTGGTAGCAGAGAGCAAGTTATGTAAAATTGATTGACACAGTAAGAGTGCTGGCAGCCACACAAGACCTGTGGCTTGGTGAAGGAAACTCCCTTTGCACTGACAAGGGATGGCTGAGGCTGTGCTCCCTTCCCTGGGGCATGTGGATATGTTCTTGATACCAAGCTCGGCAGTTTAGAGCAGGGAGAAGCAGATGCAAGGATTAATTTGAGTTAAAAAATATAAAATTCCAAAGAAATAATTGCATCACGTTTGAGATTACCCGTGAGGAGCACTCTGGTTTTGAACCAGGAAGTCATAATCCTATTTGTAAACAAAAATTCAGAAGGTGTACCTTAGTTTTGGCTGGTGTTGTGGGGAATGAGCTCGAAAATCTGTTTGTTGGGAAAAGATTAAGATTGGCCATAGCAGCTCCCACAGACTACATGGTCTCACAGCTCTGCTCCGCTGTTTCTTGTGTCACAGAAATACCTCGTAACGCTACAGCTGTAGCAGTACAAGCCATGTAAAGAGCCTGTGAAACAGATGATTTTTAGGGGCAGTGCTCCCCTCTCCCGCGTTGATGGTGGGAGCAGAGCCGCAGAGGGTCTCTTCCTGCGGCACAGCGCGTTCACCGCCGCAGCCCCACCCCGCCTGGGGCTCCGGCTCTGCCGAGCAGCTCCGGCTTCAGTGCGACTCACAGAGGTGCCTGCGGGAGGAGGCTGTTCGTCTCTATGTCTTCCTTTGCTGAAGAGCAGCACGTAAGGTCTGGTTCAGGCTTAGAGCCATGTGGAAGCTAGAAAGCGTGCGGGTTAGAGAGCCGGGCACCTCATTCAAGATGCAGTCTGTACCCAGCATTGGCCATTCCCACTCCTTCAGACTTTGAATCAAAGGATCGAGTCTGTGCAGTGCAGCCAGAGACCTGAAAGAAAAATGGGGTCACAAATATAGGCCAATTGCCCATGCATCACGGAACAGGAAATCTTGCAGAACAGCCCTTTTCTTTTTCATTTGCTCATCTCTCAATGTAGTTAGAATTTTTAAAAAATGGATGCGTCCTGATTTGTGCTGTTGTATAGTAAAAGGATCTGTTCGTCATGGGAAGCAAGCTGAACACTGTCCAGTTCTATGGTCTTTGACAATAAATAGCATCTATACATTTTCTTGTCACTAATGGTTTTTTGCACAGATAACCTGCTTTTTTTTCTGTATGGTAGAGCCAAATTCAGCTAATGAATCATTTTATATTTACTTGATCCTCCCGTCCTTGAGGGTTTAGGGAAGGGAATTGAAACAAACTTTCAGCAGGCAGGAACATAAAAGAGATCATTCAACTCAAGCAAACCTAATTGCTTGGAGCTTATTTTCTCCCTCCTTGCTTCCAACAGTATAGGAGAGCAGAAGTTGAGCTGTGACAAGCTAATCATATGGCTAAAGACAGACTCCTTTCCTCTCCTGGCTTTTGTTCTTAACCTGATGGTTTAATCTAAAAGCACAGCAGTCTGTTGTTTGCTACCAGCCTGGGGCACACAGTTACTTGGAATGATTGTTAGTGAACTGTGTGCTTTATTTTTAGTTAATATGATATTTAATAGAATTTAAGGCTTCATCTCAAGATGTGGCAGTGCAGAAAAGTCTCATGGGGTGTAGAATTTGCCAACACTTTGGGGAAAACAGAAATTTTGTCACTTTGCCACAGGTATTGCCCACCAGTGCAAGGTGCTGAGAGGATGGTCCCCACCGACCATTTGTCTGGGAAGGGGCAGTGTCTTCCCTGTGCACAAGGTTGCACTGGGGAGTGGATTTAATATTGTTATGTTAAACCTACTGAGGTGAATAAGTGCAGGGACACTGATGTTTCTTACAGCCTCTACCTGCAGAAAACTGCACATATAGGTAAAACTACACAAGCACAAATTAGACCTAGTCTCAGGCACAGAAAGGAAGGGGATGAAGGACACTGGAGGATCCTCTGCTGTATATTTGGGGTTGGAACAGTAAGTGGTGTGGCAGTGTGGGACCAGTACTGAAGTGGAGCATGATGAGGCACACTCCAGCTGTGTGGTGCAGAACATTCCTTGCTCCCAGATTTGCTCAGTGGTGTTAGCAAGAAATTGGGCTATTCTCCCTTCCCATTAGTTTGATGGTTTGTGAAAAGGTAGAAACCTCTGATCTCAGAAAAGCCCTCTGCTTTCATTAGTCCTGAAGCCTCTCAAACTGGGAACTGTGCCACTCTAAGCACAGCACAGGTAACCACAAGATGATTACTTAAAAAATCCCATGACTGATTGGAGTCTGAGGAGATGGCAACGGTATTGCTCAGAAGGAAACAAAACCCACTCTGGTGTTGATCTGAGCTGTTAGAGCAAGTCGGAGGGGAGAAAGAGACAACAGGCCCTCCATGGGGGTAAAGACAGTTCAACATACTTCTGCATGGGGGTGGGAGGCTTCACTAATGTATTTGGTGGTATTCCAGGGACCTGGAAGAAACCCATTTGATTGCCTTCAAATCAAGCAGATTTGGTTTTATCCTTAAGAACACTGTATAATTCCTGAAGAGTTCAACAATGGAAGTCTGCACTTGTGGTGGTACATTAAAGCTGTTGTGTTGTGGGAAGAGATGCTGGAACCAGGCAGACTGAGAGGTTAAACTTTCTGGAGGGGCTGGGAGGCAGAATTGGGCACCCCAGATATGTGCTTAAGTGTCCTGGTGCAGGAGCTGTGCTTCAAACTCTAGTCTGAGGTTCAGAGCACTGGAGTGGTATAGGGACAGAAGAGTTCTTTCTTGAGAGAGCAGGCTGGCAACTGGCCCATGAAGAAGCTGCTGTTGACAACAGCTTCAAAGGCTCACTGTGAGTTGGATGCTACTGTACTCTTAACACAGACTGAAAACCACCCTGGGCCTTGCAGGAGTGCAGAAAGAGAGGAGATGAAAGACTTTTAGAGTAGGATGTTGTCACCTCAGATACAACAAGATAAAGTTGTAAGCAGTCAGAAATCTTGGTATGTATGACTATTAAAAGACACGTCTAGTATTTTCCAATGATTCTAGTATTTTCCGATTATTAGAATAATAAGACTTTAACTTCATTAAAAATTCTCTTAAGCCCTCTCCAAAAAAAACCACCCTTAGTTCATGGGTTATAGCAAATTGAACTCTAGCAGTTTCTTCTTTATTCAAACAGCAGCTTTTTAATTAACTTATAATCAGAGGAGAGCTTTTAAGAATAAAACCTTGTGCCACTTTCAGTAAGGAGATCTCTTCCTCAGCAGAAGCTCAAAATGAATTTTAACCACAGATCTCCTGTTGCTTCTAAAAATCTTTTAGTCTAACATTCCATCTTGCCTTTTACAGACTGGGCACTCAGCAGTGACGGAAAAGGAAAATTAGTGTAAAGAAAAGTTACTTCTAAGTCATAAAAAAGCCTTCAGGGAGAACTGCGAAATACTGACTCTTCCCACACACCTTTTATCTCACACTGGACCAGTCTCACATTCACCTTCCATTTCACTTAATCAGGCAAAGTGACTACATTTAAGAGCTTCATTATGTGCTCAAGGGCTTCTCTCCAGCTGCTGGTATGGCCTCTCTCTCACCCTCTTGCGCTCTTACCAGCCTCTTGCTCTGAGAAATATCTTCCTGAGTACTGAAACTCTGCAGCTGGTTCAGATGATGAGAAAATTACAAATTACTGTTGCAATACCATACCTTAACAAGAATTTGGGTTTTGAGTCATTAATCTTGCCATTGCTTCCACTTCTGTAGAGCCGAGGTAACTTCAGAATTCTGAGGTGTAGTTCACGGTTATCAGGCAATAGCATCTGAGCAGCAGAGGACATGAATCTAGTAATTACAGTGTAGCTTCTTTGATAGTTTCTCTTCAGTAATACAAGTAAGGGAGGCATCACAGTGCAAGCTCTTTTGTTGTATTTGTTTGTATTAAATTCTTTAAGAGACCACACATTATTACTTCAGGACATTCAGGAACCTCGTGGCTGAGCTCAACAGGTAAGAGTCCATCCCTTTCTGTAGCACAGCTAAAGCATGGTGTGCATCTCATAAAATCACTGGGAAAAGTGCAGCAAAAATCCCATATTAGTAATATCTGCTTGCCTGTTTTAGCCTGTCCTGGGTTACAATGTAAGATGTAACCAAAAGCATGTCTTCTATTATCATCTTCATGTTAGCCTAGGGTTAAAATGTTTTAGAAATGTAATAACTTAGATAGGCTCTGAATAAGCATTGTTTCTGTTAAATCTTGTGACTTTGTACCTGTGTGTGTGCCTATAGGTAGTACCGTTACACTGTGTTAAAGGTATGCAATGGTTATTTAGGAACCATGGGGATGATTGTGAGAGGGAGACTTGTAGGGGCCTGCAGTGTATGCATGAATGATTACAATGAAACTGAAACTCATGCCCAACTGCTCACAATACAATGGGTCATTAATGATTGACATACGATTCTATTAGATAGAGTATAAAATGTGTTCACTCCGAACTCACGTCGGAATCANTGATTTGGGTATGATGTAGATGGTAATAGAATAAGGGGTGGATAATGTCCTGGGTTACAATGTAAGATGTAACCAAAAGCATGTCTTCTATTATCATCTTCACAAGCTGTTAAAGCAGGTGGGGCAATGTTCGTTATCTCCTATCATGACTCATCCTGATAACTCCCTGGAGGGAGTTAATCTCTGTTTAATGGGCCATCAAGAACCCACTGCATGACTCACAGAATTACCTCATCCCATTGTGAGATGCTCCGCCCAGGGGGGAGGAGACAGACATTCCCACCTGGATACAATCTGGGCTTTTGGAACAGCACACACAGCCCTTACCTACTGGACTCCCAGAGGGCAAGAGCTACTGTTTAGACCTTCAGGTGAAGACCAGACCCTTCTTTCCTACAGGATCACTGCTTCAGCAGGACCATTTCATCTGGACTGCTGCCAGGTTGTATTCTGACTCTGTCAGTGCTCTTGTACTATTGCGTTTATTTTCTTTTTCATTTCTCTATTAAATTATAATTCTGACTTGAGATCTCCCACTGATTTGTTTTTCAAACTAGTACATAGCCCCACTGAAGTATTAATAGCAAGGATTCTTTGACAAGGATACAAGCCACCCTAAAGCCAGAGGGAGTGTGGATCAGGTTGGTCTGACAGCTCTGGCAGCATCTGAAGGAGAACAAACTCCTCTGGTCCTGCTGTCTACATTTGCTGTGGGAAGTGGTATGACATCTTTCTTTTTATTAGCCATGAAGGCTGAAACCCTGATGACGGGGAAGCAGATTTTCCCTCCATCCTCACAAAAGATGGTAAGTAAAGTTTGCATCATGTAAACACCTGTATATGTCAAAATGGAAAAAGGAAAACAACCCTTTGACACACCCTGGGTGACAGTAGGTTGCTGTGTGAACTTGTACATGAGGAACACACCCCATTGTGGAGCTGGGTGATGAAGGTATCCTCAGAGACCTGGCTTGGCAGTGAATGCCAGTCTTGATGTCAGCATAACAGAATTGTCTTTCTGTTGGACAGGCTGGAGGACCTTCCTGAAGGATAGGCTGCTCTGTGCCAGCTACAGCAGGGTGACCCAGGAGTGACTGGCACACTGGCACGTCATGTCCTGCCAGGAAGACATCATTTTCCCTCCACAATCAGTGTGACGATTAGGGGATCCTTTCCAGGCTTTACATGTCACTGTGGGTTAGTGTGGACAAACTTCACCCATGTGGGTGAGACCTTCCCTCTTGGTTGCGGATGGGAGTGACATTCTCACCAAGAACCCTTGTTCCACAAGCACAGGGAGAGGAGTTAAGCTAGACCCAGTCGTATTTAGGATCAAGGTCTGTGCTCTTTTTGTTGGCTTTTACCTGATTCCTGAAAGAGTTGGTTTGCTAAACACGAGGGAAATTCCTCACTTTAAAAAAACCAACCAAACAAACCCAAAAAACAAACAAACCAACAAAACACAGCATAAAACAACAAAGAAAGAGAATGAACACTTTTCTGTTCTTTTGCCAAGCTAAGACGGTCACAAGGAGAGAAAGGCAGGTGCCAGAGCCCAGGAGAAGGTGTCTGTGGCAGCTGACATGTTGGCCCGACTGTCTCTTAAAACCAGGCTAAAAACCACCTTTATCCACGCATTAAGTAGTCAGAGGTCTAAATACCTCACTAGTGTGAGACCTTCCCCGGTTCAGGAGAGGCTGAAGAGCCCGTGCTGCAGCGTTAAATGCCGTGCAGTGGTTAGCTGTGGGCATGTTGACCCTGTTCCTGCACACTAATGTTGAGAAGTCAAGGAACAGATTACACAAACCTCGTGGACCCAACACTGCTTTGAGAAGCCAATTACCCTTTTGGATTCTGGTTTTGTATATTTGATACTGAGGTTGTCTGGTAAATGTTTCTTGTGGTGTGTGCCTTGAGAGTCAGGACACTTCGTCCTGGCACTCTGGATTGAACAGGGAGCAGATATGCTTGAGACAAATGGACAAAAGGTGCAGAGGAGAAGCACCTCTGCCCCTACAAGTAGCTGCAGGTAGAAGGAAATGACTAGCTGGGCCAGGTCTCACTTCAGCATTTCAGGCAGCAATGGTCAGAGGTGTTTTGGGAGAAAATGAGCTTGGAAATGGCAACAGGATTATTGTGCCCGTGAAGTAATGAAAGAACAAGAGTGCTGTCCCAAATATTACCAGCTGAGTTGTGATCCTGACTCCAGACTCGGACTGGTGAGGTCCGTTGAACATGGACAGAAGGAATATTTTGAAGGCGAGAGAAAGAAACCTATATGTCAGATGGTCGTCTTTGTAGGAGGAAGCAGGTTTTGTGTGAGACCACAGAGAGCAGCAATGGGGAGCAGCAGCAGATCCTGGTGAGGGTGTCCCAGTCAGCATTTAGGTGGTGATTCCTGGAACAGGAACTAAAGCTTCAGAGTAGTGAGAGCCCACTGGGGATGAGTGATAGACCAGGGCAAATTTAGATGCCTGTCAAGCCTAGGCAAGGAAGTGGGAGGAAGACGCAGTGAAGCAGGACGTGGTTAATACTAGTTCACTTTTCAAAATCTCAGCAGTGGAGGCAACCAAAACATCCTGGGGAGAAAGAACTGTGGGTAGCAATCAGTTGCCAGCTTTCTCAAGTGTGTCCTCACAGACATATATACCTTTCCCCCTCAGTAAAGATCATGTTTGTGCCACACAACACAGTCATATAATTATAGAATCATGGAATAGTTTGGTTTGGAAGGGGCCTTCAAAGGTTATCTAGTCCAATCCCCCTGCAACAAGCAGGGGCAATGCCATGAAGAGATGAGCAAGGTGCTTGGGCTGGCATCAAAAGTAATCTAACTTGGAGCAAGAGGAACAGATCCTTTGGGGGCTCTACTGCTTCTGCCACCTGAGCTATCTGGCATAGCTTTGCACTGGGTAAGGAAGATACACTGAGAGACCTGTTAAAAAGTCTTGCTTCAGATGAAGAAGTTTCCTTGACAAGGCTGAAAGCCATAAACAAGTTTCTGATTTTCAAGGTTATATTTGGTTTGTATAGCAAAGTTTTGGTAGAGGTGGGTAGGAGATGCTACAGCTTCCCCTGTGTCTGACAGACCCAATGCCAGAAGCTCCAAGACAGCTGCACTGCTGGTCAAGGCCAAGTCTATCAGTGATGGTAGCAGAGCCTCTGGGATAACATAGTTAAGAAGGGGGGAGAAAAACCTTCACAAGAGCAATGACAGATAAAGAAGAGAAGAATAAGAATATATGAGAGAATATAGCAGCTCTAGAGATGTCCAGGTTAAGCAATTAGTGAGTGATCTCTCCTTGCCCTTACCTCAGCTCATGAGCCTTTCACTCTATTTTCACTCCTCTGTCCATTTGAGGAGGGGAGTGATAGAATAGCTTTGATGGGCACCTGGCATCCAGCCAGGGTCAACCCACCACCCAGCGCTGGAGTTCAAATCAGTGCCAGAATGCCTACATTTCTGACCTGCCCCTTTGTGCCCCTGGTGTCACCAGGACAGTTATACCTGGGTAACTGGGCTAACCATCTACTGTTCTTCACTCTCTAGGCTGTCGTTGCTTCGTATTGATTTCAGTAGATTTAGCTGTGCTGCTTGATTCCCTAACATATCTGCCCCACAGCATTAGCAAGGCCCTGTCTTTGTGCAGGCTAGACTATATTTATGGAAACAAACCCATCATCCCTCAGGAATGGATGTGTATGCTTGCATTCTCTGTGTAGCACAAAATTAATCAACTGCAGTTGCCAATTTGTGGCTCCTGTGAGCAAACATTGAGTAATGTGTCTCCTGTTACTTCTTTTTTTTACTTTTTTTTACTTTTTTTTCACCACCTCTGAAACCACAGTGGAAAAATCAATGTTATCAAAGTCCCAGCCACCAGTGACTGCGTGCATAAAGACCTAGAGATGAAACGATAACAGCAGCTGCCCACTCTTAGAAGGGAAGTGAAAGGTTACCTATCTGCTGCAACATGAATTCAGACAGATGTGTTAGTTGTGGAGGTCCAGCAGAGGACCCTGTGTCAGCAACTACTCTCCCTGTCATCTGCTTGGCACAACGCAGCACTGTGCATTTCCTTTTCCTCCTGATCCACACAGAAATTAATGGTTACACTCAATGCCCTAAAGGGATCATGGTGCCACTCTTCTGCTGTGAAAGTTAAGTGCCCGAAACATTTAAAACTTATTAGAAGCAAAATGATTTAAACGTGCTTGATTATCTCACTGATTAATATCTGACCATAGAGAGGATGTGCGATTAGGACACAACTTCCTTCCTACACCAGCCTACACAAGTGGCATCTCAGTAGTGACTGTATAGGAGCGGTAATTCCTCCTGTCCAGAAGACCTGGAAGGATATTTCCCTCCTTGCAGAGCAATCTCTTGTGGCAGTTTCTCTCTGGGTAGCCTCAGATCATCGGTGTGGTTAGTGGTTACAGCCTGCACTGTTGTAAAGATGTAAAATGAAGGAGTCATTGTCTCATTGAAGTGGCCAGCCAACACCTCCAGTTGGTCTATGCAGTCAGCAAAATCACAGTTCACGTGCTGAAAGGCACACACTGTAACTTGGTCCCTCAGGAGGAAAGAAATCCTCTCTGATCTGTATCCGGCCAACACAGGGACTGCATATTTTACAGACACCGGTTCAAACTTCATTCTTCCATTTCATCACCTGTGGTTTTAGGTGGGAGCTGGGATCACAGATGCCTTGAAACTTCCATACTGCACATTCAGTTGCACCATTAGGTGTATAAACAATTTTTAAACTCTCTTTAGCTCTTACTCAGGCCATGAAGCCCAGTGCTGGAGAGATGGGATTGGGGCATTCCATGGTGTGGGTCTCTCGTAAAAAAACAGTCATATGAAGAAAGTACAAGTCTAAAAAGAAATCAGGTCACTGAATTCAACATATTAATGTTAAAATGTAAATGCTTGGGAGTACAGAGTGATGACGCGCTCTGAGAAACTACTTTGGTAGTTATTCCAATGAGACATGAAACAGAGGGTGAGTGACTGAGTCAAGCAATAAAAAAACATTACCACAATGGGTATGGTCTGACTACAGGATCAAAACCATAGAAATTATGTCAGCAACTGCATACTTAACTCTGCTTGTATCTTTGTCTCGTGTGTGCAACTTTTCTGGCATCAAAATTTACTTGTCTTCTACTGCCTAACATAAATTATTCAAACGCTGGCAGACAACTCAGCAGGACTTTCTTGCAGTAGACCATTGACTTCAGAAAGCAGCAGTTATTTGGAAATATTTTGCAATATTATGTCTTCTTTGAAGTGATACACTTAACTTAAAGAAATTCAGATCCACTTTAATGAGAATATGATCTTAAGCCCTTAAATAAGGGACTGTGACTTTTGTTACACTTTCTTTCCTGGTATTTCAGGAACAAACATATATTTTCTGATCTATGAAACAGCTTCTTGTGGGCTGAGAAGGTAGATATGTGAGATTACAAGTGCCTGGCATCTTCACTCAGTTGTCCCTTGGCAGTAAAAGGATTGTATTATTCTGTTCATCACTGTAAGGCATTACTTCTGACATAACGAGGGGAGAAGCTTTCACCAGAAATGGTTCTTAAACCTTTTTAAGATAAGCAGTCAAAAGGGAATAGTAAGAAACAGACCAAATACAGCATAATCTAGAAAAGGTTTTTTTCTTAAAGTCAAAACCCCATAATTTCAACAAACTAGATCTTTTCTTCAGAATGCCTTTAGCTATCCCAGAAACATTTTGATGAAAAATTGAAGTGTGTTAATTGGAAAAGGCTGGTCTTATGTCTTGTGGGAGCTGTTGTTCCTTATGATTTCTATTCCTTCTTCTGTCTAAACAACTGCGAGATCTTAGACCATGGAATGACATTACTGACTGCCTACTTTCTCTGTCCAAAGCTAGGAAACCTAGCCTGACTGATAAGCTGAGTTTAAAAAAGAGAATAGAAACATAAACAAGCATGTAATTACTCAGCTGTGCATCTTGGTGCATTTTATAAACTAGCATTTTTGCTACAAAAATTTCCATCAAAAATCTGATAATATTTTTTTACAATTTTGGTTTATCAACATTTTCTCCAATAGAATAAAATCTAATTAACCAGGTTCTCTGAAGTCAGTGATTATCAACAGGAGGCTACACTTACTGCTCTTCATGCTTCTTTCTGGAACTCAGGCCCACTATGAGCTCACCTGGTTCTAAGAAGTGATGCTGCAGTGAAGCAGAGGAGTGCTCTGAGTATGACTGTGCTCCTCCTTCAGAAATTCCATGTTTAGTCTGACAAGAATTCACATCTGAATCTTTACCATGACCAGCAAACTGTTTCCCATCAGGTTTTTTTTCAGTCTCGCTTAATTTTCAAGATAAACATCGAGTGCACTGGTGGAAGGAAAGTGATGGATTGTGGTGCCTTACAAATGCAATCATACCTCTGGCTAGAGGCGACACCTAAGCACTGACTGTGCAGGCCCTCTCCTTCCCAAATGCTCTGTTTACTGCTGCTACCCATTTAATCCCTGAGCCCTCTTTGCTCCTGTGGAAAAAAAACCCTGTAGAAGGCCTTTAGGAGGGCTCTGTCTTCCCTGACTGGTTTGACAGAGGTGATCAAGTGATAAAACCATTGATGGATGCCAGTCAGTGTGGGACAGATATCAGTCACTGATACCTCGTAATGTGAGAGGAGGGATGCATATGACAAGGGGATAATAGAAGTAGATGGGAATGAGGTTGAAAATGGGAACAAAAATGATCAAAAGGGGAAGGAAGTGAGTGGTATTACAAAATGTAATGCTGAAGAGAAATTATAAAGACAATAAGATATGGGAATAAGAGAAATTTATAAAAGCTGAACAAAGAAAGAGGAAGAAATAGGGAGAACAAAAAACTAAAGACAGAAATACCAAAACCAGCAAAAATGTTTGACAAGGAGTGAAAAGCCAGATGCAAACAAAAGAAGGAAATTTTGATAGAATTAGTGAGAAAAACATATATATTGACAATGTAGGGTGGTCATGATGAAAAAATTAAATGGCTAACATAAACAGCTTGAATGTAAATGTATAATTTACATTTTATAGTCCAAAAGAATGATGAAGAGACTAGAACCTCAGCTGACGGCTAGATTTTTGAATTAGATTAGACTGATGTAAATTTAACTGAAGGAACATGAAAGCCAGATGGAAGAGCATAGGGGTGCATGCTGCCTTTCTTTAAGAATTAAAAAAGGCAACATACTGGTCATTCCAGAAGAAACATGTGGATTCTGGAACAACTCAGACAATAGCTTTGTTTTCCTTATCTTTAAATATTTTCTACCTTAATTAATGGTGGCAGAAAACTAACATGTGGTGAGATTTGAGAAACCACAATGACCATATTAGTTAAGCGAGAGCAGATTTCCTTTCAGAGCTCTAACATATGAAACAAAACTGTCTAACACGCAGATTACCAAATAGTTGTGTGAAAAAGAGCAAATTCTTTCCACTTGCCACGGCATGAAGGTGAAGCACAAAGCATCTGTAAAGAAGGCTGACTGACTGTAAGAAACTGTGTTGAAAAGGTAAGTTGTACTAGTTACCTTGTGTTAACTTCGGAATTCACTGAACGGTGAATTCTTCACCTTCTGAAAGACTGTTATTTATGCTGGATATTGGATATATTACAGACTAAAAGCACAAGATACATTTAAATTAGAAAGCACCTGATTATGGAACAAGGTGAGCAGTTGGTTTTGTAAAGGATCAACTAAAACTCTGATTTATCTTTTAATTAGCCATTAAAAAGCTGATCTATATTTTGATGACTCTCATTCCATGGAACTATGTTGATAATATTCAGTTTCTTCACAGGCTAATCTTGGTATTCCAAAGGTAAGTTGTTGTCTGAGAGAGATGTTGAAAGCTGTTACTAGAAGTGCTTGTCCAAATATGTATGACAATCGTGATGGACTTGGTGGTTTAAAGTCACAGATGTTCTTGTAATGGAGAAGGATATTCTACTTCTGTTACTCATTATTTGCTGGTTACATGACTGCCATGTGTTAGGTTTGCCTTTGTGTAATGAAGTTTGCTTTCCAAGACACAGGTCCATCTCTTCACTCCCAAAGTTATGAGAAAGAAGCACTAGAAATGCTTCAGTGAGATATCCCCCAATGACATATCAGCAAATTCCATTACCAAAATAATGTGTTCCTACTCTGAGTTTGCTGATTTTAACAGAGTTTGAGCCCTTGTTTCAAACTGTCAGGGACTGTGAACAGGAATCATGGTTTTCTTCAGGCAGTGTTTACAGGAAGGGAGGTCTCTGTAAACAGGATCGATGCTGTTATATATAGCTATGTTACTACAAAGGGTACGTGCACCTCAGTTTATCAAGAGTAAACATACCATGCCTTGCAGAACTTGAGGGACAGGAGATTTCAAGATGAAGCTTGTATTTTCTTTCTAAGAAAGTCTGGAAAATATCTTACAAGCCTCATCTCGAGTTAATTAGATGATTTCCATTCCTACAATTTGCCATGCAAATAACAAGTAAGCAAAACCGCACAAAAATGTAGTCAAAAGAAAAGTCAAAGCCCCTTTTAGCAAAGGTTCAAAGGATGGCCTGAAAACCTGTGAAGTTTTAATGATGGAAATTGTTATGAATTATAAAATAATAAATAACAGAGTGAAAAGTACTTCACTGTTGTGACTACGGATGTCTTGAAAGATTCACAATGACTTCTGTCTTCACCTCCTCATCTCTGCACTGAAACTCACACACCTTCTTTCCTCCATATTACTGAACTTCTATTAAAATAAAACCATTTTCAAGTGCTTAACTATGTTATGGATTTAATCATAACCTGCTCCAGATCTGTGAGGACAGGGAGTGGTTTAGTCCAAACAGCAATAAGGAGGCCAAATTAATCTTATGGTGACCCTGTTGAAGTCATTTGAGTCACAGATAGATTTCACACTTTTTTGCTTTGTATGCATCAAACAGTGAAGATTGCTGTTCAGCAGCAACAATCAAAACATGCATGCACCACATATGCATGCACATTTAGGTAAAACAAGACTCTCATTTCAGGGCTTTCAGGAATCTCTGTGTTGTCCCACGCAAATGGGTTTGGTTATAGCTGAAGTCTTGGATCCTATGAAAATGTGCCATTGAGAAGATGTCATGTGCCTGCTTAAAAGATTATGAACCATTACAACATGGTGCTTTAAAAGTATCAGTTCTCCTTTTGACACCAGGCAGCATTTTTGTTTCATTCACTGGGTGTGGTCAGCGGAAAGAAGCACCAAGTTTAAGCCCCTTCGGAGGCACTGCTACTGAGCTATGATCAGTTTAGAATAAAAGATGAGTGAGCAGAACATCTATCATCCTGCATTTCTTTAGGTCCAGTGTTCTATTAATTTAATCATATCTTAGGATCTTACAAGACTGTCTGTATTTATGCCGTATGGCGTCTCTAATAAGACCACAAACTCAATTTCTAAAATAAATCAGGAGTTCAAAGAGGCGAGTTTATGAGGCTTTTTTCTTTTTTTTTTTTCCCTTCCTGCTAATGCAAACATCTAAGTTGTGTTCAGAACCAAGGTCTGGAAAAGAAACATTTCTAGGTTTTAAAAATCAGGAATCATGAAAGGAAATATTTTCATGTCTAGTTCCAACTAACTTTAGCAACTGAGCAGCATGAAGAGCAAATGTTTGTGCCAAACAGGCAAATACAACCACATTTTACTTATTTACCTGCATTTACTCATTTTGTGTTAGCAGATCAGGACAAACTTTTGGGTTATGTGCACCTTAACATGTAACAGATTATTGGGGTTTTTTTCTTCTAAAACAGCTACTAATCAATTTGGTAGTTATTACTTGTCTCATTTCACAGTTTTACTCTAAGCAGTCTTTTTGATTTAAATGATTGATGTTGAAACTACTCATCTGTGTGGTATTAAGTGCACCCTCTGCAAAACCAGGTCATCATTCAGGACGTGTTCTGAGCACAATGGCAATTAACACCCTGCTTTTTATGATTCTAATTCTAGCTTGATTATTTAAAAAATAATATCATTACATAGGTAGACTAATAAGTAAATTAGTAAAATATTTGCATGTTTTCAGCACAGAAACATTTTCCTTTACATAAAAAACCAGATTACTTCTGTTGCTTGTGAGGAGGAAGTGGTGGTTATTTCAATTTAACTCTGTACCTTTAACTAATGCTGTTATTTCTTGTTTTCTAAATTAGAGGGTACTTCTGTTGAGGCTGATGGTAGATGTGCTTGAGGCAGCCAAAATAGACTTTAAAAGAATCACACAACCTCTTTCACCTGGCCTTCAGACGATTTTCAAATCGGGTAAGTACTTCAATAAAACAGGTACTCTATAATCCATGTATATGTGTGGCAAATGTATTAAACTGAACATGTAAGTGGGATTGTACTTACAAAGGTGGACTTTTCTTAAAAGTACTTAATGACTGAATTTTTTTCTTCATAGAATTCAGTCTTTTTCCTCAGGTCTGTCTTTATTCATTGTCTTTTGTTTGTATAATTCAAATAGTGTATTTGTTCTTAAGACTGTGGTTTAGTCTTACTTTTGAGTACTAACACAGTGCTTTCATAGTGAAAAGAAATGTGATGATGTGGATAAAGTGGAAAAATACTAAGCTCAAAAATTCAAGGTTTATATATTTAATATTCAGAACATAAGTGTTTTTGAGTACACATGCACAGACATGTGCCCATATGTAGTACATAACCAATGTTAGCACATACCACCTTGCATATAGATGTATATGGAAATTTATTTTTAAATTTACCTAATACATTAATGCTAAATAAAGACCTAAATATGCAGATTATAAAGGTGCCTACTGAAACACTGTTAGAAAGATTTAAATTGAAAAGGAGATTGTGTTTATAAGAATTCTGATTCAACTTCCTCAGCAGCCAGTGCATCTTTTTAATAACTTCGGTGAAAGCCATTTCAAATTCAGAAAAGGAAGTCAGCTCAAGAGATTTAAATCAGGTCTAAACCTGATCTCTGCAATTCTGATTGCAGTTTGAGTCCTTCGCTGCAGCTCTCATACTAACCATCCTCAGAAAGCTTCTGCTGGACAGTGGAAGTAATTTTGTGAATAAATGTGTGGCTGGTGGTGCCTTCTGAATTCCTGTAGAATCGGGGAGAATATGCATCTCTCCTGTGATAAGTAGTTGTTGTTCCCCATACAATCTCTGCTGAGCTCTTCTGTGAATTAAAGAGCCTTTTCTCAGTGATAATCTGAAAAGATCTCCCTTCTTAGTCCTCCTTGCAGGCCTTAGGAAACACCTATGCTCCCTTTCTTCTAAATGCCTTCACCCAGTCGTCTTCCTTCTGTATGTTATGTTCATGTTCCAGAGTGGCTTTGTCTGAGTGGAATGATATCTTCTCTTTTATAGAGGAGATACGCTGTCAGACTCTGTGTATTTTAACCATGTAGGTCTTAAACAGACATGAATGGCAGACACCTAGAATGGTATATTTCTTGCAACAATAAAATAACAGTTTCTAAAATAATAACCTAGACAGGTACTCCTTTAATTCTGTCCAACTGAAGAGTTACTGTAGCTGCAGCCAAGTGCAAAGGGTAACAGAAACACCAAGCAAGGTCATGAGCGTCTGGCTGGATGAGATCAGAAAGTGTAAAGCAGCAGACAGTGACTAAAATTGTCCAAAGATGGGCTAGGGGACCACAGCCCCGGGTTAATTGCATAACTTGACTGCTTGCCTTATGCGTCTCTGCACTTCTGAGAGACACCTTTAAGTTGTTTCAAATTTGCTTCGGAAGGTGTTCAAACATTTTCAGTCTTTTCAGTGTCATATTCCTGCCGCTTCTAAAAATCAGTTTTGAAAAGCCAGCAGAGGAAGCTGGAGAGGTGGTTAAATATTTGTTTAAAGGGCAGGAAATCCACATAAGCTGTGATGCCTTAGCAACTTTGTATAGTTCAGGTCTTTTCCCAGCTGCAGCCCTCTGTCATGAGCCAGCATCTCCCCATGAGTCATCCTCACTATGTTTTTGGAGAGTGTTCTGTCCTTTCCCTACCCCAATTTCCCTGTTATATCTGGACTTCATCTGCCCCACTTTTACAAATTCTCTCTCTCTCTCTTTCATTTTCAACATTAGGTAATTCCCAAACAAGAAGGTTCTGTTTTTGTAGACTTAAAGCTGACCCATGTGCTCTTCCCAATTAGTAGCATGATGCAGACAAACTCTAGATAAAACTGCCCTTCGCAGCCTTAACAAATATGGGACTTCATGTCATCCAGTCCCATAAATTACTGCCTTGCTGATAGGTGCAGTTCTCAGAGAGCAGCTAATGGAAAGAAGGGAAGGACTGAACTCATGCAAGGGAATGCTGAGGAATTAAATCTCCTGCCCATGAGTTCCTGTGTGAGCTGGAATGAGTTATTTAAGCCCAGCTTCCCACATGTGGCCACCAATGGCCTGTTCCCCATTTTATTTTTCTGTGACTTTAGACCCTGTGATCTGATTTGCAGAAGTCTGATCCTGGATGCAAACAGTCAATGGATTTAATCCTTTACGTAGCTGAAGTCCTTCATCATTTTAAGTACTCTTAGAAGTGATGTTGAGGGAGATACGTCTCTCAAACTGAACATCTCAAGTGGATACTTAACTCTTATGAGTCAGGTTCTCCCTTGTAAATAAAGGTGGTAATACTTCCTCACCACAGGGTGTTGTGCAAATTAAGTAAGCACCATTTGTAGAACAGTTAGGTATCACAATGATAAAGAAAACAAATAGTTTTCATGGGGTGCTGTCTGAACTGCACACTGAACACTGCTCTGTAAATCTGTGCACTGAACAAAGACAAAACACCAGTGCTCAGTCTGTTTATACACTGTGTACTGTCCTTTACACTATTCCCTTGCTCTTCAATTACCTCACTAGTGTAATAAAAAAGGACAAATAATGTGATGTTGAAAGTGCTGAGACACACTGATAAAGTGTCAGAGTGGGAAAAAAAAGGTAAAGTGTTGCATTACTGTTATGAAGTATACTAATGGAGTGCTGTTTATTTTTTTCCATGTTTCCCCCAATAAACAGATTGCCATTGTCATACAGAAGTTCTCAAAGTAAAATTTAATTTATTCAAGTTTCTTGTGGTGCAAATTCAATGTGAAATGAGAGTCACATATTCTCATATATCACTTATTAGCCTATGAATAAACATTCAATATGTAAGACTGTACTCTTAATGACACTGATAAAAACCATTCACTTTCTACAACTGCACATTTTGTAGAGATGTGTGATTTGTTAACATGCTCCAGTGACGAGATTCTGTTTTGAGTAGGTTTTATTTCCAGTTTTGTTTTTCTACTTGCTCTCACTTCTTGTGCTGGTTTCCTGATCCAATCTACTTTATTTTCTTTTCAGAAATACTTGGGAAAGTATTTTGAAGTCCTTCTGAATCTATTTTTTCTGAGAAGTGTACTGCCAAAATGAATTTTGTAAGTGCCTAATTGATAAACTATATTAGTACATCAATAAAGCTATGACTTTGTAAGACCCAGTTCTTTGAGGCTGCAGGTCCAAACATGGTAATTTCAGGAATGATAATCTGATGAGATGTTTCTGACAGCAGAATTCACTGTCAAAGCACACAGTTTATTGGATTTGCACTACAGGTTGGTGTTTGTGGTGCAGGTAGATGTGTCTCAGGCTAGCTACGATAGATTGCCTGTCTAGCTGAGTAGAGAGGAGTAATCATTTTTGGGCTTGATTTAGTCAAGCTACATTAATATGAAATGCATAACACACTAGAAAGGCCTGTTTGCCTTCTCTGATGGTCAAGAAAGACTAGACCCCTAATTCAAATTCAGACTTTTACACTGTAGTCTTCTGTGACAGCAGAAGTCCTTTCTGCATAATTTGTTTAAATCCAAAAGGATTATTTCCACATTGGTATTTTAAGTATGAATATATGAAATTTCCTAGATAGTTCTAACAATTCTTGTCTGTAGTGTTAAATGCATTTGTAATTGGAATGTGTGGTCAGTTATCGATCATGTTTCTAATATACAGGGATTAAAGATTAACATCTGTGTGTTAACTGGTGTTCTTTTTTACAGACAGACCCTCGTTCCACAGATTACCCCTATTATTCAGACTATGCTTCTCTAATCATGCAACCTTGCTCTAAGCTGGAAGTCAGGAACTTCACAAAAGCATTTCTGCCAATTGCATATTCATTGATTTGTATCATTGGCCTCTTTGGTAACATCTTTGTGGTGATGACCTTTGCTTTGTATGAAAGAACCAAGTCCATGACAGATGTGTACCTCTTCAACATGGCCATAGCAGACATACTGTTTGTTCTTACTCTTCCACTGTGGGCAGTGAATTACGCTGCTGACGAATGGATTTTTGGTGATTTCATGTGCAAAATGACTAGAGGCATCTATGCAATCAACTTCAGCTGTGGCATGCTGCTTTTGGCCTTTATCAGCGTGGACCGGTACATTGCTATTGTACAGGCAACAAAGTCTTTTCAACTCAGGGCAAGGACTCTCGCACACAGTAAACTCATATGTTTGGCTGTATGGATATCATCAATTTTAATCTCTAGTTCCTCTTTTCTGTACAGCGAAAGTTACAGCTTCTCCAATGAAACCAAAGAGATTTGTGATCAGAGATTTGACAGAATGTCTGAAAGCACAATGCTGAAATCACTGCTGCTGTGGTTACAAGTTGCGTTTGGATTTTTTATACCTTTCATATTCATGATTTTTTGCTACACCTTCATTGTCAAATCCTTGCAACAAGCTCAGAATTCCAAAAGAAACAAAGCAATCCGTGTGATTGTATTAATTGTAGCTGTTTTCCTAGTTTGCCAGGTACCTTATAACATTGTTCTTCTCATGACAGCTGTGAACATGGGCAAGATTGACAAATCTTGTGACAGTGACAAGATAATGGCTTATGCAAAGTACACCACTGAAGCCATAGCATTTTTACACTGCTGTGTGAACCCTGTGCTCTATGCATTTATTGGAGTGAAGTTCAGAAGTTATTTTGTGAAGCTGATGAAGGACCTATGGTGCAAGAGAGACAAGAAAGACAATAAACGTAGTTCAAGGACAAACTCTGATACTTATCATTCAAGACAGACTAGTGAAATTCTGACTGACAATGGATCATCTTTTACTATATAATACAATTTGAACAACATTACTGAAGGACTCTTCTCACCAAGCAACCCAAGCCAATGTCACTGTGCATGTGACAGCAAGTCACCTGGGCTCCTCTGCACCTCTAAGGGAGCTCCAGTGATCTACAATTCCTTTCAGGAAATGAATGAAGATAAAGGAATAATACTGTCCTGTGTAAAACTAAAACCTTATTCACTTCTCTTAACGCTCTTCTAAATTACACTCTCTTGGAATTATAAGGAAAGTGAAGTTTACAGAGGAACCCTCCTCATTTTGTAAGGAAAATTGCATCTCATCTCTCCTACAACACTGAAATATCCCCAAACTAATAATTAAATGAATAAGGTTATGTTTAGGCTCATCCTTACATTTATGTTGTTTCTGTTAATTACTTCTACCTGGAAATCCTACTGAAGTGTAGGTCTTCACTGTGCTTTAATTGCAGACAGGTCACGTTGTGACAATACTAACCCAAAGAGATGGCATTTTGAGCAAAGCACCGCAAGGAATCCAAACCAAGAAATGGAGAAACAGGCTCAGGACTGGTGACAGAGCAGGGCTGAGGTGCTTGGTCTTGTAAATCTTTGCCCAATGCTATTCTGAACAGAGAGTGAAGCTTTGCTCAACAGTTTGTTCTCTTTGTTTGGCACAGGATTCAGTTGCTGGAATGCAACAAAGCTGATAATCTGATGAATGTCTCTGTGGAAAGTTGTCTCTTTCTAGCTGAAATTCACACTCCACTTTTTAAAAGGCGACTCACTGTCTGAAACTGCAATTATTCCAACACTATTTGTTGGAACTTGATTGGTGACAAAACATGAAGTATTTCTTTGTATTTAGCTACTGCTAGCAAAGATTCCTTAGGAATGGATTTACTAGCTCAAATATGCATATATATAGTTTCAGAAATTATTTAGAAATTATTATCTAAATAAAGAGCAGAGTCTGACTTAATTCAGCCAGAATTTTTACCGAGTCAGTATTTGACTCACTATGAATATAGGAATATAGTAATAAATGCAACTAGTTTTACCCAGCTTTGACTCTTCAGCAAATCCTCAGTGGATCTGCTCATTGAGTGATCTTTATCACTGTAGCAGTCACTGTGGGACAGTGAGATAGACAGAAGCAGGAGCTGAAGGACACAGGCAGGATGGAGGAGAGAAGAGGAGCACCACTGTTTGCAGAAGTACCTATGAGGTCTCTGCAGTTCTGCTGCGACGGGAGCGTTTGCTGTGACAGTGTCTGGATTTGTTGTTGTGTGGGACGTTACACTCCTTCAGCTGTGAAAATTACTGCAATTTGCACCTTGCTGTTTAAACTTGGTTGGTTTTTTTTAAAGGTCATAGTTGAAGAGATTGGGGAGCTTGTAGCACTAACTATCCCATATAGGGGCAATGCAAAGGTCCAAGAAGGACTGTGCTGGAGCTGAAGATCCCTTGAGGAAAGACATTAATACGGCACATAAAACTAGTACTGCCTTAGCTGGTGCAATCCATCCTTGTTTCCACTGAAGTGTGAGGTTTTGAAATATCAGTGCCAGATATGATAAAGATTGCATATATTTATCATAACTGAATAGCAATTTTGCAAGAATATGATAGAAAATTATGTAAATATGGATGCACACATTTGCTGTACATAGTAATGATGATTTTCTGGAAGAGAATTCAGCAAATAAAAAATGTAACTGAAAAGGAAAAATCCCCTCAGATCCAAGAGTTCCTTGCTACATGTATTGCCATGAAACATTCTCTTATTCAGTGCAAAATCTCTCATATCTGAGCAGTCTGTCCATCGGAGGTTCCCTGAGGGAGCGTGTCCCAGGGTGGGAAGTTCACAGGTGCAGCTGCTCTTGGGTAGAACCTCCCAAGGTTCCAAAGTGTATCCCCCATGCCATGCTCGAATTGGCCTTCAGCCACTGAACAACCCAAACACTGCTCCAACGGAGTTCAGGGGCAAGGGATCAGCCAAGGAGCAGTCACTGACCTGGCACAGTCACTGTCCCACCAGCAGTGACTTGCTGACAGACCCCGGGAAAGGGCAGGGAAAATGTGCCACAGCCTTCCTGAAGTGGTTCCTGGCTGAAAGAGCCTCCTCCCTCAGGAGTGAGGGCAGAGAAAGAGAACAAAGCAGGGTCCTGCAGTACAGTGCCTTCCCCAGTTAAAGGGGTCAGCCTGGGGGCTCACAGGTCACCAGCCCCTAGTAACTGAGGGACCCAGCAAGCTGGAAGTGGTGGTGTGGGACAGCTGCCTCAGGCAGGAGCAGCACAGCTCCTCGGCTGCTGGATTTTGTGAGGGTAAAATGGTCACTGTAAATGATGTTGAAGTGTAAAAAATGTACCCAGCTGCTCCCCAATGCATGTGGGAGAGAAGTCCTGCTGAGGGAAGAGGAATATGGTACACATGTGGTACTAAAACAGCACTTGGAGTACGAATTGTTTTGGTGCCAAGGCCTTGCCAAAAGTCCTGCTTGAGGTGTAGCCAAAATCTTGATTGCCACGAACGAGGGCTCTGTCCCTAGGAAAGATGGGGGTGAAGGACAGGGTGGATTCCTGTGATGGTTTAACCTGTCTGGCTGCCAAGTGTCCACCAAAGCCTCTCTATCACTCTCCTCCTCAACTGGACAGGGAAGAGAAAATATAATGAAACTCTCGTGAGTTAATACAAGGGCAGGGAGAGATCCCCCACCGATTGCTATCATGGTACTTGGGGAAGTTAACTGAATTTATTACCAGTTAAAATCAGAGTAGGATAATGAAATGACAGATCTTGAAAATACCTTCCCCCACACCCATCCCTGCTTCCCAGACATAACTTTGTTCCTGATTCTTTACTTCCTTCCCCACAGCTAGCAGGGAGACGGGAATGGGTGTTACAGTCAGTTCATCATGTGCTGTTTCGCCACCTCTTCCTCCTCAGGAAGAGGAGTCCTTCCCCTGGCCTAGACTGGAGTCCCTCACACAGAAGACAGTCTTCCATGAGTTTCTTCAGCATGAGTTCTTTCCATGGGCTGCAGTTCTTCACAAACTGCTTCAGCTTGGGTCCTGTTCTATGGCTTACAGTTCTTCAAGAAAAGGCTGCTCCAGCGTGGGTTCCCTGTGAGGTCACAAGTCCTGCCAAGAAACTTGGTAGCATGGGCTCCACGGGGCCACAGGTCCTGCCAGGAGCCTGCTCCAGTGTGGGCTTCCAACAGAGTCACAAATTCACAACCTTCTTTCAAGCATCCACCTGCTCTCATTTGGGGCTCCTCCAGGGACTGCAGGTGCATCTCTGCTCCCCCGTGGATCTCTGCAGGCTGCAGGGGGACAGCCTGCCTCACCATGGTCTTCATCATGAGCTGCAAATACATCTCTGGTGCTTGGAGCATCTTCTCCCCATCCTTCTTTGCTGGCCGTAGTGTCTGCAGTGTTGGTTCTCTCACATATTCTCACTCTTGTCTTCTCTGTCCGCAATTACTTCTGTACAATAACCTTTTTTTCCTATTTAGCATGATTATCATGGCTGATTGGCTCGGCCTTGGCCAGAAGTGGGTCCATCTTGGAGGAGCTGGGTGACATTGGCTCTGTTGGACATGGGAGAAGCTTCTAGCAGTTTCCCAGAGAAGCCACCCTTATAGCTCCCCCACTACCAAAACCTGACCACACAAACCTGATACAGCTCTCAAGTGGCTGCTGTGCAGGGAGAACTGCAGCTCCAGCCAGTGAGATGCTGGCTTTCTTATGCACATTTTGAGGGTAACTACAGGATGGAAGGGTGGGGAGAGAGAAATTTAATTTAGCTGTAATACCTTCCAGGCATTTTTTGTGAAGTTTACCATAAGGTAAAAGCGAAAGACCAGTTCAGAGCAAAGGCAGTGGAAGAGAAGGATTACGCTGCTCAATGTCCAGAAACAGACGGCCATAGTGGCAGGATGGCCAGTGGATGTGTCTGGTGGGCCCTTAGATATTCTGTCATTCCTTTGGTGGTCATGCCAGCAGAACCAACTCATGAGCTGGGGCTGATATTGGTAGTTCAGGGCAGGAAAAGAGCACAGATTTAGAGGAGCTTGACAACTTGGTGTTCCTTTTAATGCTTATAGAGCAACATTTCAAAGCTTACTATGCATACTGCATTTTATAATGATTTTCTCCTTGTTGTGGTAGCTGTGTATGACAAACATGGTAGGATTTTCTTTTTTGTTGCATGTATTTCATCTGGGATTTTTGGAAAGACAAAGACTTGGTTTTGCACAGGTTCTTGTTTCCCACCATATTTAAAGAGAGAAGGACACAGGCAGTATTGCATCATGTCTTACACAGAGAAGATGTGGCTGACAAGCTTTGAGAAGTCGATTCACATCTTCCTCCAGCTGGGGACTGGGGCAGGGTTGTGGTATTGGCTGCACGTACAAGGTCTCTCTTGTTAGCAGGTTCATTCTGCGTTAGGTGGGTCCACGGTGGCCCTGCTCGATGTTCTAGCAGTTCAGAAGGATGTAGGTCATCAGTGCACACTGTTAAATAAAGGCATAATACCTCAGTGCAGATGGTCTAAAGCTAAGTCTGTTTTCTGACACCTACGATCATGAAAATGGACCTGATTTATTATTCATCTCCCCACAATAAATTTTCTTTGCATGGTGATATTTAAATTTCATGTTGTGTCCCTTCTATTTACATATTAAATTTCTCAGAAGAGTGATCACTAAACACTGCTGAACCTGCAAGAGAGTCAAAGTGGACAGATAAAATCAAAGTCATCTGTACCTCGCTTCTAGCAAGGAAAGGCAAAGGAAAGAAAATTAAAATTATATGCCAAGGTAGATAACATATGGAGATGATGAGTGGAAACTGAAGACAAATTTGAAAAAAACAGTCTAGAGAAGAACATCTTGTTATGTAAGGTTATTAATAATTGTTAAGTTCATAACAGATATAACTCTGCTTTGGATCTTTGTAGGGCAATCTTGTTATTTATAATTGTGGAAATCCTGGGGAAATTTTCTTGCTACAGAAGTAGAAAGAGATGGTACTTGAAGCTTTAAAAATTTGGACACAGTTGGAAAAAGAGTTTCAGATTAAGTGAAAATGATAACAGTTTCAAAATGTCAAAGCAGTTTGTCTCATAAAGCATCTAAAATATTTTGACATTTCTGGTTAGTTTTCAGATGCTATAGTAAAAGCCAAGGAAATGATTTCACAAAACCACTGAAAGTGGTTCCTAATCTACTTTTTTATGCTGCTGCCAAGTAATGAGGGTATTCCCTCCAACCACCTCCTATGGCAGGGTGTATCAATCCTCTGTCACCCCTTGTGAGTTAAGAGCTCATACCCTCTTTGAAACAATCTATGCAAAGTGCAGCTAAAAAGAAAGGTGAAAATTTTTCCCTCAAATTTTCCTATACCAGTAGATCTGAGTTCTCTTCTGCAGTCCTTCAGGCTAAAGAGGAAATTAAATGACACCTCCTCTACTGTGGATGAATGACATAAGACTGGTGGTAATGATGTGACCACTAAGCAGAGTGTTGTTCTCTCGGCCACTTGGAGAATAGTTCAGGTCCTTTTATGATGAGTTCCTTAAAACAATTTCTTCGTTTTTGGTTGAATGAACTCCATTGCCTAACTGAGTCAAAAAGCGTCTGAGTTTTATTTACTCTAGCAAACAAAACCTGGTAATTAAAAAGCTATTTTGAAGGTAAAAATTCTTATCCACCAAGTCAGGGTTGCTTTCCCCACAAACTGAAAAACCCATTGCCTGTACAAATTTCTAGCTGATATCCATAGTCAGTTTTCTTTAAATTTATGGTATCGTGTAACCCAACCGTAAATTCTGATGCACCATTCATATTTCTGATAAAATCTTCATCTTTCATTTATTTTTACTGCCTTTTCATTAGAAATATATATTGAATTCTTGCATTATCAATTTGGTCTGTATACATTAGGCTGATCTTAACAAGTCAAATCAATATTCTTATACCAAAAGTTTTTGAAGCTCTTATTTATTTCATTTTAGTGTAGCTTTATCATTCCCAAGCATTTATTTTAGTTAATACAAATTGATGTAATAATATGTATAATTTGTATTTAATGTATTTAGTCTGTAACAGCTGGAATTAGTTTATAAATTTCTAATTCACTGAGGATTAGGGCAAGTAGAGAACACACAGCTTCTTCCATAAGAAGCAGTGGCTGAACATGGTAGTAAAAGATTTTTCAAAATAGAAAATATGTGATCTGGATTTATGCCAACCACAGACAGCCATGATACTTCAGTACAAAACATGGTAGTATTGTTTACGAAGAATTTGTGCTTAGTCCTATCTAGTGGTTAGGAATTATAATGTAAAAGGCCATCTAATTACCAGAAAATTGGTGATTTTTTTTCATTTGTTTCTTATCCTGGATTAGATCATCCAGATACTCTTTTTATTGTGATTTGTGGTCCCATTTCTGGAAAAATTTTACAGAAATAAGGTAGTTACTACTGGAACTCTAATTGCTATCCTTGGTTTTCTTTGCTCATCTTTTTACTATTCATGAATTTCTTGTAGGTATCAGACCAAGTTTTGCTTCTATTCCATGTAATTTGTTATTATTTTTCGCTAGTATCAAGAATGTTTTTATAAAAAAAATTCTAGGTACTGTATTCAATTACAGAAATACAGAATGGAAGAGAAAAAATAATACTAAGATACAGAAAATGTGCTGTTGGGTAGAATGCATGAATTATGTGTATTTATGTTAGATAGTTTTATTTCTAAGAGAGACTTATTTATAAAAGTTGAAAGAGTCTTATTAATGTATTTCAGGTGAACTATGACGTATTTTAACAATCTATCACATAAGCTTATAACAGAAAATTGTAATAGCTTTGTATTTATTTTTCTGATTCAGATTCAAACCGGATTCAGCTCATAAAAACAGTGGTGAAAATAGTACTGTGTTCAGAAGCTTTTTGCAGTCTATGGTGTTTTCAGACCAGTGGATATATATTTTGGGTTTACATTTCCAAAGAGCTGCTTAAAAGAAAGAACAGTACCAGCAGACATGCTAATATGTGAAAACAGAGATTGAAGAACATGGTGTACTTTTTATGTTGGAGTTAATGTGGCATGAACACAGTGGTTTTTACTGAAAGTATTGTGTGCTTTGGGACTTTCATAAAAACAGGGATTTTGTTTAAACAGACTTGTCAATGCAGGAAACATTAACCTTGTTTTCATTAACCTCTTGTTCTTAGGCTGCATGAGGTGGGATTCATTAAAAATTATTTCTAATTTCTGTTGTGCTCTCAACAATTTTCATCCCCCTCAATTTTCTATAAATATCTATTGATTTGTAATTTGACTTTAAAATATGTTACTGAAGAAAGCCACGGAAATCATGGTTTTAAGATGGCTTTATTGCTTGGACTAGAGGATTAAATTCCTGTTCACTTTTTCAGTTCTTTCTTTTTATTTTTGTAGAGGTACAAATTGTTTTTTGTAGTAATGATACAACTCTGCAGAAACACATTAAGCTTATGCAGATGAATTGTGCACAAAAGTATGTTAGGGTGAGGTTCTAAAATATCTTTACCTAATTAAGAACCGAAGGTCCAGCTGTCAAAGTAATATTGGTCATGGAAATCCATCTTGCAAAGGAAGTAGAGGTTAGTGGTAAGTGGCAGAAAGTCAGTTTGGTTGGTGTGAGCTGTACCCACATTATTGCTGTTACTGTCTGTTACAGCCAGTGTAGCTGCACTAGCAAAGCACTCTTCTTGGGAACTTCGCTCGAGGTGAGCTTCACTCAAGATGGAAAAGCAGATGCCATGGTATAAAACAGACTAAGTCAATTTTGTGGTATCACCTAGTCCAGAAACAGAAAAGTGCTCCAGTTTAAAAACTGGCTGCAAATCTTTGTTGCTGTCTTCTTGACACAAGTGTGGAGGCTTGGACGTATTTGGAAGCAGTTTGGGCTTTTTAGCCCCAAACTCATCCCAAAGTCAGGATTCATTTTGAGTTTAGTAGCCAGTAGGTACAAAAGTACCACTGTTCATTAAGTACAAACTTCTGAAATTTCATGTCTAACACCATAACTTGTTGTGAGACACTGCTACTTTCCTAAGAATCCCTTAAGATTACTTTAGAGAGTACACGTTTCTTTTAGGCCTAAAATTATTTTAATTGTTGCATTTTTAAAAATCATCTGTGTGCTTTGATTTCAGTTTATTTGCACACTCAGACTGGTGCAAGATTTCCCTCTAGTGGTCACAACACATACAAAGGGTCTGAAAGCGTAATGTCATATCTGTACTAGCTTAGGGTTTGTCATTTTACAACGAGAGCATGCACAGGTATTTCAGTCCTTAAACAGATGTTATTTGTAGATATAATCAAAGTTTCTTTACAGCTTGAATGAAGAGAATCATATCACAGAGCACACTGTAGTCACATGTTTTACTTTTTCCCCAAGTCAGATCTCTTTTCATTGTGGGCTGGAGTTGTCTTTATGTAACATAGAATATGTACCCAGTTATATCAGCACACATTACCAGTTGCTTGAGCTTTCTCCATCAGATTGTCCAGTGAGCAGAAATAATTTTTTTCTTCATAGCAGATAGTAGTGTCTCTAGAGAATTGAATCTCCATCCCTTTTTCACTTTACTTGTAAATTTCTGTTCTAAGACACAGGAATGTATAATAAAAGGGACAAAACATCACAGGTCTATTTCAGGCTCATTTGCTGGCAGCTGTTTGGTAAATTCCTCTTCTGCTTGGGATTAATTTAGAGAAATTAACAATAGGGCAGGAAGTTTGAAATCCATTCTCAAGCTGCTTTTAATTACTATTCTCTTTTGGGGATTAGAGTCACAGAATGGGTAAGGATGGAAGGGACCACAGTGGGTCTGCTGGTCCAACTTCCCTGCTCAGTTAACAATGCTTACTTGTTTTGTCTTAGGGAGTTACTGGTTTTGCTGCACTGGCCAGTAGGTCAATTGATCCTAGTTCTACCCAGAAAATTCCACATATACTTTATTGCCAGGGATTAAGCAGAACTATCGAAAAAATTGCACTGACCTTGTGGCAGTCCACTGCAGAGGCAAGTGTCTCTATATGTAGAGCTTTCTCTCCAGATTTATTTGTACATGGTACTGATAGCTTCTTCATAAACTCTGTGTAACCAAGAAGTACATTTATGTGTTTATTTGTATGCAGGTATTTATTATTCATATCTATATTTATATAATATGTATGTATTTATAGACTTGTTTAGTGCTTCCTAAAGTTTGTGAACTTCCAGGTCTCATTTTCATCCAGCTTTTGTCTTCCTTACATTTCTTGTTAGAGGTCTCTGTCAGAGGTCTGACAGCATCTTGCTGTTTCATATTTATTTGCTTTGCTGATCACTTTAGGATCCCTTTCTCTGCTAGACAGCCCCTGACTAACTGTACAGCAGGGTAGACTTCAGGTGGTTTGGGACTGAGTTGTACTCCCATTAGATCAGCACTCATTATATTTTCTTCTTGAATATGGATGTATTTGGATACCAGAGGATTGCTACCATCTCACCATGTTAGTCTTATGGATACCGAGGATGTGGCAGCTCAGCCACTGCTCCACTCTGGGACAAAGGATTGGTATCAGAAGCCTGGGTAAGAAATGGGCAGTGAGAGAAATGTATCATATATATAACAGGGAACCACAGGATAAATGTAGGGTGCTTTTTCATTTCCAGAGAAACCTTTACTAGGACAAGCTGACTGATCTGGTTTAACTTCACGTAATTTGGGACCCCCCTTCCGCATTTGCTTTCAATTCTAGCCTAGTTTTTGTTGCAGGTGAAAGGCAATGAGGGAGAGAAGACTGCTTTGAGTTTCATTTTCAGAATATTGATCATATTTAACTTTAACAGGTAGCTAAACCCTTCTGCATTTAATGGAGGCATGGCGTAGAAATGAGAAAAAAAGAAGTTCCAAACCAAACTGATTTGGAAGTTTGCCACTGTCACAATAATTGTGCTGTGGTGAAACTTGAATGGGCAACATGCAAGGCAACAGAAATCTCTCCCAGGGAGCTTTTACAGAGGCCAAGATAAATTATCTGTAATTCAAGCACCCTGGAGTATTCTAAATGGTAGATAGTAAATGAGCGGTGCTTAAATGGAGTAGCTCATGTCAACTAAATTATTACACTGAATTGTGGATACAGTTACTAAGTTGTTAGTAGTGTACACTCAAAACTAGGAAACAAATCACAGTACGAAGTTACTAATTCAGGAAGAGCAAGCTCTCAAGCTGGGCTGTTGCAGCTGGGGGAAGTCATGAGTTCAGTCTAAAACTGCTTATCCGAAAAGCCAGAAGGAAGTACCATAAAGCTGAGTTTGGAGGTCACGCCACTGTTATGTGCTTCCACGATGCAGGGCAGGCTGTCTGGGGCAGACAGCTGTCCATGCTGCCAACACTTGAGTGAAAAGGAGGGATTTAAAAAAATAAAGAGAAAAATGATTCTATGCTCTACATTGTGGATGCTTCTAAAGACTCTAGCTCGCTAGTTAAGCAGCTAGCAGCATTCTCCCAGGAGGAGACCTGCCATCCACTTGGAGAAAGAATAAAAAATGCTAAGAACACCAATGTTAAGGTGCTCACACTTTGCAGAGAAATGTTGCAGCAGGCCAAGTTCAGCCAAGCTACTCTCAGCTGGGAGTGAGGAACAGTGTCATTCCACTGCACAGGAAGGGCTCCAGTGCTGCTGCTCTTGACTTCAGTGGCATGATGGATGTTCCCCTAGCAAATATTGAGCCAAATAACACATGCAGAACTGGCCATAGATTAGAAATAATTTGCCACTCTTTGATGTCAGTGATCACAGTATCACAGCAGTGAATTTTATCAGTCATCAAATAGTAGCTTCCAAATGCACCAGCCACTGTGGTCACATGGAGCAAGTAACAACTTTATACAAATAAATGGCTATGTTCCTCACCTTAATAAATATGTCATTTCCTATTATGTCATCAAACACTTACATATTCTATAAGAAAACTGAATCTTAAACTATAATGAAAAACAAGCAAATATAAACATATCACAAACCCATTAATATCTTTAAAAATCATGATCAACAAATACACCTTTAAATGTATTTGTCAGCACATTTCTTATGACAAAACACTTGATTGTAATTAAATAATAAATTTAATTAATCCTAGGAACTATCTGGGACTCCATTTTGTTTAGTTGATACCAGTCTTGCTTTTGGCTTAAATCACTATGAGGTGGGAAGTGTTAGATATTGTTCTGATATTACTGATAGCTCTGCTTTTCTCTATAAAAGCAATTGGCTAGCTAAGTATTTTTGGAAATTATTCAGTAGTATTAAAAGAAAATATTTAATGGAATTTTTGTGGTTTTGTATGGTATTTTTCTTTTTATCAGTTTAGACATATCCCACAGCATACATTATTTAAAAGTAAGTATTTTCTTCCTAATATCTCGTCTAAACTTTTTAAACACTTTTACCTTAAAGCCATTCCCCCTTGTCCTATCGCTATGTGCCCTTGTTCCTCTCCGGCTCTCACGCAGGCTCCCTTAAGGTACTGGAAGGCTGCTGTAAGGTCTCCCCTGGGAGCCTTCTCCAGGCTGAACAGCCCCATCCCTGCCACTCTTCACAGCACAGGTGCTCCAGCCCTGTGATCCTCTTCTCTGGACTTGCTCCAACAGCCCATGTGTGTTCACGTTTACAGAAGGCCAATATAACCCATGAAGCTGCTGCATACTTATTTGCATAAGTAGAGGATAAAATAAAGTATAATTTTGTTTTGTGGTTCTACGATTTTCAACAGAGAAGGGTCAAGATCTGTGCCTGGATTGCTGGGTATCAGAGCAGTGCAGATACAGAATGATAAAACATTCATCAGATTTTGGAGAATGCAGTGAGTGCAGGATAAGTCCAGAACTTCAATGCTTGTTGAATATTTTATATTCTGTGCTACTTAAAAGAAAATTGTCACCCCTGATTTATGTCTCCTTGTTCTGTTTATCTATATGGCTTAAATTACTGGCTGCTGCTTTACTGTTAATATGATTCTAGAAAGCAAAAGAGCAATTTACAAAGTGTAACTTCTCATTGCTATCTCCAGTAGGGAGAAACTTGTGCAACTGCTTCGGGATTTAGGAAGATTCTTCTCCCAAAAGTCCATCAGAGAGTGGAATGGGAAGGGGGTTCCCCTGGGTGCCCCTGTCACTGGCAGTTCTTTTGCAGGGCTACGAGTCTGGCTGTGAGGCTTCAGCTGAATTCTGCAGGCTTTGGTACATGTGGTTAACTTCCTAATGCTGCTTTTGGGGACCCAATTAAAGCTGTCAGGGCTTTCAATTAGATTTATTTTCAGGGGAATTTGTGAGGTTTTAGCAGTGTTAAAAGATCAGGCATGCATAGACATACTGACTTCATTAACACGTTGAGTTAACACAACAAGTGTTTTAAAATTACCTGGGTGGAAGGCCTGTGAAAGTGTAAAGTATTTTACTTATTTACTTTGTCTAATATTTATTAGGCAACTGCCTGAGATAAAACATGTTGCTCTTTGTGACAGTCTTTAAATGAAAAAAATTCTGTTAAAGCAGGGACTCCCCACAAACGCTTCACAAGGCAATCATCAGCTTGTACCACTATTCCTTGTTTGCTGCTGGCAAAGGTACTTCTGCCTCACAGGGAGCAGTTCTGACTTATTTGGCCATATTTACTGAGGAATTACTGTGCTGCCAGGAGCAGGAGTGGCTTCATGTGGTTTTTGACTGAGAGGTGCAGACCAGGAAGAACTGAAGGGGTCAGGGCTTTAGGTGAGAACTTCTGTTTATTCACTGATTCCCTGGCAACCAACAACCACGAGAAAGCAAACATTGAAAAGGTTCACCATAGAGCAAGCTTTAGTGTTCAGTTTCTCATACAAATTAAAATCAACTACCAGCCTAGGCAGTTAACAGCCTAAATCTTAGGTACGAAACCTCATGCATTAAGAATACATCCCCTGCTTTCCTGAACTTAAAATGTATTAAACGGATGAAGAAGATGAACGATGATGGACAGTTACTGGAATTTCTTTTATTTTTGCTGGGATAAAAGCTGACACTGTCACATTTGCCACTCAGACACCTTATCAATGCCAAGGTCGGAATATCTTTTCCTTGGTGTTGATGTCAAGAAAGTTGCCTCACAAAATCCAGTTCTTCATAATGCTTTACCTGAGGTGCCTAAAGCGAAGAATTTGTTGAGAGATTCTCTTGGCAAATGTTCCCTCTTTCCAGATCCCACCATTCTTAGTCTTGAGTTCGTGTTTCCTTCATTTATATTTTGGAGAAAGCATGACCAGGACATGGAGTCTCCATGCACCTGGTACAAAATGTGATGTCAGCAGGATAAGCCACCAACAGGCTTTGTATTTGTACCTTATTACAGACCATAACCTTTATGCTGGCAGCTGACAACTGCTCAGCATTTGAACTGTAACCTATGAACAGTTCAGTGTTTTTTCTGTGGGTATGTGTTGTTCCCCATATTTAAAAAAAAAGTAAAAATACCCAAAACAAAACAAACACCAACATTCGCCCCCAAAATCACAACCAACTTGCATACAGTATTCCATACAGAGAAATCACCATCTGGTTTGAACTTTTAGCTCCAGTTGAGTTTGACCTGAAGTGGGGATCTGTAGAAGCAAATTGTCATATCCTGTGCAATACTAGGACACAACCAATACTCCTACTGACAGCAGAGGAATGGGAAAACTAGGGAATTTGGTGTTTCTTTTTAACCTTTGGAGGGAATTGCAATATAGGGTCAGGGGCTTTACTTCTTTAAATGTGTTTCCTTTGCCCATTCTTTCTGTCCTGTCCCTGTCCATTATTTTGTCTTTACTACACCTGCTTCCATTCTATTTTTCACTCTTATTTCAGATCCTTTCTGTAGGGTTCTTATTTTAGTGTACAAGCATCTGTCCAGACAGTCTTGACTTCTGTTGGTTTAGATTTTTAGATTTCCAAAGTGTTTCCAGTGGAACTGTAGCTGACTCTAAGGGGATTTTAAGATTGCAAACAACATAACGTTTCCTAGCGACACATGATGGATCTGTCAAAGCAGGTAACAAAGCTGGAAGGGTGTGTAAACATCTTACACACACCAGTTACATTAGGGGAGGAAGAAGGCATGAAATTGTTTTCTTGTGAGTGAATGAAGTTCTTGGAGACTCCACATTTCTCAAAGAATGGAAATAAAGTACCTTGAATCAAGATGGGGGTGCTCACCAGCTTTACCTGCTGAAATAGATACCCCCACCCCAATTTTTTAAGGTAAGTAACAAAAGCCTGGCCCCTGCCCTGGAAGGGCTGGAGCCACGTACCTAAAGAGGGGAAGCAGACTGTGTTTTCCCAGCTGTCTCAGACTTACTGGTCCCAGGGAGAACGGATGCAAGCTAGTAGTGCAGCAGTGTTATTCTGTCTTTTTGAAATAAACATTCTTTTGAGCTACTTAAACATCAGTCAGTTTTCTAGTGATGTTTTTGTTTGGGTTTTTTTTTTTCCACATAACATTTGTTTCCTCCTTTTTCCTTCTGTTATCTTCATTACCTGCTTTCTGCAGTCACTTTTGATCATGAAACACTTTCTCTGAATGTAAAGGATTTTATAGGGGTTTTGTATTGCATGTATCCTAACAGCATTTTATATGTATGTATATGTATATTTATGTATACTTTTACATATATAATAGTATATAAAAGTATATATGCATGTTTTACAGTTTCTGAAGTCTGACGATACTCTGCATTCAGAGGGTGCTAAAAATAATCTCTCTTGGATAAAAAAAAAAAAAGAAAAGAAAGAAAATAAACCACAGGATTTACTACATCAGTATGGCACATTTGTTCATGGTGGATTTTGTCACACTTCCCTAACATGGATTTCAGAAAGGAGGGCATGGAAGCAGACACTTTTAAGGAGGAAGACCATCCATCACAGCAGACTGTCAGTGATCTGACCAACATGGTACCATCTTCCAGTACAACCGAGAAGGTTGTACCTTCATTATACCCAAGTTGGATTGGCAATATGAATGAGTCCTCCAGCAAGAGCTGTTCACTTCCACTTAGTTCAGAAGCCAGAGATCTGATAAGCAACAGTAATGTCTCAACAGATAACCTGAGCCACAGCCAAGCTTTTCAGCATTCAAAGCAATTATCTTATTCAACCAACTCTGATTTTTTTCCTCGGAAGTTGACTTCCAGTGTAAACCAGGCTGGAATTCATGATGGGAGTGAGACCTTGGAAATGTTCCCTCCTTTCCTCCCTGCCTCAGAGATGAACCATTGTGCTACCACATACAAAACCATGGAGCAGGTTGGTTTGCTTTAAATAATCACTGAATTTTTAACTGCACATTGTGTATTCCTGATAGTGGCACAATCTGTCCAGAAAAAAAGGGTCAGTAACTTTCATGTCTGTATATAGGTAGGAAGTTTTACTGTCAAGACTGGGAAGTGCATCATAAGCCTGTGTCTGATGCTGTTGCTCTAATTCATGAATGAAATAAAGTGCTTTTCACAAGAGGCTGTTAAACAATCTTGCTCTTACTCCTCTTCTTTGATAGTTGTTGCTATCTCCCTCCCTCTAATGGAAAGGTTTGCATGTTCTGGCTCCACATTCTTGTGTCTGTAATGGGTGTGGGGCACGTTCATGTTCTTTTTTCATGTCTTTTATCAGTCCTCTTCTCATGTTCCATGTTCTTTCTATACACTTTTTTCCATTTCTGACTTTTTCCTCTTCTTCGTTTTGACAAAGTGGTGCACAGAAGTAACTCCACAGTATCTCTTCCACTGAATGATCAATCTGCTTCTCATAAGACAGTAAACAATACAGTGTCTTAGTTGTATATTTAAAGAAACTCTTATGTTTCCAACATAGTTGAATTTATTACTTAGCATGTATCTATGCTGGCAGTTCTCAATCCTCTCTCCACCAGAGGTCTGTCATTATTTTAACATTTTTTTATTCTAAGGAGGAGTGTAGTACTTTACATATAGGAGCAGAAAATTTGTTATTCCTTGGTTGTTGAGAAAGTAATAATGTAAGTAAAGCTGCAGTTGAAGAAAATTCCTTGTGAGTCCCAAGACTCTGCTACTTCTGTTCTCAGATGACGTAAACCAGGTCATTAAGTTTAATGACCAGAACGTATCCTGTGATATTGTAAACTATCAACAGCTGGTCATAAAATCTGATACTGGGTCTCAGGCATTCTTTGTTCTTTGGTGCCTTCTGCCATTTGAATATGGGAATTACTTGAACTCTTCTCAAAGAGCCTGGTGAAGAAAAAGTGACCTTGGGCTTTGCTTTGTTACATGGTGCTCTCGAATAATACCAGAGAGAGAGACAGTAGAGTGAAAATTGTGCTTACAGGTAGACTGCTGGGAAGCTCCTGGCACAGCAGCAATATGACACCATCTTTATGTTGTAAGTTTTAGCTCTGGGACAGATCTGATAATTCACAATAAATAAATAAAAGAGAAAAAAAGGACCTATCACTTGCACTACTGATCTCTGGTAGTTCTTCTCAGTGGACAGGACAGAAGAAACAGATGACTTAAAGGAGTCAAATAGTTCCCAGATATAAACTGGGAAACTCAGAAAATCAAGGCAGGTTGGATACGTGTGTACCTGTGGGGAGTACCTGGCCTGCAGAAGGGCTGTGGAAATAGCGACAGCAATTTAGTCAGAGACAGAATCATTCTTCTACCCTTTCATCCCTAGTTTCAGACCATGCTTATATTTCCTACTACTTGCATCTCTGGTCTGTGGATATTGACTTTCAAAAGCTCCTTTTCATCAGTGCCAGTGTATGCTTTGAGTTCTAACATGCCAAAAGAGTTTTAAATATAAATGTTAAAATTCTTTATTCAAAGTAATACCCATTTTAAGAAACTCCTACCCCCAAAGCTCAGACATGGTGATTCTTTCTGATTAAAAACCATGCAGAAGGGTTTTTTGATACTATATCTTCCTGTTATTTTCAGTCTCCAGGGCAGCAGGACCAGCTGATGAAGCAGCAGATGGAGCAGCTGCAAAGGCTGGTGGCTGAACAGCAGAAAATCATTGCACTTTACAACCCAGGTACTCAGGGAATCTCTCCTCACACTGTGCCACCTGCACCTGCTGCTGCTTGCACTCCAGCTGTGAAATCCAGCAGTTCTTTAAAAAAAGAGAAGGTTTGATAGCTGTTTTCTGTGGCTGGGGGCTCCTTCTCAGGCAGTTGGGCTAAAATATTCACTTCTTTACAAATATTGCATACAAGCTGTAAGCTTCTGAAAACACTTCTTTCCTCTTCTGCACACTGAAATTTCAGGAGAACCTTTATGTTTAATAAAAGACCTCCCATACAGAATTCTATTGAAGTAGTCTTGAATGTCAGTACAGAAAATTATAGTATAGTGGTAAAAATTACAGAGAAGCTGAAATATCCTTTCTCTTCTGTACCTATACATGAAAGTTCCAGCTTTGCATGGATAAAAGAGGAGGAAGAAAGTCAACACACCATGCTTCTGTTAATAGATACTTACCTTTAATAGTGCAGCCTTTTCCTAACAGCATGATACAACTCCTTGAACAGTTTCTTATTACAGTGGGATTGCTGGAAAACACCATCTGCTTAGCAAGTAGAAAAAGAGGAGCCGCCACCCCTTCCCATCCTGTCCACAGCAGTAGCACGTTCTCCTCAGTGTGTGACCCCAAGGTGAAAGAAGAATTCTTGGGAAATCATGTAGTCTTGTGAGAGCATTGGCCTGGCCTTAGCAGGGCTGCATAACATCAGACAGGAAGTATCCGTAAATGCACAGGAAGGGCAGGGTTGATGCTGCTTCTCAGGGAACCTGCCCAGGAGGCAGCTTCACCTAACCCATGAGCTAAGGCCCTAAGCAGCTTAAGGCATCCCCTGCCTGCACGTGTACATTGATCTGGCATTAATTTTTTTCAGTCTAATATCAAGCTTCTTGGTCCAGTCAAGGATCTGTGCAAGAATCTCATTATGTTAAGACCTCAGAGGAGAGTTAGGAGAACCAGGTGATGGCACCTTCCATGATAGAGTTCAGTATAGCTTGATGAGGTCTTACAAACAACTTTTTGGAATTGAAAATCCACTTTTTTTTTTGAAGTTTTTTTCCCATGTTCTAATCATACAAGGTGAGACAGTCCTCTGAGACAGCCATGTCTTCTGTCGTTCCCCATGCGCATATACTTCATAGCACATCTAGTTTGACCAGTTTGGACATAATCCTTTATAATCAAAATTCTATTTATTTCAGTTACCATATGAGGAGCATCTACTTGCAAAAGTTCATTCATGACAATAGGCATTGCTTTAGGCACATTTAGAGATAATAATAAAAAGTAAGAGTTTATCGCCATCCCCTTACCCTCTGTCCTGGAAACCCTTGGAGCTGGCACTATTTTAGGGAAATATGACCTTATATTATTGCTTTCATAAAAGAAAATGGAATTTTAGCAAGTTTCATCTACCTCACCAATGAGCATAACACCTGTTGTTAGCTAACAAAACAAAAGGAGCTTTGCTTCAGTCCCTCTCAGCCTCATGGGTTGAGACAATCTTCTGTAGGAATGACAAAATGTTGGGCTGGATAAACAACGGACAAGCAGATCCATTGCACCACTGGGGTGTAGCAGGTGCTGTCATTGAACATGTTCCCAGCAGCGTGAAAAGCTGTGGGGCTGCCAGAGCACGTGTGCAGGCAGGAGGTGTATGCTGGGGTAGATGCACCAAGTGGGAAGCAAGGGGCAACCACCACCCCCGAGAGACCACTAAAAGCCAGGCTTTCTGCAGCTTAGCTTGTCTGCTTGCATTGTGGGGCCCTTTCTGAGCTTCCTGATCATGCCAGCAGTGCAAAGAAATATGAGACTGAAGGGAACAAGAAACTTGAGAAAGAGTGATGCCTAAAGTGGCCACCTAAAAACAGAGACTAGACAGAATAAGGGAATAAGGGTAGGTATTCATTTGAAAGGCCTTCAAAGGCACACTCTGGGGAGCCAAAGGCTACATCCGAAAAGGACCCCAAGACGGATGACGAGTCATGAGTTCTTCACACTTTTAAAGGTTTGGTTAATCTGCATATCAGCATAAATTCCCCAATTAAAACTTCAGCTAATGATGTAACTTCTACAACTTCTCCACCTCTCTAGAGGCCCTAGTTTACACCTTTTGGGCCTAGGGCAGTCTGAGTGTCCTTGAATAACAAGCTCACAGAGGCTTTGGTATGTCTATCTTAGCATGAGAGAGCAGAAGCTGACAGGCTACGAGAAACTACTAGGCAGTACAGGATTTGAAGAATATAAAAGTTAAAACCCAAGGCATCAAGAGCACAGTGTCAGATCTGTTTGAAGGTCTTGATGGTGTGTGACAATCAGGGTTTTTTTGTGGGTGGATAAGGAGGATTTCAACCATTGACCCCGCGGCCAGAAGCCAAGGCACAGCAGCAGTGGCATGAGTAGGCCTGGCTGTCATTGTACCAGATTTCCTGACGGAGCTATGCCACTGTGAATTAGCTGTCAAGAGCCACTGCTCTATACTAGGGAGACAGCCTGAGAAAGAGAGAGGATGGAGACTGTGGCTGAGTAAATGAAACCTTCATCATCCTGTTCTTTTTGTCTCAGAGAAAAGGCTGGTTGAAATGGCAGGCAAAAACCACCAAGCTGTCTGTGGTGAGCAGGTGGAACAAGTACACAGTCTGTGGCTTCCAAGTTTTCCAACCAAAGCAGAACCTTCACAGAACAATTATGTTGCTCATTAATGTCTGCCCAAGTGCCACAATTAGCAAGGTGTTTGTTGTTACTTCCAGCAGTTCAGTGAGAGCAGAACTGTTCTCTGGCTGCACCACTTTTTTTGGGTTCTCAGGAAGGGCTGAAGCATGAGAAGGAAAGTGTCTCGAGTCTGCTGTGCTTCATCATACAAATTTCTCTTCCCCCTGCCCCTGTGCTGTGAATCCTTTAATGCATTTCTGAAGAAAGCAAGTACAGTTAGTACCATGAACTCAAGATCAAGCTCATACAGTAAGAAATATATTTATAGGATTCTCTTCAGGTATATTTACATATCCAGCTACATTTAGGTAACACATAAGGCCACAGACAAAGTGTTGACTTGCATTAAAAGGAAGCAAAACGTGCACTCAAAGTCCTCTTTTGTTACTGGAGGCAGTGTAAGTTTAGGATAGCAAAGGACACTGCATTAGTTTGGTACCATTGAGCTTTAAAGTAAAATATGAAGAACTAGTAGGGCTATGATTTATGTTATTATGGTAAAGGTAGTTGCTTTAATATTGCAATGCATTTAAAGAAGTAACACGGCATTCAAGAGTAAGATCAAAACCTCATTGAACTGCAGGTTGTCATTTTAATGCCTCATGGAACATACACAGAAGTGGCTCTGACCACCTGCTGGCTGCATGGTTAAAGCATCTGCCCAGAAGTAGCGAGTGGGATATCCCTGAATCTGTGCCAGACAGGTTTCAAATCCATGGGTCAGCCTTCTTCCAAAAAATGCATTAACTGTGGGGTGAGACATTTTCAGTCTCAGACATTCTCTTTCTGCTTGTTGAAGTTAGGTCACAGGACAGAGAGGGTTCATGGTATAAAGAAAGAAAATAAAAAGCAAGTCTAATTTATAAATGTTTTTTTTTCCTGGAAGTAGTGAACCTGGACTTTGGTCCCTATGCAGAACTGCTTATGTTTTTTCCACTAGTAAGTCTTCTAATATAACCTGTAACCAGCCATCCAGAGTTAAAAGGAAAACCTTTTCCACTTTTGCATTAAGGTATGCCTCAGAGATATTTTGAGATACATAACTTTTACCTGCCAATTGACTTAAGGAGTCCTAGGGTAAATGGGTTTTTTTTTACTTGCTCAGGAGTTCTTTGTAAGTTCTCTTTAATTCAACATCCCTGTAGCATATAATAATTTTGGTTACAACTGATGATTGCAGCAAGCAGGTTTTACGATTTAAATAAAATAACAAAAGCAGAATTTGATAATTTCATTTTGAACATGCAGCCACCAGGAAACATAAAAGCAACACTGTTTTCGTGTCATACCAGTTTAGCAAGAGATTTCTAGTTCAATGCAAAAATACTTGTCTTAAGCATCTCTAATTTTTCTTCTCTGGTGATTATTTTTAGGCTTTTCTGTTTCTCCCAGGATACCTTCTCACCCAGCAGCCACGATGCCACCCCTTCCATGCTTTCCGGCTACTTTCATTCCTGTCCAGTTCCCATCACAAAATTCTTCCCAAGCTGAGAGCCTGGAATTCTCCCAGACGTCTCCCTTGGCAATGTGCTCTGCTTGGCAAAGCAGATCCCCAGAGTTCACGCCAAATGAGAGCAGTTCAGAAATCTCAGGAGAACACGTGCAGCTTTCAGATTCAGGTGGGCAAAAAGTGCTGGAAACCTGAACCTAAGTCTGTTGTGCAATTCCTGTGAATTTTTGCCCTTGCCAGTGATTCTAACTGATTTTATTGCAGGTCAGGGGAAGGTGCTTTGTTTTTACGGTGGCTTGTAATAAAAGCTTTTAAAGTGTTGTAAACTTGATTTTTTTTACTTCTCGAACCACAGTCGACTTGCCTCATAGTGAGAGAAGTTGCACCTTGTAGATATAAATGGAGAAGGAAGTAATTAAACTGTGAAAGCTAAATTACATGAAGTAGGGAATATGTTGTATTTAGGGGAAGAAGCATAAGAAATAGGATGTGGCTGTAGCTTCCAAAGGTGTGAGAACAAGTTTCTGTAGCTAAGAAGGCCTGCTCTCTTCCAGGAATCTTGGTTTTTCTCACAGTGATCTAGAGTTGCATCGCTGAGAGTTAAAACAATGTAAGCTGCTACTTGGCATCCTCTCTTGGCTACGCTTTGCCAGCCTTGTCTTCCGTGGGAAGATACCAAAGGGTAAGAAAGTATAAAAGAGCAATTTGCAAGAAATCAAAAGTTGATTTCAAAATGGGAGGAAGAGGAGCAAAAAAAAAGTAGGAATAAACACTTAAAAGGGAAGAGAATGTAAATGTAAGCCAGACATGCATCCTGGATTCCTTTGAACTTCTATAGTGAGCCCTGACTGTGAGCCACTCCCATAGTACAATTGAAATTTTAGTTTCATATCCTTCAAGCTGGCTCTCTCAGTACTCTCACTGAAAGAGCCTGGTCTCCTTCTTGTCCCTGGAACTATCATTTTCTTGCTGGTTTGTGCTGAACTTGGATCCATTGCCCAGTGAAGTTCACAGTAGAGCTTCAGAAATACTTCTGACAGTACAAATGAGGGGGATTGAGGGATAGTCTGTGGGTGGATGAATCACTGAATCACAGAACCACAGAACAGGTAGGGTTGGAAGGGACCTCTGGAAATCATCTAGTTCAACCCTGCTGCCAAGGCAGGGTCACCTTGAGCAGATCACAGAGGAACCCATCCAGATGGCTTTTGAATGTCTCCAGAGAGGGAGACCCCATGACCTCCCTGGGCAGCCTGTTCCAGTGCTCTGCCACCCTCAGTCTAAAGAAGTGTAAGGTGGAACTTCTTGTGTTTATGCCCATTATTCCCTGTCCTGACTCTGGGCACCACGGAAGACTCTGGCACCATCCTCTTGGCACTTGCCTTAGAGATACTTGTATGTATTCATGAGGTTCCCTCTCAGTCTTCTTTTCTCTAAACAAAACAGGCCCAGTTCCTGCAGTCTCTCCTCATAAGAGAGATGCTCCAGATTCCTCATCACCTTTGTGGCCATCCACTGGACCCTCTCCAGTAGGTTTTTGTCTTTCCTAAGCTGTGGAGACCAGAATTGAGCACAGTACCCTNTATCATCAGCAAACGTGCTTAGGGTGCTCCCTATCCTGTCATCCAGGTTGCTGATAAACAAGTTGAATAAGACTGGACAGCAGGAATTTGACAGCAAGAACACACTAGGAGAGGGGGAGGTATGACTGCTTTTTGTGGAAAGCAGTGCTGACTCCAACCTGCCTCTTGTGTAAAACTAAGGCTTGACAGTACAGAGGCCTCATAACATCAGGGTACCTTCCGACTGGATCTGGTCAGTGCAGTTGTCTTTGAAATATGCTTCAGCTGAATTTGCACTTGAGGACTGGGCTAGCTGACACCTTTCTGACTGTTGTGATGAGTCTGGATTTTTATGTTGGAAGCATAAAAATGAGTATATCAACAGTTTGCTTAATATCTCACGTTCTTATTTAAAGGGATAAGCACCGAGCCATTGCTTCAGCATACAGAGAGCCCCACAAAAAACCTTTCCAGACAAGATGCTCAAGAAGAGAACAGAAAAGAAAAGAAAGGTGAATCACACAGATGCTTGCACACATTGTTCTTGCCTTGCACTGGGAAGCACTAGTTGAAAATTAAAGAGCTTGGGCACCTCTGCTATTAAAGCATTCTGAAGGCAACATAGCCCCACACGTGAGACCTGTGAGAAGCCACACGTGGGTTCTGCATCTCTTGCTGCTGTCAACCTTCTGTGTCACCTCTGCCTCCTCAGCCATATTCTGGTGCAAGGCAGGTGGGAAAGCTGCAGAAACAGCATTGCTTCTCTGCTATGGGACTGGATATGTTTGGAGATATTTGGTGTGTAGCTGGGAAAGATTGAGGGATGAATACGAACTTCTGTATTCCTGTTGTTGGAACAGAAAGTCCTTCCAGTATGTTGCAGAGGACTTCTATAGCACTATTGGCTGTATTTACATGATGAAGTGAGCTATATACTTCCTGCTACAGCAACAGTATATAGTATGAATGAGCAAGTAAAGGCTTTTTGCTCCAGTTGTCAGCCCTAACTTGACCTAAAAGAGCAACTCACCACTAGCTGACACTCAGAAGAAAAACTAATTGAAGTACAAGCTGCCTTCTTGTGGTGAACATAGCCAGTAAGCTTCAATAGGAAGATGCACACATTCGCAATTTTGTGAAATAGAATAGAAAATGCCTGGTTAGAAACTCTCATGTGTGCAAATACTACTTATTAAACTGTTAAATGAAATGGCTGGCAAGACACACAAGTAGTTCAGTACTGTCTAGAAGTGACTTCACTGCCGTGTTTTGTGGTGAACACATTAGGCAAGCACTACAAATTTCTAGAGGCAGGGAACATGCATCTTACTATTTGTCCTTTCCATGATTCCAGCACTATATTTGAGGATCAGAAGCCTCTTTTTTTCCACAGGTTGCATCCTTCCACCTACTTAATTCAATTGTATTCTGTAAAGTGCTTTCAAAAATCGAAACCTTGTGTATGTTGTTGAAAATACAAACATTTCTAATTATTTTAGGATATTTACTTTTCATTTATTCATTCTGTAAAGGCTTTGTTTACATTGACCTTTTTTTCTGCTGCTTAGAGAGCAGTCGATTAAAAGAAAGGAGTTTCTCTGAAACTTTTTCTGCTGCTAAAGAAGAACAAAGAGAACAACTAAAGGAGGAGATTTCTTCATCTCACTTTGGCATAGAGGGGAAGATGAAGACTGGGAATATAGAAGCCAGGTGAGAAATTATCTTAGTCAGTCAGTCAAGCTGCGAACATGTTTTCCATTGTATACACACAGTTTGTGTTATATATGCAACACCATGGCTCTTTCCTTTGCTTGAAAGTGGCAGGTGTGTGTGGGCAGAAATTGAGCAGGTCTATGGCCTGGCAGCTGATCTACTTCTGTATAATGGGATGCTGGTCTAGCCAATATAAATGAACTGGTTTTGTAACTGTGATCTTCAAAGGATAGAAGTAAGGCAAAAGTCTGCAGGGAGAGATAAAATCTGTTGATATGCCATCAGTTTTGCAGTGGCTATCAGTTTGTGATGGTAGCTCATTCATTCCTGTCCTTGCTCTGCCTCTTCAGTTGTGCCAAGACAAATTTTTATATACCTATATATTGAACAGGGCAGTGAAGTAATCCTTGTTAAAATTATCTGGAGAGAGGAGAAATGTAACATTTAACTCGAATCACTTTTCAGATCTGGTTCATCACTACGCTGCGAAACGAACTGTACCAGGACACTGTGGGGGAGTGCACAACAGGCAGGAATGGGTGGGCTGGCACTGGTGATGGAAGAAATGCTCACAGAGTCTTGCTACCTTCCCTCAACCGATGCAGATAGAAGCAGCAGGTGTTTGGCACACTGAGCCTTCCGTCAAGTAAAAAAAAGAGCAGCAAACTTCTAGGAAAGCACAGACTGAGAGCAAATGTCATGAAAATTTTAGTGTGTTAACCATGTGGGAAGTTGGACAGAGAAGGAAGACAGGGACCTCCAGAGCAGAAGGCTGGGAAGATGTGGCAGCACCATATGCATGTCTGGGCAAGTGGCCCCGTCCATGTATGCGTTTTCGGATCAGCAGTGAGCTTCTGAAGTCTGTCTCCCTGGCACCCCGACTTCTTGTGCTTTGGTTCACATTGTGGTCTCATCATGAGCTGGATGAAACTGAAGTACAGAATCTTCTCCAGCTCTTCATGACATTTTCACTATGGCACCAGGCTGTGCTTGGTTTAAAGCAAGCTTTGCTGAAATGAGTATTGTCTTACGTTGAGTCCTCTTCAGCAAGAGTTTTCCCTCCAAATCTGATACGATTTGGTCATGGTGTGATAACAGAGACAGGCTGACAAATTAAAAATTATCCATGGTACAGTGGTGCTGGGTAGAGATGGGGTGTAGGAAGGACAGTGATGTGCTGCACAACCAGCATTTCTATTAATCCTAGAATTTTTTAATATGTAGCAGAAATTATTAATAAGTGACTAAATTAAGGCTCAAGCACATTTCCTTTGAAATAAGATATGTTCATGTATGCTGTATTATGCTTCATTTTGAGCCAGCTTTCAATGTTGCCCTCTACAACATTATAGACACTATTTTTTTCTACTCTATCACTCTCCACCATCTAATTCAAGCCTCTATTCACTACTCTATCGGAGAGATAGTGAGTTCTTTGTGACTGTCATCAACCCTAGTCAGCAGAAAAAGACTGAAATATTTTTCCTTTTGACTATTTTCTATTTCTTAGGACTGACTGATACCAGCCAGAAAATGTTGCTTGCTGAAAGAATAATTAATGCTTGGTCTAGACAGGATGTTTTAAAGTGAGAGTTGGATTCACGCAATAGGGAGATTTTACTAACATGCTTCCCATTTTAAAAGAATTGAAGAGACCATTTATAATTCTAAACTCCATATCAGCTCCATTCAAATTATCAAAAGAAAACCAACTAGAGAATGTTACAAATAAGTATCTTCTTGTTCCTTGCCTAGGCAAATCACACCAGCAATTGTTATTAGACAGAAGACTTCTGAAAAATTTGTTGGAGAGCAACTTAAAGCAGAAAATCATCTCATAGAAAAACAGCAGAAGGAGCAACAGGTACTGCTGCCATCGGTGCATTAGCTTTGATTTTGACAAATTCTCACGGACATAGACATTGCATGGGCTCTGTTTGGTCTCATTACATGGTAGCATATTTTTCCACTGTTCCTTCGTGATATTGGAAGGTTTTTCCCCAAAGTGGAAAAAAAGGTCTGTATTACTCAGTCACAATCCTATTCCCCCACTGTTTCCCACTGGATTCCTCCATTTCCGCCTATTTTCTGAGTCATAGTTTATGACCAGGTCGCAAGACAGTTAAATTAGACATCAAGGTAGTCTCTGTTCCATAATAAATGGTCTCTCATGTGCCACCACTGTGAGAAAGGGGGCATTTCCAAATACAGGTTTTGTACAAGGGCCAAGTACAGTGAGAGTCTTCTGCTTTTTGCTGTGGGTACTGTTTGAGATGAGCTTATGCCTGACACCTCTAGGTGTCAGACTCAGCATTTGGTTCGGCTTGGTGACTTGGAAGATGCACTTTGCATCAGTCAGAAATTTTCTGCACATCTCCCTGGTAAAATAACATCTCAAACTGATGCAGTTACATATTTCTGTGTCACATTGTAAAGACTACTGGAACTTCCCCTGAAAACAAAGAAGGATAGAACTTTTCTCATCTTCTATCATATAGACATTTAGCATCATCTTAACCCTTTGACTCTACTAATGAATAAATGAACAGAGGCATCACATAGCGACTGCTTCTAAAAATTCTTGCACCTTCCCTGTAATCAGGGCTGTTTCTTATGTACTCAGTTATCCATACCCAGTGTCTTTAAGAGTTCTGGTGTCTCGGTTTTCTCAGTTATTGTAAATATCTTCCTTTCTGTAGAATGATTCTCAGTCTGTGATTGTCAGAATTTAATTTTTTTTCCAGGGCAAGCCAAAAATAACACCTCGAAAGGTTTTTCTGAAACGAAGAGAGGGCATGGCAAGGCTCAAAAACATTAAACAGAGGCCTTTAAAAGAGGACAGCAAGCATTCCAGAAGAGCTGGTTTGAATTTCTGGGGTCATTTCTCCCAGTCTGGCCAAGTGAACAGAGGCATACTACATCCAGGGGAAGGTTCTCAGCTAAATCTGCACGTCAGTAGCTCCAGGCAGATGGATACACATGAAAAAAAGGCAGACTGTGCTTTAGCTGAGAGGGAGATAAAGGTTAAGACTGACTGTGAAGCAAAAGTAGTTGAGCAAAGTGCAGAAGAAAAAGAAGTGACTGGGGGAGATGAAGACTCAAAGGAAAATCTTGGTGACTCACCACAGAGAAGATGGCCTAAAATCCTGCAACCATGTCCCAAATCAGTGACAGACACCAACCTACAAGCAGGCGAGGAACTGGAGACTCATCACATTGATCCTCTAGGACAAGCAGGCAAAACTGGTGGAAAAGCTGTGGAGGGTACTCTGCAAAAGGACCTAGGTAGGGTGGATCAGCCTCTGCAGGGTCATCTCACAGAGGGGGCAAAAACCCCCTTGGAAGTCCGACAAAGGCATTATCCACTCCAGGGTTTGGATACAGATCACACCAAGGAGGCAGAGTGGAGTGCAGGTCCTGCATTCACACAGGGTCAGAAGTGGGTTCAGGTATGCCCACAGGAAGCTGTTGTGGAGAGCCAGAACTTGGAAAGCAAAAGGCAAATCCATACCGGGTTTAAGATGGTCAATGATAAGGTAATAAAAATTACATGTAGCTCACCTGAGGCTGTGGAGAAGGGAAGCTCATCCTCAGCCTTGCAGCAAGAGTGGCAAAGGAAGGGAACAGTTGCCTCGACATGGCAAGTTGCATCTTTGTCGTGTGAGCCAAGCTGCTTACCCCCAAAAAGTGATGATGACCCCAAATCTCACCATGCTCTGTATGCCTCCCAGCATGTGCCTCAGGGAGTGGATCATGCTGACAGACATTTGGATCTTTCTGATGGTGATTATGCTAGTGATGAACCCAGTGGAACAGAGAAAATCTCTGTTAGGAAATACAGCAGATCACCACCAAGAAAACAAGATATTCAAGAAACTTCAGGTCAACAAGATCTCTCCTGCAGCACAAGCAGCAGTGATTCTAGTACTGGAGCTGTCAGTCTGAAAGGGAGCAAGGCTCGCTCTTCTTTTCAGCAGTCCCTATTTCATCTCAGAAGATCGAAAAGGAGAGAGCATGAGCCTGAGTCAAAGAACAGGAACAGGGTTAAAAGCCTGCATCTGCCATCTTCAAGAGTGGCTCATGAGCTTCCTGCCTTCAAGATTAAAGAAAGCCCTGAAGTGGAGGAACTACAGAAAAAACCATTTGCAGACACATCAGGTAAGAGCTACCCAAGCGTTGATTTATGTTTATTTTTCAATGGGGAAAAATTTTTGTCTTGGATTTATGACTCATTCTGCCTGTGCTCCCTAGCTATGTGCCCACCTCTGCCAGTACTTCTCAGACCTAAACTGGAAAAGACAGAGAAGAGGGAAGAGATATATCTGCAAGCCCCTTGTTTTTCTTGGTTCTCCATCATCACTAGTCATTCTTCCTAAGTCTGTTGTTTGAGGGGCACTTTCAGGTGCAGACTTTTGATCCCATGAGATGGCTGTGATATTCAATGAATCTCTGAAGTCAGGGATAAAATTCCCTGTAGCTTAGGTATGACTCACCCCTTGACAGTGAGATGTTCACATTTTCTATTCAAATTCCTTGGAGATAACATATGTGACTTTTTAAAAAGTGGGGAAATTAGTCTCTCAAATTTGCATGTTTTTCTCCTAAGACACAGACAGCCTCAGATCAGTGGCAAATTAAAATTTCCTAAGAAATCTTCACTCAGTTTTTCTTTAATGTGGTCCCAGCTCTTTGGTCAATCAATGTTTCTTGTCTTTTGGCTCAGTGATATTACTTCTGGTAATGAAATGGTATCCTGCTTCAGCATGGTTTTGTCCTTTTTATTGAACAGGTTCTTGACTTTTCTTGATTTGCACTGAAGGACTTCCCACACATTGACTCCTCATCCCAAACCATTGGCTTTCTCTTTATGTAAGATCAGTCAAAAAAAGTTTTCTTGTCTGAAGTAATTACCAGGGCAGAAATATTCACTTCTGATGGCTCTCAATTGCTCTGTCACAATCTACTAAGCACACTCTACTCCATGTCAGACTGCTCTTAAAAAAGGGTTCCTGAAGCCTTTTGAAAGTTACATTCATGCTAAGGTTGAACCATCACCTGGCATTCACATTCCTAAAGAGGAATTCAGCTACTGACACTAACACACCCCCAAATCTCTTCCACTTACTTGATTTTTAGGGCTTGGATTGCACTACTAAGACCTATGCTGGGAATGGAATACTTGCATAATTAGGCAAAATACATTAATTCTTTTTGATAGATTAAGCAATAAAGCTCACTACACTCATGCAGTCTGTGGTTTTAAATACATAGTGAGGGTTCATAAACACTCACCAAGTTCTCTGTATTATCATAGATCCCCATCCAGGAGAAACCCAGAACATCCTTAGCAGAGGATCAGAGGTTGACGTACACCACAGAAGAGCCCCTTCACTGACCGAGGTGAAAGAAGAACATGAGGAAACAGTGCGTTTTCACAGGTAAATCTGTATACACAAGAAACTGATTTGTGTGTGCAGTGAGGAAAATATTTCTTTTAGAATCCTTAAAATCAGGCTGCTAAATTCTTACTTACCAGCTAACTTATTTCCAGTGGCATTTGTGCTGTTTCTGAACTGAAACGCTTATTTAGCCATCTAGATTCCAAGTAAAGCGCTTCACTGAAGGAGGCCAGCTCTCAAAACACTGATGCAGTTTGGTCTAAAGCTGAGTAGCACCAAACGCTTCTCAAAATTTGCTGAATAACTTTGGATTACAGTGAAAGCAGTAAGAAACCAGGCTAATTTTTTTAATATATGATCAGGCCTCTGATAAAGGATAAAGTAAGAAATTATTTTTCGAATCTACTTGTCCATTCCTCTTCATTTCAAAGACCACGGGAATAGTGCAAAAGGCTATTTTGCATTTATTGGTTTGTATCATTTTCTCCTATAGCTGCCTTTCAGCAAAATGTTTTCACTGCCTTAAAAATAAATGGTTTCATTAAAGATCCTTCTTGGATCTCTGATCTCTGGCTGACCACAGCAGGTGTTCCAGATGTGAGTATTTGTGGGATTTGGCAGTTCATGAAACTGCTAATGAAATTAGGTGCTGCTTTTACTTTTACTGGTGTAAATTTTGACTGTGGAGTGATGTACTGGTGCAGAATTACTACAGTGCCAAATTCTGCCAGCACTGTATTCTCTGCCTGCTGACAGTGCTGCCTTACAGATGCAATTACTTTGACTTTTTCATAATAATGCATATTTTTAAAAGAGCTTGCCATGGATTTATTCATGTCATTAGCCATAGTAGCCCCCAGCATTTCTACACAGATGTTTATCCAAAAATGCCTGCCCAGTATAATGCATACATCTTTTCACTCACTTTTTCTAATTTATAAGCTAAAACTAATTGCAAAAGGCAGCTTATCCTCCCCGCCTGTGTTGGCCCTGTGCTGATTTATGCAATCCGAGAATCTGCTTTGCATTATTAAATCAGTAACATCTTGTTAGGTGCACAAGATCACTGCCCATTGCTAGCAGTTCACTTGTGCCATGTGGCAACTTGTGCTCGCTGGAAACAATGAAAATCCTTTTCAGAGCAGCATGACATGCCCAAACCTGCCCAAATATATCCATTCTTTTGTTTCCAAGCACTTTGTTTTCAGACCTTTCCAGGCACAAATAATATAAGTGAGAAGGTAAAACCAGTTGGGATGTAGTGTGTTGAGTGTATCTGGTGCCTAACAGAGCCTGGACAGTGCTCAAGGCATCAGCCTGTGGCTCCACCCCTGCAGCACTGAGGTAGTTCTGCTGGCACCTGGCATGAGCCAGAGGATTCTTTGATGATTATTTGCTTGCTCCTTCAACAAGGGCAGCTCGTTTGCCATTTTTAATGCACAATTTCCTTTTAGCATTGAATCTGCAAACTTTCTGAACCAACAGCAGCAGCCAACATGTTGATGGTTGGTTTACTTTTTCCCACCTGGATCTTGCTGAAAAACCTTTTCTTGGAAAAAAGACTTTTGCTTCATGTATGTTTTTGCCTCACAGACAGCCCTGCCTCAGTTTGCTCATGGAGATGTGTGCCTGGCATGCAAGCAAGAATTTCCATTTGTGCGAAGTGCTTAGCCTCTTTTACTGTGTTCTGCACAAATATAATTATATTTGTAATTTATAGCTGGGTTATGAACTGTTTGCCAGCGGTGATAGGTTTCTTATCTGAGGATTTCACACGGGTACTAGTTGATGGGTTTTTCTTATTATTATTTTTCTTTCATTTGGTCTTGGTTTTTCTACTCAGGTTTTGGATGAAAACACAGAGAGAGACTGAAGTTTCTTGTACGGACTTGTTTATTATATTTTTATCTATGTTACAGTCACACAGTTTATGCTCTCTAGTTAACAAGGCGGAAAAAAGGGCTGTGAGTTTTGTTTTTCAAGGTCTTTTAAAGCTTAAATCACTCAATTATAAAATGTTTACTAATCTACTTCTAATAACTAATTTTATAATAACTAATAACTAGGCTCTGCATTGCGGTATTTTTAAACTAATACTAAAGCACTTAAGTTTGTGAAGAAGAAGAAGGAAGAGAAGTAAAATCAGCTTACACTTCAAGTTTTCTATTTTGTTACATTTATATTACTTATTACTATATTACTTATCACTATACAAAAATTCTACACTTCTATATATTCTATCTAGTGATATAACACACTTATTTTCAATCACACAGCAGCTATTTCACTGTTATCGTATAGTTTTGGCAGTCTCTCTCAAGGTTTCAGGTCAAATGCAGTGTATTTTTGGGGATCATTGTCTTTCAGCACAGAAAGATTAAAAACATCAGAATCTAGGGTTCTAACAAGCGACTCCAAAGAAGCATCATAAGTGCTCCCGGTATCCTTGGTTATTGCGTTTCCTCAGGGCAGGGTCTGTTTTCTAGCCTTGACTTGACACAGTTCTGTTCAGTCTTCAGTGGAAAATGTCATACACAGATCTTGCATCTTGCTTTTGTTGTAGGGCATTGTATTTCAGAGTAACTGGTCTGGATATGGAGGAGTGGCAGGCTGGACATAATCACACAGGGGCTCTATTTGGTCATTCAATTTGATTATTATGAGGATAATTAATACTTACACTGGCTGTTGGTAAGGCTTTCTCTAGTGTGCTTTTAACCAGAATATTAGCCAAGCTTATTTAGAATAGAAAACAACAACAAAAATAATAAAATTAGGTAATAAATTATAAAGAACAGAAGGATACAGGGAGGTTTTTTTTTCTCTGAGTCTCTGTGAGAACTTCCACATTTTGCTCATGAGGTGCTAAACTCCATTACTGAGAGGGAAGCATGAGGTCACAGCTGCCTCCTGTAGTTCGTTGCTTTTTGAGTAATAGTGAAGGACAGATGGTGGCTGTAGGTCATAAAGGGAGCTGGAAACTCACTTTTTATTTAGCAGGAAGCTGACAAGCAATTTCATGTCAGACTAAAAATAAACTGAGAAGTTAGATCCTAGTCATATAAATAAACTCTGTTTGAGGATATGTAAAGATTTGTACTCTTCTGAGTGTTAAGTGCACTTCCAGATCAGTCATGTCTCAAGACATTGAGTTCACAGGCAAAGTCTCTTCTGAACACCCACATTTAACTCTTGGAGCGTATTTACCTGTGGAAAGTGAATACTTTATCCCATTTCATTCAGGTCCATGGGTAATCTGAGTTGTGGTAATGACTAGGCTGGTGGAAATACAGCTCAGTCCCCAGCCTGGCATGATTGCAGGGCTTCATGGATACACTGACAGGTAACAAGCTGTGCCTTCTGCAGGTCTGCCCTAATTTAGCTATCTGAAAACAAAATGTGTTTAAAAGCCTCTAAGTTCATGGTCATTATAATGTCAAAAATTTCAATTAGAATTGTTTCCAGCTGCTAAATAGAATAAATTTTGCAGCTGAACACATACATGAGTGTTCCCAGGGAGGAATTACCTTAATTTTGACAAGTGCTGATAACTGGTTGCCGCTCCCAGCAGTATCAGCATATGAGGGACATGCCCAAGCCCTCCAAAGATCATGCCCAAAGAAGGTACATCTGAAGACAGTCCTTCGTTACAGTCTGGTATGTCAATTTCATACTCTTTGTTTGCCTTATGAACAGAACACGACTAGACCAGCTCGAGACTGTCCGGAGCCAGGAGTTGGCTCACCCTTTGGAATACAGTAGAGACCAAGCTCACCCACTGCAGAAAGAAAAAATTGCCCAGAGCAAGTTCAAAGGAGCAGCTAGAGTCACTGGAGAACATGTGAAATCAGAAGAAATGGAAGTAAGATGCCTTCTCTAGAATAAATATGCAGTTCTCATCAATTAATATCCTTCCATGCAGACATCTTACGTTTTTACCTGAATCTTTCCATTTGCCCCACATGGCAAATTATTCATGCCACTTCTTTAGGACAGTTAGATAGACAGTGAAGATTTTAATTTTAATAAGATACTGCTTTGGTTTGTGTTTTAATTGTACATCCCTTTTTCTGTATAAGAAGAAAAATTAGGTTGTGCCTACCATTTTTTAAGGAAGTTAAAATGTTCCCATGTTCCTCATACTTCCTTGTACTGATTTGCTCAGCTGAGCTTACTCTTGAAAAATTTCCAACTTCTGCAAAGTGAACTTTCCAACTTGTTAATATTAGGGCTCATTGTGCCGAGTGCAACACAGTTAATGGCCACCATTCTCTATTCTCATCCCTGTGGTGGGTATTTGTTATTATTTTTTTTCTTTAAACTATCCTGATCTTTGGCTTTGAGGTATTTTGATGATATCTAGCTCTGTGTCTAACACTCTAACCTGCCTAATAATATTCCTGAGTCATTTATTATGGTTTCTTCTAAGTTCCTTTGGGGGATTCTATCTGTTTGAATCCTCCATTTCAGACTTCATAGTGATAAAGTCATCTCTGATTATCTGTGGCCATTATCCCTGTTAAAAACAGCTAGAAATAATATAACTTAAGGGGCAATTTTCTGAAAGAATCACTGATAAACAGAGAAAAAAATGGTAAGCCATGTGAAACCAATAATGGAGATGGGGCAGCTGAAAGCTATATTTTTATAGAATAGAAGAATAGGCTATGGTAAAGCTCAGAAATGTCTGGAACAATGTTCTGCTACAAAAGGATGTCTAAACTAAACTGCTATATTAGACAGCAAACTGACAATTTAAATTAATTTCATGATCAGAAAAGTTTCAGAACAATTAAAACTGGCAACATAGTACTTTGTTCAAAATTTCTATACTTTCTTTATTTTTCATCTGTACATTTTTGAGATACATATTTTTGGACCATACCCATAGCGAATGTTTTCTCTCCTTATGTTTCATATTTCTCTAGGGGTAGCATTTGCAACAGGAAATGTTTCAGTGAGGCTTTTTTAGTACTTTGATTAGAAATATTTTGAATGTACTCTCTGAACAATGTTTTAAAATATCAGCTTTCTTTCCACCTGGGTTTAAAAAAAAGAATTAGAATTTATGCTTGGGAATAATTGTGTTTCTTGACTATGCCTAGCTCTAGAGATGAAATTTGATAGAATTGTTTTAATCGTTTGTTCCCACCTGAAAAACATGACAAGTGCAGGTTCAAAAATTTAATTTTCCACAAAACAAAACCAAAATACTTTGGGGGTTATTTGTCTCTGTAATTCCCAACTTCTGAAGTCTGCTGCCTCTTGAAAATAGCTGGTGGATGTGCCAAATTCAGAGCAGGCAGTTCACAGCTAAGAAAGGAATGTGATCAGGAAACAAGTGTGCAGACACAAGAGAAGGGAAAGTGAGAAAGGGTTGCGTGTGACAACTGTTTGACTACAGAGCAAACTGCACATTTCTAGCACAGCTCCACCAGTTTTCTGTTTGCAGTATCCAGCATGAGTGCCCTGAAGGAAAAGGACTCAGTGTTTGCATCAGCATGGGTGAGGGAAGAAGGGAGAAGGCAAAAATAATGGAGATGGATGTATATGGAAATGTCCTCTCCAAATTTCATGGCTTCCATTTTCAATTCAGTTGAAAATCATGTCTTTGCAATCCCCTGCTGTTTGTAAGAAGGATCTAACTATCCATGTGCCCTTTTCACCACATGAAGATCTGATTACCTGACATTGTTGTCATTAAAATATACCTTGTATTCTTTCCTTTTCTTAAAAGCATTTACATTTAATGCTGATTATTTGCGTGGTTAGTTTGAATTACCTGATATTCTTCAGCACGGACTTCTCTCTGCTCATTTTTTAACAATTGTTTGTTTTAAATATAGGAGTTGGCAAGGCAGTATTTTGTTATAGTTTGGGGGGGTTTTCTTTCATTTTTGAAATAATTTCAAATGTTTTCAAATTGCATAACTTAGTACTGTGGACCTTTAAGCAGACCAGAAGGCTCCATGCTTGCTTCTGGGTATGTAAGGTGGGCATGCCTAGATCAGAGGAGGCAATGACATGGCACACTTTTTTTTTTTTACTGATAGATACTAAAACAGCAGATTGCTGGACTGCAGGAGGAGTTCAAGAGAACTGAGTCCTACTGGCATGCTGCCTACAGCAAACTGAGAGACCAGGTTGAGTTGCTGACCAGGCAGAACACGGAGCTTCGAGATGAGCTCAGAGTTTCAGAACATCAGAGACAGAAAGCAGAAAAAATCCCCAAAGCTATGAATTTCACGGACAGAAAATCAGAGACCCCGGTACTGGAAGATATTTTCTGCTTAATACTGTTTGAAAAATGCAGTAGTTTTTATTTGGAGCTGTCATGAGTGAATACTGTCCTTCCCCTCCTGCCATGCTTAGCCTGAAGTGGGGAAAGTCAGCTCAGAAGTAAGCCACATTAAAATACACTCTTTGTGTGGTCCTCTTCCACCTAGCCTTACTTATCCATGAGGTGGGCAGCTTTACCAGGTGATACAACCAGCCCATCTTAGACACCTGTGTCAGGTCTGATGTCTCCCTCCACTAGCTAGGAAGGGAGTTTAGATAACTAATTTACCTTCAGTAAATTTACTTTACTTTCAGTGGCCCAAATTAGCCACCTAAAGCCTCCTGAAAACAATTCTACTCTTTATATACATAGTGCCATTTACCTTTTTAATAAAACATCTCTTCAGCCTAGAAAAAAATATAGTTGGACCTTCTATTAAATCTTATTTCAGTTCTTATTTTATGCCGTAAACTTTCTAGAAGGAAACACTATTAGTGGCCTGCCTTACAGAGGCACAAGCTGGATTCTTGAATAGGAGTTACACTGGGATGGAGCAGGAGGGATAATTGGGGTGGAAAATACAGCTGACTAATGCAAATGTCTTTGCTGGTCTCTGGAAATCAAAATGGTTTAATGGTAGTTTACATAGTCTCTTGTAAGTTTTTTATTCAGTATTCCACTTGTTTAATGTACTTGTAGGGTTTTACTTGTTCCCTTAGTATATAACTGAGTAACTTCTTGTAAGAGAGTTAAAGGAAATTAAAGTTGACCACTTCTTACACAGGAGACAGCAAGTCTTGGTGAAATTAAACAGTTCAGACTAGAATTCAAAAAAAAAGAAATTTGTGTTGAGTGGATCATTTCATTTCCCTGTGTGTATTCAAGGGAGAAAAATACATGCTCTGAGGGATTAGTTTCATCCTATGTGTGTCAAGGAAATGAGAAAAAATAATTGTCTCCTAGATGGTATAGTCTGATGAGATGAATCCTACACTTCCATAGAATGGCTGAACCTGGAACAAAATAAAATTGGGCCATTTACTCTTAGGCATTTCCTTAATTTTCAAACCTACTTTCTAGTAAAGTAACTTTAAAAGGTGTTAAAACCACAAACTAACCTGTCCTTTGCTTTACTGGAGTGAAAAAGTTTTGTGTCTCTTCTTTTTTATTTGATTTTAATGTACTTGTTTATGAGATTTTTCAACTAACGCTTAAGTTTCATTGGAAATGTAATTTGAAGTTAAATTTCACTCTATTTTTACTTTTCCCAAACCTGCCTGCTTGTATGACTCATCCTTTTATAGATTGTGAAGGTCAAAAGAAAAAAGATTAGTCACAGGTACAGAATTAAAATACATAAAAAGTCCAATAAAAGAAAGGATAAGAAAAAGCTAATTGACTTCTGCTGTTGGCCAGATTTCTGTTTTATTTCTACTGCTTTGCTGGTGTAGAACTACTACTCAAAACACTGAATATTTTTGTTGTGTGAGAGTAATACTAGGATGCTGTATATGAAGATGCTACAATGGTACCTACAAAGTTTTTTGTCTGACACTGGGGACTTTCAGTGCCTAGCAGAACAACATGTGGAATTTCATTCATTGTGTTTAAATATCAGAATTTTTATGAAAAGAAAATGGCTTTAAGTTTGAGCCAGATGGCTTTGAAGGCTGTTTGATTATACTAGCTGTGAGTCGAACCTAAAATTACATATTTATAACAAATTCTCCACCAGGTTGCAGAAGCTATTCTGCGAGGGACAGCATCTTCATCCAAACCAGAAGAAAGTTCATGGCGAGATAATCACAAGAGCTACAGCATCTCTCACATGGGGCTGAAGACATCTTTGCAAAAACACTTCCTTAGAGATGTGAGTAGTAAAGTACGCATCCCTACTGCCAGTAGTCACTTTTCCACAGTTTCAAATGCATATTTAAGAGAGTGTTCTTTAGAATGTTCTTTTGAATCAAAATTTCTGCAAATGAAAGTGTGCATAAGCATGGTCACGTTTTCTTGCTTGTGCTCTCATTCTACACAAATTTCCTTGTAGATTTTCTTCTTGTTTTGCAGTAGCAGAGAAAAAGCTTTTTTTTCCCCCTTTTCTAGACCTAACTGAAATGTCTGTTGTTTTCAGGTTTGCTCTGAGCTCGTTGCACCTGCTACTTCACAGGCTGATTTTACAGGGAATCCCCTTGCCTGGGCAAACCATAAATCTAGTCTTTTGCCATTCAAGGCTTTACTTGCCAATATGTAACAGTGTCCTTCTCCCAGTTCAACACAGTGGAGAAATCACTCAGCTTTTTACAAGTTGTGACAAGTTAACTCAGTATGTCAAGCGAGTTGCTTGTTTCTGGCTGGTGTGTCCATGACTTCTCCACAGCCAGCTTACCACATTTCTAGCACATCATACTGTTTAGAATATAGATATCTAAATATCTCTTTGTGCTTTTCTTTCTCTTGGCTTTGTATTTTTTGCTTCATATTATGGGCACCTTGGATATTACAAGTCCCTTTTCTTACTTTTGCTCAGATTTGGTTGAAATCCGTGCTGTGTTCAAGTGTACAATCTCTCTGAAGTTCATCCTCTCTACTGAAATTAATCCGCTCTCTGCCTGTATAGGGACTGAAATAAAATGTAGAAGATATCAGCTGAGAAGGGAGACAACTGTTACATTATAGTGAACATGACAGCATGTGTTTTGAAAGTCACTAGACAGTAACTTTAGAGAATTCCATACTGTGCCAGATATAAAAAGAGATAATGATAATTTGCTCCTATGGCACACAGCCACATGCAATAAAAATTGTGACTTCAGCAACAGTTTTGAGAAGGGGGAAGTTGAGGACAGCAGACTTTTGGGCTCGCTGCTATCTGGGCTTTCACCATCTAGCCAGCACTGGATCCAGTCCAACTGGAATCCAGCACAAGCATGAGCTAGACTGGTGGGCTTAGTTCCCAGATGTCCTGAGTGAACTCTAAAAGGTTTGACAGAGACACATGCTCTTCATCTGATCTGATGGCACAAAATGACTTTACAGTGAATAGATGGTTGTCAATTATTTGACTCTAGAATTGAAGTCTCAGGTAAATGGAACATTAAACAGAAGCTCCAAATCCATGTCATAGTGATAGATCTGAACATGGTGACTCACTTGTGCTTTCTTTGCATTTGAGCTCTTCTGATAGCGGGTGGATGCTTTCCCTCACAGACCCTATGGATCTGGATAATTATGAATTTTGGATATAGATAAAATGAACTATCATACTATTTCTATCCAAAACTGAGAAACTGAGCATAGGAACACATCAAAGTGAACGGGATAACCCTGAGCAACAGACAGGTTGTCAGGCATTGGAATGGGCTGAACAGGGAAGTGGTGGAATCATCACCCTTGAAACTGTTCAAAAAAGTGTGGACATGGCACTTTGGGACATGGTTTAATGGTGGACTTGACAGTTCTGTGTTAATGGTTGGAACTGATGATCTGAGAGTCTTTTGGACCTAAAATATTCTATGGTTCTAGGATTCAAAGGAGACATGCATGTATAACATATGTAAGTCAAAGCTGGCTTGGACTGGTGAGTTTAATCAGCTGTAACCAAGGAGGCAAAACAATGATTACCATCTGACTTATTTCCATCAAAGCTAATAGAATTTGAGGATATGTACAAAAACACTTGGCAAGCAAGTCAGAATAATGACCAGTACAGATTAAAGATACAGATTTTTTTTGAAGACATGATTTTATGGAGTAAAAAACCCCCGTATCCAAGAGATGTTCTGCATCTCTGAAAAAGATGTATTCTGATTGCCTGTAATACTTTTAAGGATGATCTCTGTCTGTACTGTAACGTGACTTAACTGGTGAGGAATTTTCCAGTTCAAGTTGTGCTTTAGTGAGACAAGAAAAATATCCATTTTAACTACAAATCATTAATGATTCCTTCAGAATATGAAAGAATGAACAGATGGGCCAAAATTGTTAATATTTATTGATTATTAATATTTACTAATATGGATCCTCTGAAAACAACCTGATTTCTGAATGCAGTTTATTAGCAAGAACAAGTTGCCAGTTTCCTGCCCAACATGCAGCTCTGTATAGATTTTCATTATTTCTATGAAAAAAGATGAATTCATTTGCACGGCAGGGGCAGAAGTGGGAGGAGGGGAAGGGAATTCTACTGAAAGGTACACTGATAGCATTTCTTAATGTTTCAGCCAAGGTCAAAAGTGTTTACTTCCAATCTTCTTAGATGGATTTTGCTGTCTAATCTTGCAAGGGATTTTGGTGATCTTTGAGCATGTTATTTCCTTGCCTCTGAATGTTCTTACTGACAAATTACTAACTCTGAAGCAGGGAAGGTCTGTGCATATGTGGACAGACTTTCATAGCATTTGAATTTCACTGCTTTATCCATGAGTACTTGTTGCTTTTTCTCAGGTTTTTCATCTGTTAGGGGGAATGCAAACTCCGCATGACACAAACTGTGATATTTGAAGGTAATAAGAGATTGTTATTTAGGGGAATTGACAAGTGAGAGATTTCTGGGACAATTTGATGAAGAACTGTAGGTATTAACAGCTTGGAGGCAGAAGCTCATTAGAAAATGTAACTGATTATTGTTGAGCATGAAGATCCAGGAGAACATATTTTTAGAATTCCTGTGGTCTAGGTGGACACTCACTAACAATACCTCCTCCTGTTCTCCACTGCCTTCCTGACAGCATAGATCTGTAGGACTAGAGGAATGTCAAGAGATCCCTGCTTTTGCCAAGAGCAGGATCAGTGTCACTGATGGCAATTCAAACTGTGCTTCACTAGCTCCCATGACAAAGACCCAGAATGAGCCGCCTACCTGTTCTTTTATGAAGTCAAGCTTCGTAACTAAGATACACCTCTTTTGTTGTCACTAGCTGATCTGGTGATTAATTTTTTTATGTCTTCAGTGAAGACTGGAAAAAATTATCTACCTTGTTCATGCTGGGACACTGCTTCTTCCTCTAATCCTGTAGCCCCTTTGCATCAAGGATCTTCATTTACTGGAAATTCACGTTTCCAATGAAGAAAAGTAAAAAGATTTCTTGAGATAATTTGATAGCTTTGTTTATGAAAGTGATGGAATTGAGAGAATCTTTATCAAGAACCTAGTCATGTCTGATTAGCCCAAATGCTTAGTATTTGAGTTTCTTAAAAAGTGCAGAGCAAAGTTGTAGCAGTTGCCTGGGATACAGCGGTGGCTCTGATTTTTCAAATGATCTCTTAGAATGACATTCTTCTGAACTAAAACAGAGACTCCATGTGATTCATGTAAGCCTGTCTTGATTCCTTTGACATTATTGTTTTTAAAATAGGTATGCTAGTGTATGTCATGCATAAAAAATGAAATCAGAGGCTTTTACAAAGGCGTGTGTAACAAGCTGGAGTACTAACACTGCTCTGCATGGATGCTCCCTCAACTGAATTGGCTGATACATCTCATATTCATGGAAACACTTCTTCTTTCTCTCTGGCTCCATCTTGCCATGAATTATCTTCTATTTATAAGTCTTATGTAAGGTTTTTAAAAGCTTGAATTGCAACATTCTTTCTATAATAAACCACGAGGAAAAAAATGCTGCCACCTGTTAGTTTCTCGCTGAAGCTGATGAATACTTGAGCTGCTGTGACCCTATTGGAACTTTCTGAAGATGGTGAGCCCAGCTGGCACAAAACTAACTAGGCAGCAAAAAAATAGTCCATTTCTGCCTGATCCTACTCAATGGACCAGGTCAATTACCCTCTGTAGCGGCTCCCTCATAAAGGAGGGACTGGAAACATGTGGCTGGGGACAGAAGAAAAGGAGTGGGACTGCTGCAATCTGAGCTGAAATTGGTTTGAGCTGCTGTGAGACTGCTCCAATGGCTTTTCTTTTAAATTATTTGGCAATTTCAGTCCTGAGATATTTAGCAATGAAATTATGGATTATGTGCTCTTTCCTTCTATCCCTCTGCAATTTCTGAGCTAATATCTCTTCATCAGAAATAGTATTAAAGGTCCTTAGTTCTATACCATTTGTCTCTAGCTGAAGTCCCAGGCATATTTTGACAGTTTGCCCACTCACTTATATTTGAAAACCTGATTATGTTTGGAGAACTCAGGCATATCCACAGAATCTGCCTGCAGAAAATATCACCAAATGTAAAATATAAATGATATTCTTTTTAAAAATAAATTCTATTAATTTATGTACTTTCTAGCAACCTTGTCTGAAAGAGCAAATCAGTTGCCTCTCTCCTGCCGAGAACCATTTTATGCTTGGAGAAAAAATATAGCCTTTTAAAATCCTACAATTTTCTGGTGCTGCAATAGGATTTCTTTCTTGGCTCCTTCCTTGTAAGCATATATTAAATTGTAATGTCATTTATTAGTACAAATAAGACATCACCATCCACAGCAACAGCAGATCCCCTAAATTTCATTGATCACATGGAAAAAAATTTACAGCTGTCAAACGCTGACCACTGTTATCAGAGAAGGAGCAGTGCAGTCTTCCCATTTGTGCTTTGCTAGTCCCACGTCCCTTGAGCAATAGCTCATGTAATTGAGTAAATTAAGCTGATGGCAAATATATTCTTTGCATGAATAGCTTACACGCATCTTCTCAAGCAGCCACTCTTCAGTGGGCAAGACATTTCAAAATCAGAGTTATTGGTGCCATTTCCAACTTTTTTTGGATTGTTTCTTTGTTTCTTACCATCATGTACTCACTCCTAGTCATTCATCAGCTCAGTGCATTAGAGATTCTTCTGCTATCAATTCTGATAGGCAGAGACATAATCCCTTACCATTTCTGGGACAATTTAGCAATGTGGGCAGTGAGACTATGCCTTTGTCTCATATTTCCAGGCGATTCTACATTAGGTACAGTACCTTCAAGGTTTTGGTTAGGCAGGAGTACAGCCTCAGTTTTCCCCCCATACCAATATAATATTTTCTTGGCAACTGCAAATGCCTGAGAGCCATTTTGTAAATCCTGTAAATCCCATGTATCTCATGGCGATCATGCAGGAATATTTTATGTTTCCTCTGTGCTCTGCTCTAAGGTCTCCATGAAAAATTGGAGAAGTGCTTTTGAGTGTCCATCATCTTTCCAGTCTAAATAACTGCTACGGTTTGTTTGAAACTGTTTTTCTCTCATTTCCCTTCTGTGGCTCACAGCTCTCCTAAGGTCCTATAAGTCTTGTGTCAGCCTTGATTGATGGAGATGTATAAGATCAAAACACAGAAAGGGTGGACATCCAGCAAGTAAAAATGAACTGTTGTGCAATATATTTTACTAGGCTCAGCTCAGTTGTGATAACCTAGAGAGAGTCATCTTCCCTGCTGCTGGCAGGGTGGTGGGACTGAGGGATGAGAGCCTGACAGCAGCTGTTGGCCTCACACTGTGCCCCTTGGATTACCCTTGACTTGCATCATTGTCAGAGAGGATCCCACAGAGAAATGTGGGAAGCAAAACAAGACCCCAAATACAGAATTATGTATAAAATGTGTGTGTGTGCTTGTTCGTGTCTCTGTGGATACGCCCTCAGACACAGTTAAACATTTTCTGAATGTTTTAACCACTTAACGATGCACCTGTTACAGGAGGACTTTTAATGTTATTTGAATGTGTTTATATTAACTTAATACATATGTATTTACACCTTTTAGGGCATAAATAGCTCTGTGCAAAAAGCTGATCCTTTGAGATCAGTGACAAAGGAACGTCAAGAAAAGAAACCATCTAACTGCTCCATTGGTAGAAGCACAACACCAACTGGCAGGAGGACCCCTCACCAGGGAAGACTGACACCTTTTGAACCAGACAAAGTAAGTCAGTAGCAAGGCCTATTTAAACTGCCTTTATTTTCTTTTTATGATATCACTCAGAATCTGTATTGGGATTTGTCAGAAATTATCTTAGAGACTGTTCATACATTGAGCTGTTTAGACACCTGCAGGCCAGAGTGTGGGTGTATGCTCTGAAACCTGCCCCCATTGCCTCAGAAAAAGGTCAGGGGTGAACACTTGCACCAAGCATTGGGGCATCGCATGGGTCAGTGGTTCCCAGGGAGGCCAGGGGCTTGGAGCACCAGAGGCAGCTCATGGAGTCCAGCAGGGCAGTGCCTATCCCACAGCCCCAGCCAGGGTTGGGGGCAGGCTGGATATGGAAGGGAGGGCCAGAACAAAATCCCAATCTTCAAAGCCCATAGTGATGAGACAGACCTGGGGTCATGACAGGAAGTCATCCCATGGGTCAGAGCTGGGATTTGGATCAGTGAGGTGCACGGCCAGGCACGGACATTACTGCAATGCAATCCACCACGGACCAGAGGAAGTGCAGGTCCTAAGAGAAGGAATGGGGGAAGTGGGGGGACTTGGCCCTGTCTGAGGGTTCTTCCAGCTCTTCTACCCTCTTTTCTTTCTCCACAACAGTCTGAACCAAGCTTAGACACCTGTACAATATCCACACACAGACAGCTAAACTCCTAGGAAGGAGAAGTGGATGGCATGCTCTTGCCTTATCACTTCACTTAAAGTGAAGCATGACTGTAGGCCAGGGCCTCTCCATTTTTCTTCAGGTTGAACATCAGCCCTCTCCTAGTGGAGGAAGATATAATGGTAGGAAATCACCTGGAGCTGTCTTACATATGAGTGGTTGTTTTAAGGAGCCCAGCTCACCTTCCTGTGTAAAAGGTAAGATATGTGGAAACTCCCTGCCTGCTTAAAGTGGTCTGCAAATGGCTTGGAGACACTGGTTCCCAACTCTTGACTCATAGAGAATGTGAGTCAATACAACCCACCTATGATTCTTAGAAGTACTGCCAAATTTATATTTTACAAGAGAGGGAGAGCAGATTGTGCTGTCGCCTACTTACTGAGTTTATTGTCCCAGAGGTTCAGGAGGTGGGAGAATAGCTGTGGACTGCATTTCATTTTGGTCTAATACAAAGCATCTTTGGGAGAATGGACAAGCTGTTAGCAAACATTATCAGTGTAAGAAGCAATATATTGCAAGACTTCGAGAGCTAGCATCTTTAAAAAGTCTGAGAAACATATGGAAATGTGATTCAGCAATTTTCATATGCTTTCAATGACCCCTTTTTCTTTGATTTTTCTTACAGGGGCACCTTTGTCCATTTCATATAGCTCAGAAGACACATCCCTCTCACATAACCACAGCAATGACACTTGCAGCATTGCACACTGCAAGAACAATGAAGAAACAGAGGTATTTTGCCATGTAACTCTATAAAATAGAGTTACAGTGAGTCTGTGGTCATAGTTTTCATACACAGCATGCTAACTCCCATTCATTTGGGAACAACACTCTCTCGGCTTTTTTTTTTTTTTTTGCCTTTACTCATTATATAAGTGCAGTCTTTAAAATAATATTGCAACGGCTTTCAAATAATAGGCTAGATGTCTTCATCAATATATTTCTGCACAACTGTTGAACAATAATAGATTTATGTTGATAGTTAATACTTTAATTTTGCCTCAGGAAGAAGAAGCTCTTAAAAGGACAGAAAAATTGGTAAGAGCTCAGAATAAAGTGGCTTTTGTGACCACACACAGGAGAAGTGGCGTATCTGCACATGACAACAAAGTATCTACAGACAGTTCTGCTTCTCTGGATGCTGAAGCAAAGGTTTGAGCTACTTATGATTCTGGTTCTTACATGAGCAGCAACTGTGTTCTTTCTATTTGTGAACAGAAATAAAACACAGCGAGAAAAAGAAAGTATTCTGTTCCCACTTCCTATGCTATGCAGCAGACACAGCTTTAGGGATGGATCTGGCAACTTTGAGCATGGTGTTTATAGCTATTTACTGAAGCATGTCATGCCCTGTGGGGAGCAGTTCTCCCTGTTCCTTTGGATCCTATAATTCAAAATTCGCAGCATCTTCAAACTGTAATTAACATTAGCTCGTAACTGCCCTGGATGCTGCATGCCAGATGTCACTTAAGTTAAGGCTCCTTTACAGTGCCAGACTGCAAAGAGCTCTAATGGTAATGGTAAACTGGAATTGTAACATCCAGAATAGCCCTTAGTTACACAGAGAGCATTACCTAGCAGCTAAGAGCCATGTAATTTGTTTTGGAAGAGTGACTCTAGCTAATACAAGCACTTTTCTTCGTAAATCAGTAACCCAATACTCAGAGATAGTTCTGCTCTCTGTTCCTGTGTTTATTCTCTCCATTTTGCACTGCATAACTTTGCCAGAATGCACTTTCATCACCTCATTTTTGGACTTCTGTTTTGCTGTCTTTTGCTTTGCAAACTGAAGAAAACTGCAGTTAATATGCAACATTTCTAGTTACAAATAAAATATGAAAATTCATTGCAAATACAAGGCAATACCAGAAAGCAGGGAATCTTTCCTGTGTGTGTGAAAATAAGTAAGTTTTTTGCACAGTTGTTTTAAGTTAATGAATATATTTTTAAAACATTTCTGTTTATGTAACATTGACTTTGATGTTTTCATAATGTAGCCTCCAAAATCAATATTATCTAGAAAGTCAACATTACATCAAGAAAGAAGAAAGCATGAGGAAGAGGTGCAGGAAAAAATAGAGTATCATGATGGAAAGGTGAGAGAAAATAGCTTTTTTTTTTTTTTGGTTGGGAGATATTCCCTTTTTGTGGGAATTCTGATAAAACTGGAACCATATGACAAAGCTGTAATGCATCTTCTTGTTGTCTACTTCTTTGGACTTCACCAAATGAATTAAATTATGGGATTTGACATATGCTGAACAGAACCAACTGCTATAGTAACACCAGGAAAACTGATTAACCAGAGGCTATGCTGGGTATGAAGTCTTCTCTGACTATTTTTTGTAGAAGAGCATACTAATGGCATTATTGCCTGCTGTCGATAAGAAGTCGCAAGCACATTTTCAGGTCTGTGCATGCAGCCAAAATTAATTCTGTAGTACTGAATGTCCATACAGAGTTGCTTGGAAAGAAATTGTTCTTAAGCTACCATGTCAGCTATGTGCATTAATACATTAAGTTCAATCATTTTAGTTCACACAATCCAGAACCAGGTGTCTCTCAAGTGACCTGTGTGGAAGATGTACAAGCATATGTGAAACGGGTCTGGACAATAATTAACTAAGGTTGGTCAAGAAAAAACCTGACTATCTTGCCTATTGCCACAGGGCTGTGCACCTTATTTTGCTTAACATTAAAACAAAGTGGTGGGGTGAGAACTTGGAACATGTGCCACGAGTAAGTTCATTTTGTGAAAAGAAAATTTCTCTTTTACACAAAAATGAGGCAAAAAGAATGCCTGTTCTGCAGAGATAACTTCTGAAACATAAAGATATAGCATGACATCCTTCAAGCTCCAATTTAATTGGAAGGCAGTGCAATGCTGCTCATTTTCTTTGACTTCATTTACATTGGATGCTCTGTGTGTTTGAAGGTAGAAGAGGTGCTTTCTGATGGACGCCGAATCCTCACTTTCCAAGATGGTACTAAAAAGGAGATTAGTGCTGATAAAAGGATGACAACGATTAGCTTTACCAATGGAGATGTAAAGAGGATCATGCCAGATCAGAGGGTGGTGTGTAACTACTCATTTTCTTCAAAGAAAATAAAATGATTAACTGATTTTCCAGCAAGGTTCTTTACTTTATCTTCATCTATCAATTCTGAGAGAAATTGATGAGGAAGGGTGTTGGTTTAACAACCCTGAGCAGTGAAACTGCTTCATCTACAAAGACAAAAGTGGAAAGGCATGAAGGTAACAGCCAAAGAAGGAACAATGTGTAGCTGGCCAAGCAGGAAACTGAACAAAGGCAAGGGCCATGGGCAGCCATCTGAAGCAAGGACCGGTTTTTATACATTTGTAGAGTAGGTAGCACAGAGGGTTCTGCCATGTTGGCATTATGTAAATAGAAATAGTTAATGTGAGCTAAAGTGGAAATAAGTGAGGCCTTGGCAGCACTGGGATTATTTTAAATTAATAGTTAATTAATAGGAGGAGAGCCAAAGCAAAGTGGTGGGAGGACGACTTTCCTGTCTGCACTGTTCTCCTGCACGCTACAGAGATGAAAGTAGCATCATCTAGACACAACCATGAGGGTGAATGAGAGGAAGGAACAGCACTGTGAACATAGCTACTTTTATGGATGCAGAAAATGACCTTCAAATGACTTTTTAAAGATGGTTTACTTTTGAGCACATTGTTGCAGTTGAGTCTGCTTATGCAAATACTGTGAACATGCTGCTATCATCTCACTCTCCTTCCAGATTTATTATTATGCAGATGCACAGACAACTCACACTGCTTATCCAGATGGCCTGGAGGTGCTGCAGTTCCCTAATAATCAGATAGGTATGCAAGAGCTCATAAATGTGAACAGTATATGCAGATTTATTTCTATTATGAAAGTGTGGTCTGAATACTGACTCCAGATTGGGTATCTTCTTGCCATTTCACATTGTCTTTGCATCTCACTTTCAGTATATTCCATCACTTCACTGCTCAGTTTTCTCCTACAAAGCAAATATAATAATGGAATGTAAATGTAGCTCTTCCAATTCTGATTATATGATTATGTGATTCTTTAATTTCTTTTGCCAGTATTGTGGATATAATTTCCATCCTACACTACAATGTCCAGAAAAAAAATCCTGACTTAGCTTTGTGTAAAGCAACCTGAAAGAACACTAGACGGACTTTTTATATTTTCTTTCCACAGAAAAGCATTATCCTGATGGCACACAAGAAATCATGTTCCCAGATCACACAGTGAAGTGCCTCTATAGAGATGGACTGAAGGAAACTTTCTTCCCAGATGGCACAGTAGTAAAAGTAGAAAAGTAAGTCCTGTGTAAACAACAGGAACCAGGCATTGGACACAGGTACCACGATACTGACATTTACAAATGTGGCTGGATTTTGTAGAGCTGGGAAATTTCAAGATGAAGGGGAAAAGGATTTGTAAGATAACAAGGGTTTTGCTACAGTGTGGCACTGAAAATTCACTTCCACCTTGAATGATAGGTGACAATTCACCACTGGCAAAATGACTGTGAACTATTCCTCATTTAGTTCCGTGTAAATGTACACTGGCCAGAGTTGCCGGGAGATCACCAGTTGACAGTGTTAGCAATGTGGGTACTAAAGCACTCAGGATAAGAGCTCCTGAGCTCTATTCCCAGATGCCTGGCTCCCCCTCTAATACTGGGCACAGACTGAGATTAGGTCAGTCAGTTAAGAGCATGGTGCTAATAACACCGAGGTTGTGGGTTTGACCCTGAATGGGCTATTCACTTAAGAGTTGGACTTGATAATCCTTTTGGGTCTCTTCCAAGTCATATTCTGTGAATCTGTGATGTCTATTCCTCCATGCAAGATGAGAAAAACAGCAACAGGACTCTCTTACACGTCTCTTCTGGCGAGATGTGTAAAACGGATTTTCTGCCTGCAAAATGCCTTGAGATCCCTGCATGAAGTCATGTAAAATTCAGATCTCACCATCCATTAGCTATCACACTTTGTATTGAAGTGTTTTTGTGAGACCAGATCTCTAATGCCATCCCACATAAATCCTGAGGTTTTCCACTTGACATTATTTTCCAGTTTCATTGAGTTACATTAGGCAGCTCTGTGAGACAGGTTAGTAACAGACAGTGCTTTCTCATCACTTCATTCATTGCTGCTTCTTTCAGGAATGGAGATAAAATCGTGGTATTCAGTGATGGCCAAAGGGAGATTCACACTGCACAGTTCAGGAGGAGGGAGTACCCGGATGGCACCGTGAAAACTGTGTTCTGCAACGGCAGACAGGAAACCAAGTACTCCACGGGACGAGTTCAAATCAAGGATGAGGAGGGTAATCTCATCCTAGATAAGAAGTGATTCCTCCCTGCAGAGGGCTGCACTGTACGTCTGTAGCTCAAGCCGGTTTTTTGGCAGGTCAGAACTGTTAGGAATATTTAACTTGTGAAAATGAATGGATGGATTTGTAGGGCTGAAAATTGTTTTGGCTCAGCAGCTGGTGCTTAGACTGGAATAACCTTACCTGAATTAAATGTCTCTTGAGTGAGACTGAAGGAGATGCAGCCCTCTTTGTGTATTCAACGTTAAAATAAATATCTACAGTACTTCTCACCAAAGTGCTTGTTTCATGGTACTGATCACACTTTCCCTAGCTTTTCTGCAATTTGTTGTGAAAGTGACCCTAGATGCAGGAAGCCCAGGGTTATCGCGCTACGCCCTGACCACAGCAGGAACACACACAAAAGCGGTCGGGAACGTCGCTTCCACTCGAGGGGCTTCCCCCAGGCCGGTGGGAGATGCGCCAGCAGAGATAAAGGCGAGAGAAGCGATCTACTGCTTAGACTCTAGAAAGTTCAATCTTCTGAAGGCGCAAGACCAGTGAGATGACATACCAGGAAGTTACAGGCATTTTTATACTGGGACATAGGGAGGCGGGGTGAGGGGTACAATCCAATAGGGAAAGGGAACATGGGAGGGATCAACAGGGAACCAGCCAGTGAGGATGGAACAGGGGAGGGATTACAGACAAACAATGGGGAACTGAGGGCAGGGCTGCAGGGAGGCTGTGGGAACTCGCAATTCGCGATGCAACAAGTGACTACAATTAAGAACTATGGCATAAGAACCTCAAATAAGAACCAACAGTTCTGTGCTGCCTTATGCTGACTAAGATCTACATAGGATTTTTATTTCTTCAGTTAATAATCACAAAAAGAGTGGAAGTGATCAATGTTTTCAATTTGTTTGGATTCTTTGGAGCAGAATTTCCCAGCATGTATCAGGGCTTATCATGAGCTGGACATTAGACCAAAACCTGAGCAGGAGTGGAGTGAACAGTCACAGCTCTGGATGTCCCTTCCAAACAAAGTTATTCAATAATTATATGATCATAATCCAAAAACTATGCCTTGTCCATTTGAAAATAAAATGTAATGTTTATTCCATCCTAATGATTACTCTGGATCAAAGATCTGGATCTTCTGGGTCTTTCTTCTTCCTCCAGCAGTCTCTCCTCTGTGTTGCTTTGTCTTTGAAATAACCTTTCCCACTATTGCTTTTATTCTTCCAGTAGTGCAGAAATATTTCTGGTCAGTGAATCTCTCCATCTGTAACATTCTTTGGATGGCACTTGATACTTAGAGGGATTCGTAATTTATCAGATGCTGCTTTCAACTGCCTTCCCCATAGACTGCCTGTCAGAAAACCATAGAATAGTTTGGATTGGAAAGGACCCTAAAGATCATCTAGTTCCAATTCCCCTGCCATGGGCAGAGACACCTTCCACTAGACCAGGTTGCTCAAAGCCCCATCCAACCTGGACTTCAACACTTTCAGTGAAGTGAATTTTTCCAAATCACTGAAACTCTTCTCTTGTAGAGCTCAGCTCATTACCTGCCCATTGACTGAGATACCAAATTATCTCCTTATGCCCTTCAAATTCCTGTAGCAACAAATTCACTCTCCTAGCATGCTGCTTTGGCCTTTTCTCACACCTAAGTGCAAAAATTGCAACATTATGGAATTGCTTGTTCTTCTCTTCTGTTTCCAGGGTCTCAGACATCCAACAAATCACCCCTCAAATTGCAGAGCATCTTTCAAAAAAAGAGCAAGAAGCATTGCTGATGTAGATCATACACATACTTCAGTTTATCAATTTAATTATGAAGCTATGAGAATCCATGCAGTTTGACATCAGCTGGTGTAATGATAAAATTGTATTGTTTTCCCTTAACTGCTTCATAACACTCCTGCTTTCTACTACTGAAATAGTTAATATATTTTATTTGTTTTTTAAAAGAAAACTCTAACCAAAATGAATCAAGACATCATTCTTTTCCATGTGTTTCACTAAGAATTTTAGTTCGTGCTACCTTATGCTGACCAAAACAAATCTATGTTGATGTTTTTTCTCAATTAAGCATCATAAAAAAGTGAATGTGGCTGGTGTTTTCAGTTTGGCTGGGAAACTAGATATGATACCAACATTTTATAAAGGACCATTGTTTTTATTCCCAGGAATTCCTTTAACAAAAGGTCCCTGTTCTCCAGTTAAAATGGTGACATTCTTTTTGTTTCTGCAATAAATCAGAAAACAGGCTTTGCTCGCAGCTTTTAGCCTTAAATCACTGTTTACTATTCAATAACCTGTCACTGAATCACAGAATTCTGTGGATAAGTAATCCCTCCTAATTGTAAAATAAATAAGGAACGATTTTGTTATCGTGCTGCTAGCTCCTTGCTTCATTAAGCACTCTTGACTCTACTTGCAGGAAGCATTTTGACTGTGGAATAATTTGGCCCAGGGTCCTGAAGCTGTGTGACATGGGGAACGTGCAAGGCAGTCCCCAGAGCTGCGCAGGCAGCGATGCCTGAATGCAAACACCTCTGGGGTGTAGGCACTCACTGTGTGGGTGTGTGCATTCACCTCGTTAGCACCAGCTTGCAGCCAGGCTGTAGAGGTGCACAGGCACCGGCCTGGTGCTACCCTCTGGCAAAATCAATGGCAAACCTTCCTCTGCGGAAATCAAGGGTGAGGTTACCAAAGATTTTGCCAGCCCATGTCTGAGCGTCATTTTACCAAGACACGTTTTTCAGGAGATATTTTATGGTATAATAGTAAACTGATTTTTGGCATGAAGGGCATGCATTGGGTTTGAAAATGAAAAGGCAGAAAAACGCCTGCATGAATGACAAGCTCTGTCAGGTATGTTACAACTGAGAGTCCTTCACAGATGAGTTCTGACACATCCCACTCTGTTTTTCACAGGCTGATTCTCACACCCTCTCTCCTCCACCTTCTGCTTGCCTTAGTTAACCAGAAACATGGCTCTACCATTTATAGTTCATAGCTGTAGGAACAAAAATAACCCCAAAATAATCCAAATTAAGTGTGACTGCATATTGTGCCTAAACTGTAGCAACACACATGGCTACTTCTTGATGTTTTTTGTCCCGGAGGATTTACAATGGAATTTTCATGAATCCTTCTGGGAGATGGAACACATTTGGGAAATCGCACTTTTGTCTTTTCCCAAGTTTTTCTGGCATTGGCAAAAACATGCTACAGCCAGTATTTGGCCTCAGTTTTTGTTCACATTTAGAATATGCTGTGACTTGTGAACAGAGCTAGTTCAATTCAGACAGCCAGGGATCTCGGCCTCCAGTCTTTATCAGAGGAAACACGTGCGTGGTTAGCTCATGGTTGCAAAAGTCAGGTGTGGGTAACCAGCAACTGACTTGGGCAGACATGTGTGGACAACACCCAGCCTCCTGGGATTTGTTTATTTTTAGCTTCACCTTTTGCTCGGAAGGGTGGTTTTGGCATGGTATTTTTTCCTGCAGCTGGGAAGTCAGTGTTTTTCTTGGAAGTACTCTTGCAGTTTTCTTAGTTAGGACAGCCACCTTAGGAATTGATCCTCTTGCAGCCTGCAGGGCACGTTGTAAAGAAGAAGCAGAAGTACATTTTGACACTTTTTCATAAGTAAGCCAGGCACTCTCACCAGCTGTGCTCTAGGGCACATGCCTTCTGCCAGCCCTCATCCCAGCCACTTGGTTTGGCCTGAAAATGTCAATCTGCTTGTAGTTCAGCAGTTCAGCAATACTGGGAAAAAGTTTACCTCTCACAGTGTCATCCATGGAACAGCCTAAACACAAGGCTGGATTTTAATTGAGCTCTGAAAGCCACAGCTTGAATTTGTCATAAACACTCTCATGGAGATGAAACTCCAACAGCTTCAAGATATCTCTTGTATCACAGCCCTCTGCCTTCACTTCCATCTTACTTTAAGGTGACTTTCTTTCCACTGCTGCATTACTGGCACATTATACTAACTTAATATGTTGCCCTGCTCTGAGCAAACCCTCTTGGTTAAGATCATAAAGCCCAATGCAAAACCCACAGTAGACAGTAGGAAAATGCCTATTGATTCCAATGCTCTTTTCCTTCTCTGACGTATGCTGATTTAACTCACTGAGAATCTGCTGCTGTTCCACCGATGAGCTCCTCTCCGATTCTTGAGGAGCAGGGCACCTTCTCCTCACTTCCCTCTCAAGAAAATAATGGTCCATGGAAATATACGTGGATTCTGAATGAAATACCATTTCCCATTCTCTATAATGGAAGTAGGTGAGGGACCCCGTCTATTTTTGTGAGCAGGAAATGCATTTTGAGATACATTGCACAGAGCAATTCTCATGTAGTTCATGAAGAGTGCTCCTCCCTACCCAGCGAGTTCAACATACACAAGACTCAAATTAAGACCTGTCCAACTGGCTGGTGGCATTAAGGAAAAAGGCCCATGGATCTGTCGATTTCAAAGAGTTGCTGTTCCTCTCAGTTTTATTTTTCTGGAAACCTGCAGTGCTGAAACCCTACAGTCTGATTGTCCCTGAGGATTAGACTCTGTGTTTGGGGCAGAGAGTATCGTGGATGAGAGAAGAGTGTTTGAGCTGAGGACCATTCTGACAAAACATTAACATACCAACCCCCCACCTTCTCGCAGAAAGTAGCAAGCAAAAAAAATACGAAGTAAATGGTCTCTATGCTAGACAAGACTCCTTCACATCCTGTTACTGTAGTGGCATCCTGGCTTTTTCTTTTCAGGTTGAGTTTTAGACTCCAGAATGAGTAACCTCTGCCTTCCAAACAACTGCAGAAACAAAGGGAAAAAGTCACATCTGGAAGTACTGCATTGAGCAATGTGCTGTTGTGTTGGCGAGGGACACTTTTCTGTGGAAAAAATAGCATTTATTGAAATCGAAAACTTTTTTCCCAAAGAACAAATGCAATCTTTTGATAGCTCTTATTTAATTTTAATTTTCTTGTTTTGAAATTTTGAGAATATCCTCTTTTCATTTTTTAAGAGACAATGGTGCAGGAAGACTTTTTTTAAATGCGAATTTAGTTCTAAAACTAAAAGCCCAAATGTGAAATGAAATACCTGACTATTATCAAAATGTAAATTAACATAATTCAAAAGTTTCACAAGTCACAGAATAGTTCAGGATTCTCACCACTTTATTTGAATGTGGAAAATAAATTTTAAAATCTTTCAGGAAGAAAAAATACGTTTCTCTCTCCACTCTCACATTTGTGGCTCTCTCATATGATGTAACTATGTCATGGCTGTCCAATGCATGGAGCAGTGTCCAGGAGGTTTTCCAGGAAGGCTGGGAAGCAGGGCAGTGGGGTTGGAAGCATATGATTACTTTACCATAGGACTTTCTTCCCTGGGAATTCTTTGCCCTGTAGTGTGTGGGTTAAAAATAGTCCTGGACCATCTTACACTCTGTAGTGAGGAAATTATTGCCTAAACAAGAAGGGATTTGAAGTAAGCTTTGGTCCAGGATGTGAGGAATAAGGGTCCTATTGGAAAGAGACTTAAGGCATCACTAATGGCTGAGACTGTGGCCAGAATCTGAACCTCTGTATAAAATGACTTTCCATATTGCAAAGTACTATGTAATTCTATATTCCAATAGTAATATGTATATTAATATATTTAGAGATGTTTTACAGTTAGACCTGCAGTAACCTTCCATCTCAGGTTTAAACTGGTGTTGGAAGGGAGGGAGCAAGATCTAAACTGCACTGGGATTATTTCTGAGAATCCCCTTACAGATCAGAGACAGACTGCAGTTAAATTATCCTTAGTGAGAGCTTTCCTTTGAGTGAGGGATTTATAAGGAACAGCAGAGAAACACAGTAAGCAGCTACTGAAGTATGGTCGTGATGTAATAGGACTTACATAAAATGCCATGAAGGGGAAAGTAGCCTTGCTGTGTCTCTTGCAGTCAGTCATTCTTTTCAGCCCCAGAAATTTGGGGGCTTGCTGCTGAGCTTGCACACAAACCTAATGTGGTGGTACCAGGAAATTATGGTTATGTTTGCTTCCACTTTCTTTCTGGCAATTCTTTGCTCTGTCTGCTTATTAAACAGCACTATGTCACATGCTAAGAAAAAAATGAATAACAAACAAGCAAACAACAACCAACCAACCAAAAAACCAAAAAGACAAACACACCAAAAAACCCAACCATGCAAAACTAAATAAGATTTACAGTAGCTGGTTCAAATCCTGGGGCAAAGATTATTAAATTAAGAAAAAAATGATGTAATTGGACACAGCCGTGGTAAGCATTTGGATGAGTCACAGACTGCAGTTAGCTTTGTCTTTTCTGCACTGCTGGACAATGCTATTAGCAGTGTTTCTGCTATTGAACATGCATCCAGAGGGTGGTAAACTGTGCCATCACAGTCTCCACTAGGTAATCATACACTAAGCTGTTAATAATGTCTGAACAATGAAGCTTTCTTTGGTGGTTTGCTCATATCAGCTTGTGTTAATGAACATCTTTCATACTTCTGGCATTCAGGGAATGAAGTTAAACTTCTGGCATTCAGGGAATGCCAGTTTACAGGAAATTGGCTCACCAAACCTAGATACAACAAATGTCTGCTCCAATTTCCCAGATAATTAAATCCAAAGAAAAGAAAACAAACCACTTTAACAAAGAACACCCATCCACTTTTAAGAAAGTCGTATCACATATAAGCAGAAGCTCTTGAAGTGCAATTATGAAGCACTAACTCCAGTATTCGGCATCGGTCTAAATGAATGAAGGTAGATTTCACTCACCTTACTATGTATAAATGTGAGCCCAGATGAACCCCCATCTCTTCACCAGCCTTCATTCCCACGGGGTTCTGTGTTCAGCCCATAATAATTTGTAAACCCGCCTATGAGTTTGCAGACATTCTTCCACAATGCAAAACCTGCCACAGCTGTCTCTGACCACGCTCGAGTTTAACACCCATGTACTGCTGTTGCCAACCAGCACCCAGAAGCAGAGACCTTAGAATCACAGAACCAGAATGGTTTGGGTTGGAAGGGATCTTAAAGATCATCTAGTTCCAACCCTTCTGCCATGGGTCGGGACACCTCCCACTAGCCCAAGTTGCTCAATGCCCCATCCAACCTGGCCTTGCCCCTGAGGAGAGCAGGACGCCATCCTCTGTGACACCAGGGAAAACAGAGCATTCAGTAGATAAGCATCAACAGGCTTATTACCCGTTGCCTGGCTTAGAGCTCTTGGTTTCAGGCAAATGACTGGGGCAGGATTAATCTGGCTACCGCTTCAAATCCCAAAGCTAGTGTCCATTGAGATGGCTATACCTGGTTTTGTTAACCTCACACACTCAGAGTCAGACTGATAAAAACTATTGTTTCACTGCAAAACTGATAAAAGCTATTGTTTCACTGCAAAATGAACACTGTTGTTGTGGCTGAGGTAAGAGCTTGTCTGGTAGTGACACATGGTGTGGAGAAGGGTGAGTCTACCTGCACCCTGCTGCTGGTTGAGGCCTCGGCACAGACAGACCTGTGCTGCTCACTGCCTGCTAGACTGAAGCACGGCTTGTGGAGTCTTCTTTGGCCATGAAACAGCAGATGTCACAGCAACCTCAACTATCTTTTTTTTTCTTGCATTTCAGTGAATATATGTTCCTAGCTGAATTTCTGCCCAGATTTTTTTACATATACTATGCAGCAAGACCCCTATAGCCTTTACAATAAACAAAACCATATAAGTTTTATAACTGTGTATTGTCCATGCATAATAATGTCATAAATAGCAATTTTCATTTAAGTCATGTCCAAGACTGATGGGCACCTTTATATTCATCCTGTCCCACGGCAAAAGCATTGCCACCTGTGGCTGTGGCTTTCATTCCCAAGGTACCAGAGTTGCTCCTCATGGTCCCTGTGCAACGGAAGAGCTGTCATTCAGGAAATGACTACATAAAGTCTTGTGAAAAATCAAGACTGAAAAACTGCTCCCCAAGCCACAGGCCACAATGTCCTGTGTCCTGTGTCCTGTGCTGATTCAATGTCAGTGGTACTGAGGTCCTAAATACAGTCAGAGCAACCTTTTCCTGTTCCTTTGCCCCGAACTTTTATTGCTAAGCAGGGCTTCGTGTGGCAAATGATATCCCTTTCGTCAGTCTGTCTCAGCCGTCCTGGTTGTGCCACCTCCCAATTTCTTAGGCACCTGCAACCTACTCACTGAGGGGGAAGAGTGGAGAAAAAGAGAAAACCTGGATGTTCTGCAAACACTACTCAGCAATAGCCAAAACACTGGTGTGTTATCAACACTGTTTTAGTTGTAAAAATCTGAAACACAGCACCATATGGACTGCTCTGAAGAAAATTAACTCCATCCCAGCCAGACCCAGTACAGGAGTAAAAAGAGAAACTACATTTTAAAAAAAGCTGTATAGTGTCTAGGTACAGATCATCTTTTTGTTCTGAGGTTGTAGAGCATCTCATGTAGCAGGGTCCTGACTTCTGTGTTCGGTTGTTACAAATAAAAAGTTATTACATTCACACGGATGAGGTTTTCAGCATGATGTTGACCTCAAAAATCCTCTTTGCTTCACTTGCCATTGAACATCACTTTGTAAAAGAGAATCCGAAGAGGATTCAGAGGTGTGTTGAAACATGATGCTGGTTTCTCTATGAGATGGAAGTGGGGCAGGGTGAAAAGCAGCAGCAGCCTAGAATATCCATCTGTGCATGCTGGGCAGATAGGAGGCTGTCAGGATTCTGCAGCCACAATAGTTTTGCCATTTGTATTTCCAACAGAGAGATCAACAGCATGCCTTTGAGCTGACAGGGCAAAGGTGCAAGAGAAAGCTGCATCAGTGAGGGAGCCCACCTGTCACCTTCTTTTCTGCAGGACATAATGAATTTTACTTTATTGTACGAGACCTGGAAAAAAGCTCATCATTTGAAAAGCAATGAGTCAACACAAGTGAAGTCTGAAGGGTAGTCCAGATGCTTGGGAACAAGAAATATAAGAGAGACAGCAAAGTAGCATGAAGTTTGCTGCTATTTAAGAGACCAAATAATTTGGGGATTTTTGTTACACAAATTGTGTTATTGTTGTCACACTGTGTGGTGCCTCATCCTCCTGCTGTGGTTAGTAACTGAGAGGAAGTAGTTTCAAGTGTTATCTCCATGGCAGGCAGCAACTTAACTAACTATATGTAGTTTATTTCCAGAGGCAGCACTAATCTGGGACATGAAGAGTGCTTGTTTGCAGTTCCTTTGATGCTGTCTGCCTCACACAGAGCATCTGAATGGTGTCATTACCAATAATGAACATGGTATCTGTACATTGCTCTCTCATTAAGATGCAGGGACACTGCACAGTAACTGTACTATAACACTCTTCTCTTTGCAGTAAAAACACAAAAATCCATATCTAGAAACAATATGGGTAAAACTAAAGAGAAGTTGAAATGAGATGAGCCACTGCAGGATACATATAGGTCTCAAGGACTTATTACAGTGTAGGCCCATCCTCCTTTTCTCCCTATCTCTCTATGGCTTGCACTGTCACCTGCACTCTCCTCATGGCTAGGTTCCCCATGGCCTGGCTGCTCATCTTGAAAACAGCTCTGTCCCTGGATGGGAAGGTGGGGGAAGGTGATCCTCACTGAAGTATTTGGTCGTGTAGAAGGCATCTCTTTTAGGATGAAGCTGCTGTAAGTGGTGAGAGAAAAATTGGAGACAGGAAAATCAAAAGAGAAAGAGTGCTGGAATAGAGGGATGACATGGGCAGATTCTGCTGCTGACCTAAGACAAGTTGGTGGACTCAGTGGTCAGTTGATTCTGTGGTGTGCAGATACGAACTGCAGATATAGCTAGTTTATAGGCTGATGTTATTTACAGCAGGCGTTAAAGAATGAAGCACAAAACCAGCATAAATCTTTTTAATTAATGGTTCCATGAAATGGTGTGTGTCGTCTGCGATCAACTGAGCAACCCCAGTTGCTCCTCTCATTCTGCATGTGGTTTGATTCTAAAGCTATACCTGGTCTTATCCACAGAAACAAAAATGTGAGGACTTTGGGAATCTTGTTTATGTTTATTAAGACTTTATTAATTAAAATAAAAAGAGAAAACATTCAGTTTGTCATCTGCATGAAAGGGTGAAGTCAGATAATCTTCCCTTATAAAGGTGAGATGTCAAAGGAGATTTTTACTCCTAAGACATTTGCATTATCATGGCCTTGAAATCTGTTCCTTTACCATCTTTCTGGATACAGTACACACTGGAACGCCCTTGGAGACATGCCTGTAAGGAGCTGGCCAGTTTGCTTTGCCTCCATCACTCTGAACCTGTTGGATTACATGCGTGTTTCCTGGGAGCAGGGTCTTCCATTTTCCTTCTTTGTAGCAGTAGGTGTCCCAGGGGAGCTCTTAGCCTCGAGGTATTCCACTGCTCCATACGTCACCATGGACAGCACAAGCACAGACAGTAAAATGTACAGTTTGACGTAGGCTTGCAATTTGGTGCTGTAACCATAGGCGATGACAAATCCAAGTGATTCCCAGAGACGGTAATTTGCAAAGGCAGCCTCCTTGTGCTTCTCAAATAAAATGCCATAGAGTCCTGGAAGGAAGGAAGAAAGGAAGGGAAAACATGTCTTGTGAAGATTAAGTCTGCAACCATGTATTTTCTGCAAAGAGAATAAATAGAGCACAATGGGGAAGACAGACCCTCCCTGATAAATGTCAGAGAAAGGAAAATACAAGCTTTGTTTTAAAAAATTGTTGTGTTTCTGTGAATTGTAATACATGAAATAACAGAGAAAACATGACAAAACAGAGAATACCAGAGAAAAAGGGAACAAAAATGTGAGGAAGGAAGAAAGGATGGGGTCTGTTGAAGTAAGACGGCAGGATATTTATTTTTCAAACTATTAGCTACAAAAATCAAGGTTCTTGCACCGATGAACAAGTAAGGAGATAGAGGAGGTGTCCAAATATGGCCTTGACGTTGTAGAATCTCCATGTATAACTGTTGAGAAGCTCATACCAACTCCTTACAGGCTCTCAGAGAACAGGTGGTTTTGATGAGGGACAACATGGGCCCAGATTTAATATGCAGAGAAGATATGTCTCTCTGAACCAATGAGGTTTTCGAATTTTCAGCTCCTGGATGGGCTGGCAAATAGAATATCCTTGTTGCATACTGAACTTCCAGTTATCAACTGGAAAAGTTACTTGATATAGAGACTCAGTTCAACTGATCATCCTAATGCAGTTGTGTTCACTGGGAAGCTCCCACTGAGTTCAGTCAGTTGCACATCCACAACTGGGATCCTGGGAGGGATTCCCAGCCCCCAGGTCTGACTAGTCAAGCACACAGGGAAGGGGAGAGAGCTTGCTTTTCTCTGGGTGCTGAGCTAGCACCAGCGGTGATAAAGAACGGGACATTTCCTCTGACTCAGCCACGGTGAGCACGGAGGGAAGGAGAAGAATATAATGAACTTTCTCTCTTTTCATCCACCTGTCTAACAACACATCTGTTTGAAATATGTACATTCAGCCAAAAGGCAAAGAGGAATGCACAGTTCTCTGAAAATCTGAGTAGATTCAACTATCCCTTCAGTTTTGTTAAGTAGGGAGAGACTTCATCTGTGTGTAAAAGCTTACTGTATCCTGATGACTGCAAGAGGACATTTACTGAACTGTTTCAATTTAGACATGATAGAAAATCTGGACAAGTGCATCATAAGATGTACTTAGTTCATTAAACTGGCTGAGTGGAGTGTAGATATGATAGCCCTTCATAGTTTTGCCTAATAAATGAACAAGTACAAGTTGTTCATACTAATTTCCTGATATGCTCAGTGTTATCTTCTGGAAAGATATTAGCGAGGTAAGTTTAATATAGGAAGGTTGCTCATGCCATGACAGTTCTATGTGTAAAGGTTCTGGTTTTCAGCTGGTACACGTTTGCTATTTTGAAGCAAATTGCCTGGATGAGCTTCAGCAGGACCTTCTGGGCTGAGTGAGTGGAGAGGCTGCTAGTTCTGAAATTTTACAGTTCACTTCCATGGAAATTATCCTGCTTTTTTACCACTGCCTGTTTTCCTACTTGTTCCCCTGGTACTAGTAGACATGGGTATATAACAGGAGTTCTGGAAATTATTTGAGTCCAGGTTTATAAACTCTTTAGACACATTCGTATCCTTTCTAAAGACAAAAATCAGCCTGGAAAGAATTTGGTTTTACTGTAGTCCACCTGATAGCTCTGTGCTACACAATTGTTATGCCCCCGTTCTTACGCCCCAAGTGCAATTTTTGTCAGTGGGTTATATGAGCATCTGTGCTCAAGTGAGGTAAGAAAGGGTGCTACAGGCTCTGAAATGAAGTACCTTTCATTAGAAATAAGTGAGCGTCCACACATGAGCACAAACATGTCAGGAAACGTTTATGAGATGAAGTGACTCATCCACTGTGAGCCTGCATATCCTCTAGAGGGTACTCGAGTATTAAATATCTACAGAAGCACAAAGCAAGCCACAGAATGCCTTAAGTATGTGCCACAATAACATTTATGTATTCACTGGTTAATCTACTGATGAGCAGCACTCATGGGAGCTTAGCAAAGGAAGGACTACAGATCTTAGTCCTCAGTGCTATTTTGGAGGTCTTATCCCACCTCATAGTCTTTGTTGCTGGGAATTTTTCATGTGATGTATATCTGTATAAAACTTCTGATGGGGAGAAGAGATTTAGTCCTATGTGAGTATGTCAAACTGAAGATCCTATTCTGGGATGCAGCATTGTGCGGTAATGTCACTGCACCTCTCTATTAAGGTTTCATGTCATCACTTGATGTTTCACTGTGACAATGTGACAAAGCAAACTTTGTATAATTTTATAAATGGGAGCTGTGAAATAGCTGAGTAAGGTACAGACCAAAATAAGACACTATGCAAGGAAAAAGAACATTTGGGTGTTTTCCAAGCTGACACAAATGTGAAATTTTCACAAGTATCTTGCAGGAATATGAGAATGGAGATGACCTGATACAGTGCTGTAAACAGAGATTAACCCTGTCACATAGCTGCAGAGCTCACTCACCATCATGTAAGCATGAAACATTGTCCACTATCTTTGCCTCATCTGGGGGTTTGGAAACTACAGTCACTTCCCAGCCACCTTCTCCAATACTTAGGTGCTCTCTACTTACCCCTTTTCTCCCTAATGTGGGCCTCAGATCCATTTTTGTCAGCATGCAGGGACCTTATGGAGGAAACATGCTCCTCAAGGACATCTCAAATGTATGTAAATCCCAGAAGAGAGGGTACAAGTCCCAGCTCTTTTCAGTGGTGTCCAAGAGGCGATGGGCACAAACTGAAATACAGGAGGTTTCCTCTGAACATCAGGAAATTTTTTTTTACTGTGAGGGTGACTGAGCACCGGCACAGGTTGCCCAGAGAGGGTGTGGAGTCTCCTTCTCTGGAAAAAATCAAAAGGTCTCTGGACATGGTCCTGAATAAGTGGCTGTGCTTGGATGGCCCTGCTTGAGCAAGGGGGTTGAACCATCTGTAGTCCAGAGGTCCCTTCCAACCCAGCCCTTCTGTGATTCTGAAAGAAGCGCAGTGTCTGAGGACAAGGCTTTCTGGACAAGAGAGAAGCAGGACAAAGGACAGGTCCTTTTTCCCAGTGGAAGACTAAGATATGGTTCTCAAGAGTGTTGGGAAGAAGCTTGTGGAGCAGTCAGAAAGACTGTGGCTGAAGAAGCAGGAAATGAATGAACTGTTTTACTTCAGAGAGAGCAAATCCTCACTGATGTTGTCCTTCCGTGACCCTTGAGCATCAAGAGCACTGATTTAAAATTTTTACCTAAGGCACAAAGCTCTGGGTTAGGATGTGAGATGATGAGAGGGTGTGCCTTGATGTATGTACTAGCTCTCCTCTAGGGGATATGAGCTGGAGCTGCTGGAGGGGCAGAGAAGGATGCTGGCTGGTCACTCCCTTGTGTGTAGAGGCAGGGACTCTACATGTGCGTGAAAGGAGATCACTGTCAGTGCCAGGCAATGGACTACCATGTTTTCCCTCCGGCTCTCCAGGAGGAACATGACACTTTATCTAGTGGGTAAAATCTTCTAAGCCCCTGAAACAACCAAAGGGATCAGAGGAAGGAAAGCCAAGACACATAATCTGATGCATGCCCAGAGAAGCTAGTTCTGCCACATGCATATTCCTATGGCATCAGCCAAGTATGAACTTGGGATAGAGGAAAACAGTATTCATGAAATAAGAAGTAAAATACAGGAGCAGGTGGGAGATCATTTAACTGCCTTGCTGACCCAGGCTATGGAATTGATTTTAAAAGACTGTGACTGACAGTCATGAACAGATTTTGCTTCAAGTCATAACAGACTATAGCTCTTTCTTGCCCTCTCCAGCACTTGAGAGTCTAGCTTTAGTCTCCATAAAAAAATTTCTTCTAGTTTTCATTAAGGGATGGCTTTAAACAATCCCTTACAGAAGTCTGTTTGTATCAGCTCATTTTCTGAACTGCCAGTACATAATAATTAATTGCAATGTGTTGCAAAGCAGGACATAAAAGATTGTAAGAATAAACTTCATGCCTCAGATTAGGAGTCCAATGGTATTCTTCCATTAATAGACTCCTGGGATAAGAGTGTAAGAAATAAGGCAACTATACAGTGATATCTTCCTGCAAAGTCCTCCTGACTGGCAATTAAAGACATAGGGATGTTCTGAGTTGGAGATTTCCACTGGATCACCATCCTTTAGTAATCGCAAAAATCACTTTCCCCTGAGGTGATGTAATTCCAGCTTAAATATTTGGCAATTAATTCCATACTTTGATTATACATTGTGTGAGAAATACTATTTATTTTGATTTCTATAAAGACTTCTGCCTGATAATTTATCAGTGCCACTAGTTCTGTTATTAAGAGAAATAGTGAATTTCAAGTCACCTTCCCCATATAATTAATTACCTTTCTGATTGCTTTCCATACTTACCACTTGTCCAGGATACAGAGTTCTGGTTTGTTATATTCCTTCAAGCAGAAGTCTCCCATGACCTTACTCCTTTTTATTGCCTTCTTATGCCTTATCACATTGGATTATGAGTTTTGAAATGGAGTAAATCAGAGTTGTATGAAGTTACTTGGCTGCATAACGTTGCTTTCTCTGGTTTTCTCTAACAATTTTTTTTTCCCAATAACGCCTAACAGACAATTTCCTTCTTCTTTTGTTGCCAAGGTTTGAGCTAATTTTTATCCAGAGTGCTCTCCTTTATTGCAAAAGACAGACTAAATGTGTAATTCTTCTTAGTTTCTAAATTTCTTTGAAAAATTATACTCATCCAGAATATTTATTCTGAATACCTCTTATCATCCTCTGCAGTATTCTTCTCCATACTGGAAGAATTAGCTTAATATTTTGCTTTCTTACTCCCAACTTGTTCTATTTCTTCTGCTGTCCCATGAGTTAACATATTTCTCTTAGAATCTGTCTTAAAGCAGTCATAATTTTTATGCAGCATTGTTTCATAGATGCAAAGATGCAGATTTTTATATCTCAAGAGAATACATTTCATTGTCACCAGGACTTACCATTTGTTTGTGTTTGCCAAACAGCATCAGACAAGCCCCAAAGAGCAGGGAATACAAAAAACACAGCAAGCTGTTTGGGATGAGGTTTCCACAGCAGTAGTGCTATCATGCAGGCCGTGTTTGTAACTGTGGCTGTTGATTTAGAAAGAAAAGAAGAAGAGAAATATAGATGCAATTATAGTCAGGACAGATAGTGGTAGATAACACTTTTTCATTCTACCCCCAATGAGAGCACAAGGCAATCTTAAAATCTTTCTGGTTCATTGACCTTTGCGCTGACTGAGTTGATATCACATGAAATACAAGACAATGCAGACCTTTGACAGTCTCTAATTCATAATTCTGAGCAGTGTCCTGAGCTGAGAGATCCTCAGTGCTGATATGGTTGTTACCCATAGGACATGAACCAAGGAGTAGGAGAAGGAGCTTCTGCAAGGCTTGCAGTCACCATGTGAGGCATGTGGGAAGGGGGAGCAAACACCCTTCTGCTCTCCCTGCCTTGTCCTTAAATGAGGTTTCCATTCAGGACCAGAGGGGACAATTAAGGATTTCTAGAGGGTCTGGTGGCTTTGGGTCTTTCTTTAAAAAAATGGTTTGTAAATGAGTCACAGATGCCTCCCCCCACAGGTGCACATTCACAGGCTGAGTACAAAGACCACTAAACAGAACTGAGAGGTTCAGAGGTCTTCCATTTCTAACACTACAGTTTTGGGGGAGATTTATTGTTTATTGCTACTATTAGGTGGTTTGATTTTTTTTTTTTAAATCTGAGTTTCATAGACTGAGACACACACCTAGAACAGACAGAAGAACCTTTGAGCTAGTGACTGTAACAGAAAGGCCTCTAAATTTCTTCTTCCTTGTCCAGGTTTAAAATTTCCTGTGGAGCAAATGCCTAGAATGTCTTGATGCATATTGATCCATTCAGTGATGTTTCTAATATTACAAATTATTACATAGTCGAAATAAGGTATTAGTCCACTTCATTATGCATAGTGCATACAGAGGCACAAAAGACATATTTCTTGGTATTTTTTTTTATGCCTCCATTACTCTGTTACTCACTGGAAAAATGTTCTCTGGAGGGGGATGTGTCCTTAAATATGCAAATCTCTTCTCAAGGCAACATGAAAATTACTGTCCCATACACAAGCTCTCAAGTTATTCTAACCGGACACACGAATTTCTTCTATTTTTCCCCATATAGAACAAGTAGCAAAAAGAACAACAGGCCACACTTTAAAAATTTTCCTGAAATTTTGCTAAAATTTCCAAGTTTGTAATTCCCTGAGACTCAGGTTAACAGTGATTTGCTTTCACTCCATAAGGGATGGGAGGTTTTAGCCCAGTGGAGAAATCCTTCTCATTATAGTGCAAGTCTCAGCATCTGCATTGTAAGATCATTTGTCACTGGCTGCATTAGAGCTACAAAGCATCAAAGCTATAGGGCACTTTCTGCATAGATGGTGCCCCAAAAGCAGGCTGAACTTACATCACCAGCAAAGTGATGTAAGGCAAAGACAGCCATACAGTGCTGAACTGTGAGCTGAGCTGCCTCTCTTCCCAAGAATGAAATTTGTGAAGTTTGCTTTTAGACTGGCTTTGGTTTTAATTGATAGCTGACAGCAAGCTATCCCTTTGTACATGCAAAGGGAGGAGTAGTGGATCTGATTACATATGGTGATCAGTCATTCAAGAAACCTTTACATACCTAATGCAAATAGAAGTTTTCTACCCGTGAACTGGGAGATCTTTCCGAAGAGCAGAGAGCAGAGGGCATTTACAGCTGCAAAGCAGATCATCACATAGCCAACGTACTGTATCCCCAGGGCACAGGTCACATACACCTGGAAGAGAAGGGGTAGTGGTGTCACCTTTTCTTTGATGAAAATATACAGCTAAAATTCAAGGATCTTAGCCTGAGTATTTGGTAAATAGCCAGCATGGATGAGATCAAAAGAGCACTGCTAGGGAGTTTGCCAACAAGTCCCTAGTGTATTGACATAGTTGGCCTTGAGTAGCAACATTCCTAACCCAGTTCCCAATCAGACTGATGCCATGCAAACAGAGGAATAACAAGCAGAACAAATCTGAGCACTGCTTGCTATACAAATAAAACTCCTGGAAGTAGCATTAGGAATTTTCTGCCCTTCCCCTTGTAGCCCAAGAGATGAAAATGGACAATTGACACTATGGTCATTACAGAGCAGCTCCCAAAAAGTGAAGAGGACCTCATCTATAAGAGCATATGGCCAGTGGAGGTGGCCATGGAGTGCCCCTTTCAATCCATTACAACACAGCAACAAGTGCACTCTTCCATTTGATTTATATGCAAGGTTTGAAAGCCTAAAGCATGAAAGAAGCAGGTCAAGAAGGCTGCCTTCTTTCTTTCGAGGCTTTCTCAACAAATGCCTGGAGAACACACCTGCTGTGTGTCTAGGTTTGTTGCGAAATTAGAGGAGCAGAGGTGGTTTTAATAATTTCAATCTGTCAGAGTCTGGACCTGTTGCAGTAGTGACTGGTGAGGGCTTTCAGCCAGCCATGTTGAGGACTCGCCCTCTTACCATAAAGGTTGTCAAAATAAAATACGTGGAATGTGTGCTGACTTGCATTTCTATAGACTCTAGGGAAACCAGAAGGAAGGAAGAAAGAAAAGCTTTGCTGGATTCTGGCTTTTCTCCCAGTTTGTTATTTACAACAAGGTGAAGAGTTTGAACCTGTAGCTCTCTGCTGTGGCCTCCACTGGTGAGTTAAGCTCTCTACTGCATTCTTTTTGAGGCTGTTCCAAGGGACATATTTACTGCTGGCCTCTCCTGTTTGAAGATGTCACTCAGAGTTCATTCAAATAGAAGTAAGCAGTAATTTTGCAATCCACAAATCACCATTAAAAACATCTTCATTTGACAAGTTAACTATAGATCAGATGCAACAGTAAGACACAATGGCACAAAAAAATCAGACAGAAATAGATTTTCATTGACATCCACACCTTTGTGTAGTCACCAGAAAGAAATCCCTGTTCAAACCCACTGTACATTGTCAGAGGGATTAGAAGACACTGTCTTTTATCTTTAAGATGCCGGAAAGTTGCTAGGAACGTAGACCAAAAGGATGGTGCCTCTAGTTTTTCTTTCTCAGTCTCTGCTTGGTCAGATTTGATCTGGTCCAGAAATATAATAACCAGCAACACAGCTAGCACACCACTAGCTGAAAAAAACAAAACAAAAGAAAACAAAAAGTTCATGAAAAACTGAGGAATGCTGGAAGAATGATGGGAAGTCGCTTGCCGCTGTTATTGTTCTGACTTGGTGCTTAGCTCTCTGTGGGATATTTTGGCAGATGCCTCTGATTCCGCTGCAGTGTAAAGGCCATTTCTGTATAAACAAGATGGCCCGATCTACATTCCCATCTTCTGCATACAGCTGTGCACTTGCAAATCCCCTCAGCTTAGCTGTGGCTGGCCTGTTGTGACAGCCGCCGGGCCAGCTGCACGGCTGCAGAGGGTGAGGGCTCACCCTTCCAGGGCAATCCAGGGGTGCAGGGATGGGAGATGGCCAGAAACAGCTCCCTCGGGAGCTATCAGAAGTCTTTAAATCAGCAAGAGAGAGGAGTATTCACTTCCAGTGCCAAGGTTTTCATGGCTAGCGGGGATCTTCTTTCAAATACATGGAAAGAAAAATAAATGCTGTCTTGAAACCCAGGATATGTTGTACCTTTTTTTTCCCACTCAGAACCATGCTTTGAGTATGGAATATGTGCAGTTTTGAAGATGATAGTGATTAGCTCTAGCTAACTTGAAAAAGATGGAAGTTATAGCTTTAGACCCATAATTTCCAAGCAGAAGCAGCATATAAAAGAATATAGAGAGTAGTTAATCAGAAAATGATCATGCATGTATCAGTCCAGATTTGTTGCTTGTGTAGTGAATCAAAACAAGTTTTTTCATGTTATCAAGAAGATAACCATGTCTCATAATATACATGAGACAGCCATAGATTCACAACTGATTGCTTCATTATGGATGCAGGGCATGATAATGTTTCTTCACTTATGCTGACTAGAATTCCATCCATGGAAACAACTACAGTCCAGAGTAAGATGAGAACTGGGCACCTTTTTCCATCCACTTTGCTTGTTTAATGTGCTCCTGTGTTATGTGTACGAATATTGTCTCTCCTGTGAACTTCTAATATCCAAATACATCAGCAGATTTACCATAAATTGCCTCTTTTTTTTTTGCTCATTGTTTTTCATCTGCGTCTCCTAGAATGAAATTGTATTCTCCAGTGTCCTGATTCCCCACTGCAGCTGAGCTGTAAACCCTTCGTGATTCAAATCATTGTTGGTTCTGCCAGTGTGTTTATTCGTACTTATGGGCTAATTGCCCATAACTTAAATGGGTGAGAGCAGAACATCCACATTTTCAGGAAAAATATATCTAATATGTTAAATGAATCAAGAGCAATTATAGGAGATAATGGCATGGCTTAATAGTGGTTGGCATGAACATAAATAAAAACATTCACAGTCCTTGAGAAAGCTAAACAGCAGAACACTTATCCGTTATTGTCTCCACCCAAGCTGGGCAAAATATGTATTCAGCCACCAAATAGAGGACACATTTAAAAATGTCTGTGAATGAAATATTTAGCTATTTACTTTCCCTTGAGATAGGAAAAGACATATCTTTTATTAAGAGCTTAAAAGAAAAATGAAACCCCACTGACACGGGGTCAGTAGACAGCAGGGTTGCATTCATTTTGCATGCATGAAACCTAAGGGAGTGCTCTATATGTTAGTCATCAAATTTAAATTTAAACTTTACAGACAAACATGCCTTTAGGAGAAAGTCATCGGCTCCAGTACACTCTGCAAGGACAGCGGGGGGATGTTCTTTTCATTTTCTCACCAATTAGGAATGGAGGCTGGGGAGAGAGGAAGGATTTGCTGCAATGCCCTTGTGCACTGAGAGCTGGCTCTGCCTGGATCACATACGCTCTGTTGGAGTGTATGGCGAATTCCATACCTCTGTCCCAGCACAGAGAGTACATCTATGTTCAGAGATGGCAAAGATATTTTGACAGAGCTAAGGTGCATATTTGCCAGATACTTTCCTTTATCCAGAGTAAAACTTCTTTTGAGCTGGATAGTTTTTGGAACTTTCCTCACTTGGTGAATCCTTGCACATCTGTTTTTATCTTTTAATGGCATCAGCTTCCCAGTCTTTAATTCTTTTCTAGCCTCGTACAAGGAAGGTCTATGGAAGCTGTAGTTACCAAATGGGAGATATGCCAATTTGCCTGGCTGTATTTGGGTCACCACAGTCGGCTTCAGCCTTATTCCAGGTGAAAAATGTAAAAAATATCTTTCTCCTGTAGATAAAAATGATACAGCTCTGGCATAAAGCATTAGAACTATTTAGGAAGGAATTGTTTAAAACTCTCATATATCTTATTTTCCTTTAGCAAATTGGATTGAAGGAGAAAGTCAGAAACTTAATCTGCAAAGCCATGCTAGATTCCACAAGTACTAGGCTCTCCATCAGTGATACTGATTAAAGATTGTGTGGATTACTCACCAGTGTAGACACCTAGCAGTGTGTAGATTAAGGAGTTGGAGGGTTTTGCTGACCCAGTGGTGTTAGTGGTATCAGTCAGGCAGTTGTATGCTCCACAGCATTCCAGGTCTTCTTCTGAGATCTCCACTAATTAAGAACCAAAAGAAAGGCAGATCAGTGAATAGATCAGATAAGTCCACACTATGTGTAAGGGTTTAAGCAGAAAGCAATCCAGTGCTCAGTGATAGGTCCTGGTTTCAAATCTTTCCTGATTTAAGATATCTAACTTCAGAATCCCAGTTTAACACACAAAAATTTGGTTTAATAGAAATGAAAGAGAGACTGAACACTGAATTAATGGTTACGTGGGGACAATGACTAAAGTTAGAGGCTGAAATCTGAATCCAAGCTCAATTTGCAGTATTCAAAGTTTGGGTGTATATTTTTGCCCCTTAATCACAATACCCCAAGAAATAAACTAAGGTCCCTTAGTTTACACCAGCAATGGACTGATGGACTTCAGTTCTTACAGCCATCCCTCATTTTCCCTCTCCAGATAATTTCTGTATATGTCATAGGAACAGAAACCACCTCAAGGCATCTTTTTTTTTTTTATAAATTCAAATTATGATTACCCAGTATTGCAGTCTTCCAAGTAGCCTGCTTTTCCTGACTTCATTACTTTACTACCACCTTTATAACTATCTGAGAACACACTTGAAACTAGAATAGTTCAGCAGGGTTTGGAGGAAGACCTTTGCCTTGTTCAGTCCTATCATTGTTGTGTAGGGCATAAGTCAAAGCCACACACATGCACGTACTCACTCACGCTGTGTCACCACAACACTGTGCCCGCTTCCTCCAGTACCCTCTTGGTAAAGAATAAATGCTAACCCAGAGTGTAAGCCTGAATGAGCTGTCTGCTGGAGGAGGATGATCCAAACCCCACACAATTATTTTAGTGCTTTCACTGCAGAATTTGTGTCTGGTTCAAGCACAATAAAGGGCAATACAGCTGTACGTTGGATGATTCCTTAAATAAGAGTTGATCTGTAATTTTTCAATTAAAGTTACCGTGTAACTACTTTTAGTGTGTTTTTCCCCATTGCTGCCTATCAAAGTTGCTGTGATGTGAATCAGCTGTCTAACCAGCTTCATAAACAACTTTAGGTTCAACATAAGATAAATTCAGTAAGTTAAAGAAAATCATTACCTTATTATAGTCACTGGCTACCACCTTCAGCAAAAAATGGGCAGACCTTCACCAAAATTAGCATGTGGAAAAGGTGTGTCACATGAGTGAAGTTTGGAAGCATGTAAAACAAGTTTTTATCAGTTCCTGCATCATCTGAAGATGAAGATGCACATGCAATTAGTCACATGCAAACTACAAGGCAGGGTTTACACTGTTTCTCTTGAATTAAAACTGCAATATTGATGAGTGAGAAAGGATGACTCTTGTAATTTACACAGATTACTGTCTTCAGTTGGGGTATTACCATATGGGATGACTTTGCCTTGCTGTGTCTGGATGCAGTGATGCAGGCAGTATGTCAAGAGTAGGTACTTGTCTGAATTTTATGCATTTTGATTCTCCACATACCTGCTATATCTTTCCTACTACTCAGTGAAATGATACATTTTAAGTACATGAACATATGAATGGATGCCTTTGCACAAGTCTCAGAGGAGAGAAAAATGTTTGCGTGACTGGAGATTCTTACCCCCTCTCCCCAGAAAAGAAGTTCCCTCTAGATTAAAGCTGTGTCTCACTGAGAAGGCACAGTAGAGAATCTTATGGTATAACTGCTCATCACTGTTGTGAAGATGTGCAAGGCCTTTGGCTTTGAGAACTGTTCATAACATTTTCTGAAATTCTATGTAATAGATTAAAAAATAAGTATAAGAGTGTCTTTAAAATTTGGAGGAACATCCTTGGATGTAAAACTAGGAAGGGATTTACAAGACCAAAAAACCCGTGTTTTATTCCTCTTGTTAAAGTGATGTGTGCTGTGAGGCAGAGGAGAGTCAAATGGTTGCAGTCTGTACAGATCCCACAGCTGCACCACTGCCTCTGCCCTGCAAGTGAAACTGGAACAGACAGTCCCTCCTGAGATTTCGTGTGGCTCTGGGATCAGGTCGGCAGGGCTCCACTGCACTTGAAAAGGCCTGCCAGCATTCTGCTTTAATGATGCTTCACCTATAGTAACTTGGGTTTAAAGGAAGAATGATTCTACATAAGTATCATGCCTTGTGACAACTACTTTGCCATAAACCCGAAGATTCAAAGATTAAAACCTGATGCCAACTTCCTGACATTTAGTGTTAACCTAGTAGCTATTTGAGAACTTTTCAGAGGACATACTGCTTAACTGAGCCAGGGAAGAGAGGTAAATTCTTGCTACTCACAGTAGCAGTGTAAATGGACAGCCTTCTCCATGTCAACCCTGTTCTGACTTTGACAGGATGAGGAATGTACAGGAGACTGCAATGATAAGACACCACAGCCTTTTGAATCTCTAAGGCAGCATCCAAATATTAATTCATCTTCACAACTGCCCTTTTAAAATTACATGCATGGGAGATGAGGGCACCGCTGCTGAGTGATTTCTTCAAGCTACATCGGCATCTGCTGTCTGAGCCTGAAATACAGCAGAGGAGCCCTGGCACACAGACTCCTGCCAACAGCTACTGCTATTTCTTCTTGACAGTTCTGTAAGGCACTCATTTTCAGCAAGCATGAGCACCAATCTGACTAACCTTGAATGTTTAACAGCAAACTAACCCAATACTACAAGCTTTGCAAAAAGGTTGCTTCAGTATTTTGCCTTTTGTTTTAATCCACTTTTAATAGAAGTCAGATGTGAAAGACTGTCACTTCCTGCAGCCTATCTATGCTTTGCAACGCAGGGGTAGAATTCAAACAGAATTCAATAGACTTCTATTTTTTAGCTATTTGTCTGAAGTCTCTTTATGGCTGATTTTTGATAGAAAAAAGACACTTTCAGAGAGCAATTTATCTCATCTATTTCAGACATATATCCTCAGATGGGCCAACTCTCATCCGAAGTTCCTGTTTCTACTGATTCTGAAAGCTCAGCTGCAGAAATTTACCTCCTATCTATCTAGAACTAGCTGATGTTTACAGAAAGAAGTGCCAAAATTTTAAATACATTTTACCTTTGGTGGAAGATTGGCTAAGTATCAAGGATGACATAAGATTTCCCCAGATGCCGGAAGACTGAAACACCAGAAAGAAGACCCCAAAGTATTGGTTGATGATGTCTTTTGCATTTTTTCCTGCTTTCTCAGCATATGAAGTGCCAGCAATGGTGAGGTAAGTGCATTTGGCAGACCAGAGTGGTGCTCCTCCTAAGCCCAGGATCACAGAGGTAGGGATTAGTGTGTACCTGCCAAAGAACACTTTATTTAGCATAGTTGTTACCCATTAGCATAACAATCATTTCCCCAAAGATCCAGAGGCAAAAATAGACATCAAAGAAATGGATTTATCCTTTGTATGATACAATAAATCTGTTACACGGAATCAAGAAAAGGCCAGTTTTGTGAAGTTTAGGGTGTGCGAGCATATCCAGCTCTGTGCGGGGACTAGGCCTAGGCCAGGCTGGCTAGGTCTGCGCTCATGTGCCTTAACTTCTCATAACTGAGAATTAAATTGCACATGCACTTTAGAAGATGGATATGGACAACTTTCCTCCACAGAGTTGCAACCCCTGTCACTGGAGAGCAGTTGTTCATCCACCTTTTGAAAGAACGAGGCAAGAGCTAGCCTCCTCCTGTGGTCCTCTTCTCCCAGACCTACTGGCTGGAAGATAGTCTTCCCTTCAACCTTTTCAGAAACAGCCTTAAAAGCCTTTTGAATTTTAAATGAAACTTATGATTTATTTTTTTTCCCCGAAGGGGAATCTCTGCTACAAACATGAGTTAGAGAAGCAGCTTCAGGTGGGTGGATGGATGCATTCATTCTGACTCTTTGCACATTTTCACCTCTCTGGTCCACCTACTACTGGACTTATTTATCTCTATTTGTTGCAAGTAGCACCTTTTGCATCCAACTTTCTAATCTGCAACACAGAGTTAGAGTAGGAATGGGGAAGAAAAAGAAGAAAGAACTTTGCCCTTACTTATTTCGTTTGAACACAATAGAGGGGGTTAAATTATTTAAGTCGTACCAGCTAGCATAGAAGTTCCCTAAGGAGAATGCGATGTAGCAGCACATAGAGATTGCAATGGTCCACTTGCAGCCCAGCTTCTGGATGAGGATTGGAGGGAGGAACATGGATGATAAGATGAGCGCAGCATAGAGAACACTTAGGGAAGCAACACCCAGGCCTTCTTCTGAGTTGAGACTGCTCTGCACGGACAAAAACAGTGATTGAGACAAATTTTATCACAGGTACATATTACTGTGGTGTACAGAGAGTGGCTTCGGGCAGAAATAGAGAGACACAGCATCTGGGGCTGGGTATTACTCTCTCATTTCCCCCAAACAGCCTGGTTATGAACTTACAATTTTCCTCAAAATGATGGAACATTTATGAAAACATGATATAAAACCAGGTGAGGATTACTCAGATTCAAAGCTTTGGTAAGCCATTCTTTAGATTATTTGATGTTATTTGTTTGAGTTTCTCTTTGAAAGCAAGATAACCTCTTTTCTTGGCCTTCATTTGTTGTCTCAGGCAGGAATATCCTCAGATCCACATTACAAGGGCTGGCATAGCAACAATGGAAGATTCTTTGCTTTAAACTAAAGGTCTGGTAATTTATAAGTTTTTCAGAGGCCAAGGTCCAAATATCCTAATCGGCTCACAGCAGCCCTTTGTAGTTGGAAGTAATTGATTCACCCACATTTTCACAAAGAAGGAATAACATTTTACTGATCTAACCAGGTTTTATAGTTTTATGCTTAAAATAGTTCTCCTCTTGTCTTGATGCTCTGAAAGTTGAAATGAAAAGATCAAGTTGGGAGACCTGGACAAGCTTGAAAAATGAGTCCATGTGAACCTAAAGAGGTTCAACAAGTCCAAATTCAAGGTGCTGCACCTGGGTCAGGGCAATCCCAGCCATGAGTACAGAATGGGAGAAGAACTCATTGAGAGTAGATCTGCAGTGAAGGACTAGGGAATTTTGTGGACGAAAAGCTGGACATGAGCAACAGTGTGTGCTCGCAGCCCAGAAGGCCAGCTGCATCCTGGGCTGCATCAAAATAAGTGTGACCAGCAGGTTGAGGGATGTGATTCTCCCCTCTGCTCTGGTGAGTCCCCATCTTGAGTACTGCTTCTCGTTCTGGGATCCTCAGCACAGGAAGGACATGGACCTGTTGGAGAGGGTCCAGAGGAGGGCCATGAAGATGATCAGAGGAATGGACCGCCTCTCCGAGACAGGCTGAAAGGGTTGGGATTGTTCGGCCAGGAGAAGAGACAACTCCAGGAAGACCGCATTGCAGCCTTACAGTACTCAAAGGGACATTAAAAAGTGGGGAGGTGACTTTTCACAAGGGCAGATAGTGATAGGACTAGAAAGAGCAACAGTTTTAAAAGAGAGATTTAGGGTAGATACTAGAAAGAAAATCTTTACTGTGAGGTGGTGAGGCACTGGCACAGGTTGCCCAGAGAATTTGTGGATGCCCCATCCCTGGAGATATTCGAGGCCAGGTTGGATGGGGCATTGAGTAACCTGGTCTAGTGGAAGGTGTCCCTGCTTGTGGCAGGAGGGTTAGAATGAGATGATCTTTAAGGTCCTTTCCAACCCAAACCATTCTACAATTCTGTGCTGCTTATCAATGTTTTCCTGATTGTTTTGATTAATAGCTGATATGATCCAGTATGATTTTGGAAGGGGGACAGGATGCTGAGGGGGTGGCACTGGAGAGGGCTTTAGGAGGGTGAAGCTGTTGGTGGCTTCATGGAACACTTTCAAAGCCTGCAGTGGCAGTCTGGCCATGCAGGACCATGGTGGCAGTCACTCAGCACCCTTGGTGAGGACCCGGCACCAGGACAGTGAGGTGAGGACAGTCTCTGTTAGAGCAGTGTCAAGGTGTTTGAGAATTGGAATTGCTGTTTTGTAAACAGGCAAAGAGGCTTCCTGATCTCAGAGGTCTTATTTTTGAAACATCACATGCCTGGTTTTGTCAGCTACAACTTCCAAAAATTTTTAAATTGCAGTACTTACAGGTTCATAGATTCACAGAATATTCTGAATTGGAAGGGACTCACAGGATCATCAAGTCCAGCTCTCAAGTAAATGGCCTGTATGGGCATTGAACCCACAACCTTGGTGTTGTTATACCGTGCTCTAACCAGCCATTTCAGATGGTGGGACTGACTTGCAGCTTCTAGGGTTTATCTTCTCCTGCCTCATTAGTCTCCCCAACTCATAATATCTCCATCCAGTTTTGGGACTATTTTTGCAGAACAGCCCTGTGTTCAGACTCTGATAAGGTCAGCAAAGAAAAGCTGTTCAAGGAGAGGAGAAGAGAGATATACAGAACTAGGAGGCACTTCTTCCTGAAATGAGGTCAACTCCTTGTTATTGCAAACAAGTTCATTGTGTTATGTATCAAGCTCCACCTTTAAGGCATACAGACTCCCACTCCAGTGGGAAAATCCGATCCAGTTGATCACGATCATATGTTAATATCCTGCCTAAAGTTGCTTATGAATGTCTTCTATTCATTTATCTGCCATTAGACCAGCAGAGCCTTCTAGTCTGAGAAGTTTCTCCTTGTGTTTATCTACTCAGAAGCATTCATAGACAGCAACAGTAACCCTCAGTCTTTTATTTTGGATAAACAATTGAGCTCTAATGGTATCCTGAGTGTTCAAGTCATTCTAGAAACCCATCTCTCCTACCATGTTTTAGGATGTTAATGCCAGTACAAGCCACAACTGCCTTTGGTTTAAAATAATATTTTTTACTATTATGTTATATCACGATCCTAGAAATTACTGTATTATTTTATACTTAAATTATTTAATGGCTTGTGCATCATTTTTTATTATTTTACATTGCTGTACAATAATAATTATTATAAAATCATAGCAATGTAGAAATATTCAAAACAAATGCTTTCCAGAAACTGAATTTGTTTTCCATTTTGAAGTACCTTCTTTTGAGAAAAGTCATCTCAGGTTAATTTTTTTTTCTGTTTCCATTCAAACGAGTTTTGCGGATCTAAAGTAGTAGCATGACACAAGTATTCAAACTATTTGAGAAATACTAGAATAAAATATTTAGTAAATGTTACGGATCTGGGTGAGGAATATTAACCCGCAGCAAGTTAATGTCCTAACCCACCTCACAAAAAATACTGTGCATGCCTTCCTCACAGAGACCTTGGAAAGACTGATGTGTTTCACACTACCAGTTGGCCTGATGCCCTTCCAGACCAACTGTCCTGATAACCAACGGGAGATGCCCCACTTACCTGTAGACTCTGGAGTCCTCCATAAGCGGTAAAGAGAAGTAAAAATCCAAAAGAAATGACCAAAACATTCTTAAGATTCCTTTCCATGTTGATTCATAGAAGACAAAAGGTCTGCCGGTGGGCAAAGCTGATCCAATTATTCCAGGGGATGATTTGAGTTGGAGAAAAACAGCTTATGCCTTGTTGGAAAAGGTAACTTTTTTCTGTGTTTGTAGAGAAGAGAGTTGTTAATTATTTGAAGACTGGCCAGTGAACTCTGCTTTTAATAGTACTGAAAACTTCTCATGGAGTTGTTACTCATTCACCTCTTGTGACTCAGGCAATAGCCAGCGGTCCCAAGGGCATCTGTCATGTTTTATTAGAGAGGTAAATAAGTCTTTTGCAACACTTGCTCCTATTTGAGTGTTCAAGTCAAACGTTATATGGCTCTCCACTATGATCAGCACAGAAGAAAAAAATTGCAAGCTTTGAAATCACTTTCTGTCATAAAGATACACAAATCCACAAAGGGCAAAGATTAAATGCTGTACTGAAATTTATATTAGGCCTATTGCTTAACTAAGGTTACAGAAGCATGCTAGGAAATGAGGTTGTGCTACAGCTCTGTCTGCATACACCGGCTCTATAATTGTGCAGCACAAATCAAGGCTGCTGGCTGCTTGGCAAGTGGGAGAGTTTTCATTCATGGGGAACCTCGGGGCTTTGGTCCTTCATGAAAATGATTTTTCCCCATCTTTCTCATCAATGCAGAAGCCAAAAAGAAAGGTGGATTGAGCAGATAAATGAAAAAGAAATTTTCCCTCCCCTCCTCTGGCCCTAAGCCTGGCAGGGTGAACTGACCCTCCCTGCAGCTGTGGCAGAGGAGGGATTTGACTTGAAAGCAAAGTGGAATCCAAAAATGTCCATGCTATAATGTAAACAGATTCAAGTGGAGACGGTCTGTAGGGTGCCCACAGTGTCCATTGGGAATGAACAGCTAAGACTTGGTCGAAATCCCACTAGATGGCACAATTTTGCTTCCCACGGGGACATTCGAGGGTGAGGGGGAGGAAGCTTTAATTCATAAATTCATTTAATACATTTAAGAGGTCACAGCTAGTTTCTGCTTTGGAGAAAATTGCAGTATGAGCCTTTTCATTTTCTTCTTTTGTCTTATAATCTTCTTGAATGAAATAATGCAGAAAACGTAATCTTTTAATTCTCTATTGTTACTTGTACTTCTATGTTGCAAGTCTAGATAGTGGCTTTTTATTTTGCAGGCTACTATGCTCAGCATGCGAACACTGAATGAGATCACAATGCTGCTCTTGTTTGGCAGTGTTTGCAAGCCTCTACAAGGAGCTTAGACCAAACTGGTGGTACCTTTCCCCATCGATTCAGGTTTATGGATCCTTGCAATTTTCATGTGACAATATTTCAGAAGAAATTTACACCTGGTGGTAACATGCTTGTTTCTGGTTTGGACCCCTTAGAAAAAGTCTGAAAAATTCTAGGAATTTGCAGTCACAGGTCTAAAACAACTGGAAAAAATGATTGAGAATATGTAAGAATAATGCTTATCCTAAACAAAAGCACAATTATCACCCTCTACAACACAGGCAAGAACCAGGAATAGTGCAAAGAGCGCTATTTATTTTAGTTCTCTTTCTTGACATCAGCAGTCATAACAAGAAAGCTTAAAAAAAATCAGCATTAACTGGACACTATTTTTAAAATGCAGTGTTGGACAGGTTATCTGATCAGCACTTCTCCTCTGGAGGACTTCCTAACTCCTAATTCAGTTACGTCTTCTCAGTAGCATAATATTGGAGACCATATGGGGGATAGTGGTAATTTGTGTGTATAGGGGTTTTTTTCTCTTCTTTCCACTGATCAAAGGCATTTCAGCCTGTTCAACATCCCTTGCCCATAGCTTTGGGTTATCCAACCAGTCGGTCCCAAGCCCCTCCTTAGGAATGTGCAGAGTCTTTACCAACGAGATCTGATAAGGCCAAGGATCTTTTCCTTTGGTACCAGGCAGCTAAAGCTCCGGCAGGCCTGCTATGTATCACCCTTGACACCTCTTTCATTCTTTCTGCCAGTCCAAGATTAAGTGAGCCTCAGGAGCTGTGTGCTGTATCTGGGGATTAGGTTTCACACAGAAGACTGCAGCCACCAAATGAAAACTACTTGCAGAGCACAGTCATAAACACGGGAGATAGAAGAGGCTGGTTAAATTCATTACTCTGTCCCACAGGTGATTACATTTGTTTTCACCTGCTTGTTTTATCAGTGTAAATGAAGGCAGTCTTTGCTCAAAAGATTACAGCACCAGAGGCTAATCTTTGGGGGCTTTTGTGCTTCATAATTATCATTTCCCTATTTATTCTAGTCAAATATATTGTTTAGCAGTAATTTTAACAATGACAGAAGAAAGCCCCACAACACCCACGATACTCATCATAGGATTTTCTGTCTTAGGAGGCTTTTAATTGGTTAGTTCCTTGGTGGTATACAGTATCCCTTGAATCTATCTGTAGAAAGGATGACTGCCTACACAGCATTTCCTCTCTTGCTGTGAAAGCCTGGCCATGTTACTTTCTTCTTCTCCTCCTCCTTCACCTGTGTTTGTGCCCTGCTCATTTTGGATTTGGGGCAGGAGCGACTAAATGTGACATGTGTCTTGCAAAGCCCAGCCATTTCTGACAGGGGCATTGGAAAATACCACCTGTTACATATTGAGAGAAGGTCACAACCTGAGGTAACAGTGAACTGAACAGATCAAGCAGGAATAGCTGTTTTTCTCCAGGAAGGGGGTTGTAAGGGAGTTGCCAGTCAGTGAACACATTTTGCCCACAAAGTTGGAGGAAAATAATTTTTGTTGTGTCAAAGGCTCAAGAATTGAAGTTGCTCCTGTTTGTATATGAAGGTTTGAACATTTCACCCTTATTGCAGGTCTTATTTTCAGATTTCCTGTATTTCCCATCTCCCCTTTCAAATACTTCTCCTCTCCCACCATGCCAAGCATCCACAGATACTGTCCTTTCATGTCTTCTCCTAGGATTCCTTCTGCATGCATAGATGCATAGACATCAGTATGCCACTTCTGTCTGAATCCTATCTGCTGGTGTCCTCTTTCTGTGGAGGAGCCAAATTGCCTATCTCAGTCTTCCTTTGTGTCCTTGATGTATGCCATCCTTCCTTCATGCCTGCTTTGCTGTTCCCTAGTCATCACCCTGCCTTTGTCTCTCTGCTTCTCCCTTCTTACCTCATCTCCTGAGTGCCAGCAGACTTTTTGATTCTTAAGGGAGTGGCCTGAAAGCTGCAGGTTGTGTTCCCGTTTCACAGGTTGTGACACTACTCTCAGCCTCACTGTCTGTAAGGTCTCTCTCTCTCCTCACTGCTCTTAATTTCTCACGAGGTCCATTTCCTCCAGCTCCACTCCCTATTCCTTAAGGAAGAGGAGAAGAGACACCTTGTCTTCTAGGTCGGGAAACATCCCATGGTAGAAAGAGAACCAAATGGAAAAAGATCATAGAGGGTACAGGCTTGAATGAAATTGTGAATTTTTTTTCCTTAGGGCCATGTAGGAGACTTCCCCGCCAGATACTTGTCTGCTCAGTTGAAAGCAGCTGTCCAAATAACCAATGTTGTCATTATAATAAAGACAGGACTCAATTTAGGATAGGATAATGTGATGCCAGTCCAGACTCACTCATAAATTTTGATGACCTGGAGAAACAGTTCCTTTAAGTGTTGGACTTCTTACAGCTGTTACTCACCTCCTGAGATTTGCATCGCTTTTGGCTGGAGTTTTCAATGCATGAACACGTCTATGAGCGTGTTCACAGATGCTGATTCTAGCCTAGGGAGAAATTCAAGCATTTTGAAGGTAAGCCACTGCCCTGTAGAGCAGCCAAGCTCTCCGCAGAGGACAGCCAAGGAGGTCGGACTCTCCAGGCTGACAGCTGCCTGTGAACGGACCCATTTTCCCTCCAGAGTTCTCTTGCATCCATTCTCTTAAAATAAAATGCTTTTATCTGGTTCAAACTCAGCCCAGTAACATTTTACCTTCTTAAAACTCTTGCCTGAGCACTGACATTGTACGTGTGCCTTGTCCTGCATTTTAGATGTTTCAGAATAGCTGCAGTAATCCCATTTCTAAACCTAAACCAGCGACTGTGACTCAGTTGGTAAGACTTAACACCCTGCTAAGATAAACATGCCACTGTTGTGATCTGTGCTCTTATAATGAGTGGGTAGGGAGGCAGATCCTGCATATGAACAATGGCCTTTTGTATGGCAGTGGCTCTGAAGCCTTAAGAGCCATTTACTGGAAACTGCCTGACAGCATACTGGTTGTTCACATGAGCGTGCATTAGAAATTCCTTGCACACACTCATGATGTGGGCTGGAAGGATGGGATTCCATCAGCAACCCAAATGATATACATTTTCACCTTTTCTCTTTTGTTCAGAGGTGGGAGCTCATGTTATTAATGTCCACTATCAAGCTAGCACAAAAAAATGTCTATAGTCAGGATGCCCCTGCTGTTGAAAGGCTATCACTAAGATTCATGATGAATTTATCAGCCTGTGGAAATAAAAAGAAGAGAATGGGGCTTGATCCCAGAAAGCAGGACTGCTTAAAGGCCTGTTGGTGTGTATGTCCTGGAATGTGGAGGTTCTCACCTCCAATGCCTTCCATCTTTCTTTTGTCTATTGGTTGCACCCATGACTGGACACTGACATAAGGGGAATATTTACAGCCTGTTTACCACCCACTTGCCATTTATGTAAATATCTATATAAAGATATCTCAGATAAAAGGGAAAATAGCCTGAGTCTCTTCCTCTGCAAGCCTTGCTCCCACTCACTTTCGCTTTCTTTCTCTGGATATACTACAACTGCATGTAAGAGCAAGAGCTACCAAGCAGAATTGCAAGCAGGTGCTCTAGAGAGTGAAATATTAAAAAAAGGGGCTGTACAGGCTGGCATGAGAGAAAGGTTATGGACAAAATAGAAGATCCATTGGAATTAATCAGAATAGGCCATCGTGTGGAAAATTTTGATGGTAAAATTTCTTCCCTATCCCAGCAGATGTGATCAGGTGCTTGGGTTAGGTGATTACCTGTTTTACATGGCCTTTTCTGTAACACAAAATACGAGGAAGATACATAACCTTCCCCTAGGGTGATAGAGAGTCGCTCCCAGGTCTGAACTACAGACACATTCCCTTGCCAGTGTCTGTAAATCATGCAGCCATCCAGGACATTGTTTCTCTACCAGCTGTCCCTGACCCCTCTCCCCCCAGCTGCAGTCTGGCCTTCTCCCTCCAATCACTGGCCCATTAGTCTGCATATCCTTGCATTCAAACAAATCAAATTACCTTTTCCAGTGGCTTCCCGCACTTTGAAATTATGAAGCTATGATAGACCTTCCTGGAAACAGGTACCGGAGTCCAGCTGGAAATACCTTGATGGCTGATGCTCTGAACAAGCTGTGTGCTTCTAATCTTGCACTGGTCTTTACAGAAACTGCTCCAGTATGCTCAAGGGAGTTGCAAAGCTCCTATCCCATCTTCATTTCGAAATTCTTCATCATTTTTGTCAGTCCTTACGTGAAACTTGAACCAAGAAGCAAACAGTATGTAGGAAGACAGGTCACATACAACTCCACCTCTTGCTTATCATCTGAAAAAAGAGTAATTGCTGTTTTATTTTCACTCTTGCTTGCATAATCACTCACTGTGAAATGATTTTGTTCCAGTAAACTGCTCCCACTTCTAAACAAGTACTGAGATCCCTAATCAGTCACTCCTTCCATTTCACAGAAGCTGTTCCACAACTTCAGGATGGTGGGGACTATCAGTCACCCACACCACAGTATGATGGGCTCATAGTGAGAGCTCAAAGGTGAAAAGTGATGGCCTATTACCGCCACTTCCTTTGTCATTTAGCAGTACCAAAGGAATAATCACTGCATACAGAGAGTTTCAGCCTGCATTGTATCTGGAAAGTCATTACTGGGTTTTTTCCTATTAAAAGTCACTCATGGAGCGTGTTCCAGGACCCACTGCAATCACTGGAAGACTGCTTACTTTTGCAACATTTGCTTCAGCCCTTCATACTCCCGTGGATGGATGTCCTTGGCTTTCCCACATGAGAGAGTTAAAGTTTGGTGAAGTCAGCTTAAGCAGGAGGCTGAAAAGTTCCGAGCATTGTAGGACGGCTCTGAAGAAATGTGGAGGACAAACTTCCAGAGCAGCGGGCAGGAAATCTAGAAGCAGGATCTAGTTCCTAACAGACTGCTGACTTCAATAGGCTCTCTCTGAGAAAAGACATTTCTATTCTGTTTGCTGAATTCCCTAAGGCAAACAAACAGATCAGAGTACACTGAGTATGCCTGTAGCTACTTTTAAAAAAAGATCAATATGATTAATTGTCAGAAATTACAAAAATTATGCTAAACATAGATTTCTCCATGCCAGACCTCTGGAGGTATGGTAGTTTTAATTATTCAGCATTAAAGATGGGCTTAATTAAGCTTTATCTTAAACATTCTCTTCCAGAGATAGGTTTGTAAGTGACTAATTGTTTTTCTTAAACAGAAAAATAGAAAGAAATCCAGAGTAAACTTCAGAAAATTTCAGTGTCTTTTTATTGAGAGATCTCTTCTCTGCAAGGAAGGAGGAATTGGGGACTAAACCCATACCAAATGAAGGAGCACCAGGGAGTTTACTGGAGCAGTTAGAGAAAAGCAAACAAACTAGTGGCCTGCTTTTCTGATTACCAAATGCTGAAACCATGAAAATCTTCATATCCTCTTTAAATCTTCTAAGAAAAATACACTTTCACACCTCTCTATTAAAAGAGCAGAACTTGCATGAAGAGGCTTTCAGTAAACATACAAAATCCATGCTAGGAAAACGTGCAATGAATGGCAATTAATTTTGACTTTCATAATGAATTACTCTTGCTTAGTTTGTAAATATGCCCAATTCCCTCTGCTACTGTCACTTTCTTGAAGCTGAACCTTTTTTGAGCCTTGAGGCTACTCTAAGCTATTGTCCCTGGGAACAGCTATGGTGCCTTTGATCAGCATGGAACTTAGGCAGTGTAGGGTGCATGGGCTATTTCTCCAGAAGGCATTCCTACAATGGAGAGGAATGGTAAAAACAAGTGGGACTTCAGTATGAATCCAGTTGTTCCTGGTAGCTTTTGCAGGAACTAGAGCTGTAATGAGACATGGTTTGGTATCTAATGGTGCAGGCTATAACCTAGCTGTCTGTTGTGCAGAATCCCTCTGCAGAGATGAAAACCCAGCCAGGAGAAGTCATCTGTTTCTTGTCCTTGGCATTGCTGTTGGAGAATCACCAGGACCTTAATCCCAGGGGCCTGGTTTTGCAACAAGAAGAGTTCAAACCTGTCTTTTGGTTGCAAGCATTATTTTACCCTTTAGAAGTCAAGGTCCTGATAAGGGCTTTTGATTAATTATACTTTTAAATCTTTCTCCTTTCTATTTACGTTTTGAGTGTAGGTGCAGAATTCCAATGGAGATTGGCTTCTGCTAAGAGCTCTTTGGCAGCATGAGTAATGCAAACCTCGGAGAAATAGATTAAATATTGCAGCCTAAAGAGTTTGCTGAAATTACAATTCAAAATAAGTAAGAGTCCTTTCATTTCAGCTTTTAAACAGAAGTAGGGCTCTCCTAAAGGTGTAACCTATGAGGCATGTCAAAGGTTCTTGACATTTGAAATTATGGCTCCAGTACAGAAAAGAGGCTGTCAGTTTGTAGCTTTGTGCTTTTCCTCCCTGCAAATGCGAGTAATTTCTTTTATCCCTCAGTACATCACCAGTATATTGTTGTTTGTGGAGCTGCTTGGATCTAGTAGATGAGAATCAATAAAGGAACCATTTACTGACTGTGAAATTGACTTTTATAATTGAGAGACTGCTGGAAATATATGTATATCTGAGGGAAGCAAAAATTAAACTGCATTGTATCATTCATTCACAGCAGATCCAAAAGCAGTTCTTTTGGATAAAAGTTATAGAATCACATGAATCTTGGAGGAACATACCACTGGACATCAGCTAGTCCTGCCTCCCACTCCCAGCAATGTTGCCACCAGCACTCAGTCAGATCAGTCATGAGGCCTGGAATAACACAACCTGGACTGAAGCTGGTGTTCTTGTACCAAGGACTACTGCAGCACTTCTCTCCAACGAAATAACTCAGGACAGTGGGAGTTTTCTGTGGACAGTTCTGCTGATGAGTCTTATTCCTAAGGCAGGGAGCCCTGCTGCCGAGACACTTCCTAGAGACACAAGTGACCATCATATTCAGACACTAGATGCTTACAGAGAGAGCCTGCTCTCTCACAGACTGCTTGGGTATCCTCTGTAGCCTTACACAGTAAGTAGTACAGAGTGGTCTCTACTTGCTAGAATTGACTGTAGTGCAAAATTAGGCTTATAGTCACCAGTTGTGCCTTAGTCTTCATTTTTGGGTTCATACCTTCAATCATTTTGCAAGTAATGGGCTAGTGCAAATTACTGTGTTAAAATAATTTGTTCTTTGGAGGACTGAAAATTCTGGCCTAGACAGAGATTTAGAAAATCTACTGTTAGTTTTTGTGAGGTTTATATTATGTTTTTTATACAGTTGACAACAGACCCTTTTCTCTTGAGTGGAGCATTATGATGCTCCGAATCTCAGGATTTTATGACCCCTTTAAGAATTCAGAGGCACTGTTTGACTTGCTAGTCAGGTGCACTCTTTCTGTCCGGTTGAACTCCTTCCATCAGATCAAATCTCAGGTATTGAACTTACTTGACACCTTGTCTCAGTAACTTCCCTGGACTTGCTCAGTGTACTAATTTTCCTCAGTGATTGTTTCCATATTTATTCAGAGGTTGCCAGTCTCACCTTTTTCATGGCTGATCTCTCTTTTACCCTGCTTATTTTATCATCTTTGCCCCTCTGGTCTCTGAGCCATGAGCTGATAAAGAGAAAAGCTGAACATAGCAATGCAGTTGACCTGTCAACCTGAAGCCGGAAATCTGCTTCTTCAGCATCTGACCCTGTTTAACAAATACCAGGCATTGCAAATTACCAAAGGGACTTTCTGCTTTCACGAAGAACTTTCTGTGAAGATCTATTTCGTATCACAAAGCATATAAAATGGGGGAAAAAAAAAAAAACCAACGCTATCTTCCAAAGGCTCAAAGGCTCTCTTAGAAGTTCATTGACAGATACTTTATGAAAAAGGAAGTCAGACATCATGTTAAAAAGTGCAAAGTCAGCATGAAAATCCATAAGGGCCAATGCAACTTTCAAAGGATACGAGTTTGTGGGTGGCTAATATGTAGGTACTGCGTCACAGCATTCTGAGTTTGTATGCATTTGCAACTTTTCTGTCACCTAAGACAGAAAACCCTTTATAAACTGGGGCCAGACCAATCAAGTGACCTAATTTTTTTCTAATATTCATAAGCTACTGAGTTTAAAAACCAAGGCAGATATTTGTCAGTTTGGCAACATGAAATACTACTTTATTTGTGTGTGGATACTAAAATCCCACTATGTTTGGAAAGGAGGCAATCAAATAACATTTTTTGATTCTGTTGTTCCTCAGGAAAGAGAATGTGGGTACCAAGGAGTTGAAAGAGAAAAAGAAATGTGACCTGTGACTTAAAGAGCTCTTCTAGTTCATCTGTCTGTCCCATGGCAGGAACATTTTTACCAAGACAATTTTTTAAACATTTATCTAATCTCTCCCTAAAGATGTTCAAGTAAGGAGTTGATATGGACCTCCCTTGGCAATCTATTTCAGACCTTTTACTCTTACAACCTTCTTTTAATATATAACCTTAGTCATTCTTCTTTCTGTAGGAAATATTGCGGCCTCACAAATGCCAGGCAGAACAGAGAGGTAATTTTGTATGATCCACAGATGACACTCCTGTCCATAAAGTCTTGAATGACACTTGTGAAATCATCTTGAATTCTAATCCTGTCTTACTTGTTGTCTCTCCCAGTGTCTTCTGAAGATGTAGTCAGTTCCTTCTGTGTTCAGGCCTCTAGATATTGTATGAAATCAGTACCCAGGAGGAGGTCCAGGATAGATGCCAACAAAACCTCATTCAGTTTGTCTTTCCACTCCAGTTGTGAACCAGGGTATGTGGTCACTGAGTGTAGCTGTGAGCTTGCACACAACCTCCACTAGTTTCATCAATACTCCACCTGGCTTATGAAAATGTCATGTGAACCAGGGATAGAATATAACAAAATAAAGATAAGTGACTCCTACTGCTTCTCCTCTAGCTGCTAGGCCTGTTACTCATTATAGAAAGGAAATTCTACTGATAGGAGATAATGTTTTGTTCTTAACAAATCCATTCTGGCTGTTATCCATTTCCATTTTCCCTTCAACAAGTGTTTGGTAACAAATAGATCTAATCTTTATCCCCCCCCCCCCCAAAACTGAGGTTTTGGTGACACACAACTGTGCATATTTTTCCTTAATTTTTCCCCATCAGTTTCTGAAGGCAGATGTAATCTTTATTCTTCCCCTCTCTCCAGAAAAAAACTAGAAAGAGAGATGGTAATATGCAAAATTTAAGGACAGATAACTAAATGCACAGGTGGAAAAAAACAGTCTTAGGAGAACAAAACATATGCAGTGATGGTTATTGGAAAATCACTTAACAGACCTGCATATTGTAGCATGAAAAGAAGTACTAACAGCACTTCTTGTCATGAAATGTCAGTGCTAAATTAGGAACGTAGAAGTTACTGTTCTTGACATTGTATAAAAGTTACTACTATTGATGTTGGCAAACAACTTCATCTAGAAAAACAGGTTTTATTTTTGCTTGTTTAAACATGATTTCTCTCTTCTTATCAGGACAGCCAAATTTCAGAATAAAAGCATGCAGAACATGCAGTTTAGTCTGCCAGTTTTCAGATGAACCTTTGAAAAGCAGTTTAGTCTGCATTGAAAAGATACACAGGATCCCCACAATCCAACCTTCAACAAGATCCATGTGTTTGCTCTATAAGCGAATCCTCTTTCCCTCCTTGGCAGGTCAAGGTTTTCCATTTGTTTCCTAGTTTTCTGCACTATGTAGCCTCTCATGTGTTATGTATTTGCACCACATAGCCACTCTCCAGGAGAGCTGCAGGGAGCAGGTACAGAGAAACTCCCAAGACTCAGTGCTGGGTAGAAAGGAGCTACAGTGCTGCCCTGTTCTGAGTACTGACCATTTCCAGGCACTGAGGCCTCAGCTTCCCTCTGCAGAGAAGGGCACTTTGGGACCAAGGGAATCTGATGGGGTCTGAACCCTGCAGCTGGGCAGCAATGGCTTGGCACAGCACAATCAATACTGTCTCAAATACATCCTCACACAAACTTCTCCTCTCTAAGGACAGGCACTTGTCTATGTATCTATTGCACTGGGCAGTCCTGCCTACCTAGACAGCATTGGGCCTGCACTGGTTCACAAGAAAGTCACCACTCAACAAAGTGAGCAAATTTGTTTGTTTTCTCCAAATGGAGAACTTCAACTGTCAAAGGAGTGTTTAATACCCAGTGCTAAGGATAGAAATTGTTGTCTGACTTCTGCTTATCCTTGGTTTCCCACAAAACAGTGGTGAAGGCTCTACAAGTAATTGTGCTCATCAATACCCAAGGACTACTTTACCCAAATTTCCTACTCAAGCAGACATCTATGGTTGCTTTATAAGTAAATAAAATACAAATGATTTCTTCATCCCACATATATTAAATCCTTCTGGGAATTTCACACTGTAATCTTTCTCACATGCTTACTCAGATGCTCCCCAATGTCAATTTTTACTGATTGCCCAGAACATCCCTTTGCACAGCCCTGCACGCACATTTTGGGTGTTTGTGCTATGCAACCCAGTAGATGCCGTGAGTTTGGATTAAGTGAGTTGTATATCACCAAATGCACAAGGTCACACGTGATGCTTCCTCTCTGTTCCTCTTGAAAGCTAATGGATGGGAAGCTGTACTGCTGACTGACGAGCTGCTACTGTCCATGGAGAGGCACTGTTTCCAGAGCTCAATCTAGGAGATTCCAGCAAGTTTGTAATAAGAGGAAAGTAATCTAGGAGTGTTTCAGTCTCAAAGTGCACATCTGTACCCCTGTGAACTCATGTACTTTCACTAAAGTCTACGAGTCTAGGCTGATTTACAATTGCTGAACACTGCCTGGATGCAATTAATCTGTGGGGTTTGGATTTTTCTCTGCCTAATCTGGCACCCATTGCAAACCAAAGCACATTAATGAGACTGTATGACCTGCCTGTAAAAGCAGGTGTATCTTCTTGCCTTGCTGGTGAGTGCACAGGAGTGCTGTGTTCCTAGTCTATCCAAAATGATTCAAAGGGTAAACAGTTCTCTCCTTTTATATCTGACAGGAAAACATAGGACAGGTGAAATAGCATATTACTAACCCTTTTTTAATTTCTAGTGAGTTAGAAGCAGATCCACAGAAGAACATAAGGCTTTGCAAGTCTCTGGAACCTCTCTTAAAGGGCTTAGCAGGGAAGACACAGAGCTGGTCCCTATTCCATGTTTTGCTTTTTCATATTAACTACCACACAGGATCCAGTATCTAGTCTGCCTCTTTTCTCCTTCCCCAAGGAGTGAATATCTGCATCACTGGTTTACAAAAGCATTCACATGTTTACTGCTTTTCCCCTGTGTAATGCGTGGCAGGAGTGGATCACAGGGCCCATAAACCGGCAGGCTTGGCACCCTTCTAGCAGGAGGTGAGTCATATGCGCTTGAGCCTGTAGAAAGAAGAGCAAATTGAATTTGTTTCTCACAGCCAGTCCTACAGAGGTGTATTAGGCACACCTCAGCAAACTTGGGTAAAGTCCCTTTGAGGAGACAGGCCCTACAGGAACCATTCCCTAGCCTCTTATTGCTAATTATAGATGTAATCTACTAAATGCAGCCATCTGGGAAGTGAGACTATTTAAAGTACTTTAAGACTCTCTAGCTCTGTAAGGTACTGTGTAAACTCAGGTGCTACCCTGGTTTACAAAGACTGTGCTACATTATCCATAAATTTCATTGACTGTTGGGCGGGACTTAGGTTTTAAAGATTCCTGGTGTCCTTTTACAGATGGATAACCTAGAATCTGAAATGGTAGTTTCTTCTTTTCTATTTTGCTTGACTACACTGCTGAACTATCCAATATCTGAGTGTTGTGAATTGGGATTACTTTTTTTTCCATCCTAAAACCCCCAGAACTTCAGTGTGCTGAATTTGAAGAATACTGATTGTCAACACAGGAAAAAAACCAAACCCCTCCTTTGGAGACATCACATGCAATCCCAGCCAACCATGCTGAAGAAAAAGGCAAGATGATGAGGTGAGGAGGGAAGAGAGGGTTACATAGGAAGAGACAAAGACAGCAAAATTTAAAAAAGGCAAAAAAAAAAAAGGCGGAGAAGCCATGTGCTTGCTATCTACAAATAATCACACTGCAGAAAAAGATTTATGTAGGTTAAAGGACAAAGATGGTGCAAGATCAAATAATTATGAAGTAGCCACAGTTAAAAAGAGGCTGCATATAAGCAAGCTGTCAAAGCATCTGAGAAAAAACATTCTGGGGTGTTTTTCAGGGAAAGTGACTAGGGAGAAACCCAGATAATTTAAAAAATAATGGTATCAATTTACCAAAGTGACAAATGGCACCTGTCAGACTGAATTCAGTAACCCAAGATGTCCTGCTGAATCCTGTATCAGTTTTTCAGTAAAAGTGTTGTGAGGTTTATTTTCTCCTAGGGACAAAATATGCATTCTTATTGTTGTTCAAGGTGCAAACTAAAATATTCAGGTTCAGTGTACGTTATTCATTCAGGAATGCACATTCATGCAGGAAGATACTGTTCTAGCAGCTGATAAGCTGGAGGAGAGGCTGTATTGCTTTGAGCCCCAGGCTGTCTGAAATTATTTTTAAGTGTCCTCCATTCTCAGTGCTCATGAAATCACAAAGACAGCACTACTGATTCTGTATATTCAAAATTATAACCAGAATCCTTGCTGTAACTGCTAATATCATTTTGTCTTCAAGGCAGTAAGATTTCAAGAATCAGAGGATGTCATTTGACACCTAGTTTTGGAGATACAAGCTTCACTTTTTATACTTATGAAGGTAACAGCTCACTGTGTTTTTCAAAATGAGAGTTGAGATCCTTGTACATAATTCTAGAAACTGGGACTTCACAAAAATACCAAATAGCATGACAGAAAAAGAGAGAGACTAAAAAAAGCCTCTATCAGCATGCCACTTCTTTTTCCAGACAAACACATAAACCAAACCAATCTCTCCAGGAAGAATTCTGGTGTCATGGGTATTTTCACCACCCACCCTTGCTAGCAGCGGGGATGGAGGAAAAAGCAGGAACATGGAGGTGAAATGTCAGAGGAGTGCTGGTTTGTTGTGGGACCAGGGATCAGGAAGGGTACAAAGGGTGAGAGGTTTCCATGTGCAATCTCCCGTCCTGGAGGCACCCAAGTCTGATTTTGCCCAAAGAAGAGAAGGGACTATCCTTTAAGAAATCAGGAAAACTTGGCCCCTGGAGGAAGTATAAGAAAGAAGGCAAGTTTTTTGGAGCCACCTATGGATTTAAATATTTGTTTTTAGTAAACCAGACCCAGCTGCCACCAGTGCAGTCTGGAAACAAAGGCATTCCTATTTCAGAGTAGCCTGGCCAGGCTGACACTCCTCAGCTACTTGGAGAACTAAAAGTAGCAATGCTGGAAGCTCCCCAGTTCTGGACATCATGTTCCAGTTAACAAAAATCAGCCTGACACTCCTGGCCATGTCCAAAGAACTGGAGGGCCTGAACACAAAGTTAAGTGGTCAATTAGTGAAACATAACGTTGCATGGCTTCTTGACCTTTCAGAACTGGAATGAATTTGCCAAACAGGAAAGAGTAGGAATGAAACAGAACAAGTAATTCAGAAGCCCTCTGGGTATAATCTGCTGATGCCTTGCACCTCCAGGCTCATTTCAGGTCTCTTGGCAGAGGAATTCATGAGTGTCAGCACATTTCCAGGGGTGAGAGCAGAATCCTGTATAACCTGCTCCACCACTTCTGCCTGTGTGAATTAAAAGAATGTGGTGTTTTATCCCCTGTCAGCTTACACTGACAGAAATGTAGGTCCCTATGTACCTCTGGCAAGTGCCTCTCCTGGTTGGGTTATTAACCAAAAGCCATTGCTAGTGAGGGATGCACCGAAGTAAGGACAACAGAACAGCAGTACTGGTTCAGGCCTTGGGTCCCTCTGCCCAGTGATTTGTTTTCTGACTGTGCCATAGGTGGTGACAAGTGGAGGAATAAGCTTGGAGAAAGAGCATTCAATGCTCCTCTCTTCCAATATTGAGTGTTTTTTCAGATTATTTTGAGACTGACACAGTACTTTCTAGTAATCCCCCTTAGCTGATCTCAAGTACTGATCTCTTTTAGCCCCCCAAAAGTACAAAAAAGTACTTTGGGCCCCAAAAACTGTGTCAATATAATGATGTTTGGGGGGTTTTTTTCTGTTTTATTCTCTATGGTTTTCCCAATAATTCCTAATACTGGATTTACTCTTGTTGCTGCTAACCCAGCACTGAATTGATAAAATATGCCTGGATCATCTGTCCCAGCCATGCTCGCTCACACTTTTTGTGCTCCTGCCGGCTGGCAGAGCATGGGAAACTGAAAAGTCCTTGACTTAGAGGAAACAGTACTCAACAACAATTAAAACATCAGTGTGTTACTAATATTTTTCTCATTCTGAACCAAAACCACAGCACTGTATCAGCTACTAGGGATAAAATTGACACTGCCCCAGATGAAACCAGGACATGAGGAAAACTCATGGCTGCGTGGCAGATTTTACCCTCATGTTCTTTGAATTCACCTTATCCCCTCCAAGCTTTCCCCTAGCAAGGAATACTTGGCTGAATTAAGGGAGAGATGCCAGGCCTGGGGAAGCCATGGGAAAAAAGGGAGAAGCAGCTGTGCCTGGAGGTGGGAAGGCAGCTATTGCTGTGCAAGCTGGAGGGCAGCATCCAGTTTTCCTTCCAGCTGCCTATCCTGTGACTGCCAACTGGGGTTAAACCATGACACTGCCTTAGAAGGCTCTTGAGGAAATATGGGAGCCAAATGTAGGGAATGAGGTACATGAATGGTACATGAGGTAATCTGGTGGTTGCTGAGGGCAGCATGACTTTTCCCAGCACCTGCTGAAAGCTGCTGCCATTGCACCTTACCCCTGGCCGGGCAGAGCACCCTGCACAGTGCTTGCACAAAGCTGCCAGCAGATCTGTCCCTTGGGAACAGACACGGTCAGTGAAGCCTATGCCAGTGAGACAGCAGCTGTCTGGATCTGTTATCTTTTTTTTTTTCTGACTGTGATTTTCATGTTCTTCCTTGAGAGCTGTTACCTTCTGCTCTTGAAATTGCTGTTGCAGTGTATTTCCCTGCTTGTTATACTTTGGGAGCATTTTCAGGGATGTCTCCAGAGCTGCCTGCCCTGGCGCCAGCATCCCATCCCTCCTTTGTACCCCTAGCTCCCAGCCATACGCCCTTGGCAGCCCTGCTGCTGGGACCTGCGGGCATCCCCAGGTACAGAGGAAAGATTTACAATAAGGAAAAAAGCAGAAGAAGCTCATGAATAAAGAGAGTTGCATCCACTTTAATCTGACAGCCATACAACTGCTTTCCCTGGCGTTGAACCAAACTCCAAATTATTTTTGCCAGCCTGCCCCTGGGGCAAGGGTGCACAAGGAGTCAGTGAGGGCACCCTGAGCACTGAAACTAACTCCCCATGCCAGATCAGATCAGTGACTCGGTAGGAAGAGTTTTGCTTGGTGAGTTACCAGCAGTGGTATGAATGACACGTTGATCAGGCAGGGGGTTTCCTAGGGAAGATTTCTCCCTGGCACTGTCATTGTGTTGGACCTTCTCTGAATGCCCCAAACTTAGGAAGCTTGTCTATATAACATGTGGTAATGGGGGATTACACTTGCGCTTCTCCCAGGGAAAAATAAAAATAAAAGTAAATTTTTAAAATAGTGCTAAAGCTGCAGATGGATTTATATTGAAAAATCAGGCCTGGGCACTAACAGAAGATTGGAACTGGATGCTCAGACTGTCCTTTACCTTAAATAAGAACAATGAACATTAGATCAAAACCCAGTCAAAATTTGCCTGTTAATGCTCGGTGTTGGGCCCTTCTGTGTAATTATTTACTATAACCTTGCTCATCATAGAAGCTCATCATTGGCACTGCATCTTCTGGGCTGTGGAGAGGTGTGTGCAAGTGGAGCATCCAACACTAGGATCAGCAGTGTGACTGGAGAACATCCAGCTTTTCTGGACCTGCCACTGTTCACATGCTGCACTGACATTGTGCAGCTCCCAATATTTTGCTGCTCTAGGCAACCACCTGTTATGCTCTTTTGTTGCAAAGCCAGTCTGCCATGGAAACACTTCCAGTCCACCAGCAATTGCCACGCATTAGGTCATTTCAGAGATGTTAAAACGTGGATTTCAGATGTCTGTGAAATATGAAGCACTGTATTGCTTTGGGATTAGACTGCCTTCACTCTTGCTCACGACAACAGCCTGATGCAAGTTCCTCTCCATCACCTGAGCTTCTGTTTATGCAACGGCAGGTGGAATCATGCACCCAAACCCTGACTTTAATAATTCTTGCTATCTTTCATGAAACACAGTACTAAATACTGTACAAAGCAGCAGAGAGATCACCCCCATGCCAACAGCAGCTGCCCAGGAGCCCAGGATGAGTGTGCTGCATGAGCTGTGGTCCTCAGGATGGCCAGGAGTGGGGAGTGAAGTGTGTGAGCTGTCCTTGCAAGGCGGGCACTGACACAGTGGCATTGTTTCACAGGACTGCAAGCCTTGCTCATGAACAGCAGTGGAAGGATGACAAGGATTTGTCCTACTGGTTCTGCACACACACAACTTGTGGCCCTTTAAAGCCATCCTGTCTGAGCTCAGTGACTCGTTGAGAGGGACACTGGAGAAGCAGAAAGGAAATACCACAGCAGCTCACAATTGTTTCCAAGCGAGAAGGTTCCTGGTAGAGAGCCAGGTGCTGATGCCCTGCCTGCATGGCAGCCGATGGAGCTGTGTGGGGCCGGGTGCTTCTCGCTGTATGGGTGTAAGAAGGGTGCCTGTCCTCAAGCAAACCAAAATAGGCTGTACTTATCTGTAAGTGGAGGTCTGCTATTCCACTTGCATGCAGGATATGCAATACATCTGGAATAATTAATTTCTTAGCCCATTGTTACTTTCTTGTGTATCAGATGTTTGCTGCTTCTGAAGCCTGTTGGCTGTATTCAATATCTCTTCCTGTTTAAATTCGTTATTCCGGTCTTAAAACTTTGGTTTTTTTAGGGCACGTCTTTTTATTTTCCCTTGAACTGGAGAATTTGCCTGAAGTATGGATGAGTCACAGACACCAAATTTGCTCTTCTCTGAAGCACATTTACATTTTTGAAGAATTACAACTGACAATGATCAGCCATACTTCCAAAATATCCTTTCAGGGAGGAGAAAGGAGGAACAGTGATGCTGAAATCAGCCTGAAAGGTAAAAGACAGAAAGAGGGGGAGAGAGAGAAAACACAGAGTCTTAGAAGGGCAGCCGGATGCAGGCAATCACTGCACAGCGTTTGATAGTGGTGCCTCAACTGATAACGTTCCTGCAATCAGAGACACTCTGTCATTCCTGTCAGCAGCCATTCAAGCATATCACCAGCAGCTCTAAATACAAATATCAGAAGCAAAAGGGATACATATTCAGAAAGTCAATTCATTTCCTTGGCTCCTAGCCCAGCATTTTCTGAAGTGTGGGAAGGTTAGTTTATAATGGGGTGCCAAACCCACATTACCCCATCAAAGCCATTGTACCGGTTTTAGCTGAAAAAGAGTTCTAATTCTCTTCATCACAGCTGCTGTTCTGGATTTGTCATGAAGACAATGTTGATAACACAGGAATGTTTCAGTTATTGCTAAGCACTGCTCAGCGTTCTGCTTCTCCCCTCTTCTGCCAGCAAGTGGGCTGGGGGTACACAAGAAGCTGGGAGGAGACACAGCTGGGACATCTGACCTCAGCTGACCAAAAGGATATTCTGTACCACATGGTGCTATGTCCAGCAATCAAAGTTAGGGGGAAAAGTTTGCCAGGGCTGCTGTTGCTTGGGCTGGCTGGGCATTGGTTGGCTGGTGGCAAGCAGCTATGGAGGATTTTTTTTTGCTTCACTGTTTTTTTTTTCCTGGTTTTTGCTTTTCCTTGTTTCCTTTTTTGACTTTTTAAACTGTTGTTTGTTATCTCAGCCCATGAGTTTTCTAGTTTTTGCTCTTCCCATTCTCTTCCCATTCCTGCTATCAGGAGGAATTGAACAAGTGGCTGGGTCGTGCTTAGCTGCCTGACAGGGCTAACTCACAACAGCCACATAGTTCCAGAGCTATTCCATTGTTGTGGCTCTCATCTGAAGTATTGAAGTAATGTATTTTTAAAGCCTTTCATTTTTGTCTCAAAGACCAGATGAAAATGGAGGTTCCCAGGTTGTCTTGTGTCTTAAGCTGTTTCCTAAATCAGGTCTTGTGGATTTGTTTCTGACATTTCTATGGGATTTTTTTTTGTTGAAGTTGGTTTGGTTTGGTTTTGATTTTTTTGCATAAAGCTGTAGCAAGTATTTGCCTCATAAAGAAATCTGCTACTGAGGTCATTAAGGGCTAAAGTTTAAAGGGCTGCTATTGCCTCTGTCTTTTCATCCCCAAATTGTAAGGCTGTAAGGAGTTCAATAATGGAAGTCCTTTCTGTGAGTATCAGAGTGAAAATCAGGCTTCTCATATGCAGTCATTGACAAGACAGGCTAATTCCAGCTGTCTCTTTTAGTGTATCAGAGTGCCTTACATAAAAGCCCATCAAGCACTCACCCCTATTAGCAAGCCCTTCTGTAACGATTGGTGATGGCACACTGCAGTCGGCTGGAGCCCCACAAAGGGTCCCCCTGACCTTCACTCACGGCTGGAAGATCATGTTACAATCTCGCTGCACTGAACTAGTTATTCCAGCAAATCTTTTATATTGCACTTCAGGACAAGGCAGGCTCTGTAGCGGCCCTTGTGAAGAATCATAGGTTGGGAGCGGTCTGCTCTTTGCTTCTGCTTCTGTGAGACTTCACTGCACAGCTGAGAGGTGCTGCTAGGAAGATGCTGTGCACAGAACTATCCTGCTTCCTGGTAATCTCCTCATTCCATGTCCTGCCTGGCCTCACCTGAAGTAACCAAAACATTATTAATTGTTCTTATTACCTACAAGCAGCGCACAGGACTGATAGGACAGGAAAGCGTGAGCACTCAGATGCTGTGTTGCAGCAGGCTGGTTCCCTGGAGGTTTGCTTGGTGGGGTGCAATCTGGGATGGAAAGGACAGAACAGCAGAAGAGAGTGAGACACTCATTATCCATAAAAAAAAAAAATCTTTGAGTACTTGCTTACTTGGCTGAAGATCTAATAATTTCTGATAAATTTCAGAATATTTAGAAAAACAGTGATGGAATGGGAAACACTGATTAATTTTCCTTTTTTTGGAAGTTATCCATGACCATTCATGGCGGACTGGCGGCAGTGGTAGTTTTTTTCCCAGGATTTAGCCATCTAAAGCACAATCCCTAACCTCTGTTCAAGAGCCAGGAATAGTGGAAGTGCAAGTGAGCACCAGCCATCAGCTGTCCAGCCACCTCTGACCATACGCTTGGTCAAAGTGGCACACGGTTGTAAAGTGGCAGCCAGCATCTTGTCTATGCTGCATTTCCTTCTTGACAGTGCTGGAGTTATAATGTAGGAAGTTTGAAGAAGATAAAACCAAAATAGAAAAGGGAAATCAGTTTTTCTCCTGGGACTCAAACCAAGAGGATCTTCTACTGCCAATTATGGTTGTCATGCCAGAGTAACTTGATGTAAACCAGTGGAGTAACAGATAGTGCAAACAGATAGTTACAGATAGTAGGAGAGAGGAGAGAGGCCTAGGACTCTCCTGTTCACAGAGCCTTTGTCATAACCACTTGTCCATTGTCATCTCACTTGCATCAGTGCTGTGGATGCTAGTAAGGTGCTGGGACACAAAGGGTAGGACCCTGATAGTCTGAGATGAGAGAGGTGGAGTTGGAGCATGGGCTCGTGCAATGCAGTACAGCAAGACTCGAGGTAGAGATGGTCACGTCAGCACAGAGGAATGCCGAACGCCCAGGGGTGACAGCCGAGCTGCTTGACAGGGCTCACTCCCAGGTACTGAGGAGGTCAAGATAAAAGTAGGCTTCAATGTACCCTGCTTCACTGCTACTCTCAACCTCCTTGATGTTGATATTTCTGTGTCCTATACCCCTAGCTTCTCCTGCCTTGGTTCCTTGGAGAACACCATGCCTTCTCCAAGAAGACACAGCAGGTAGCTTAGCGGCCAGGGTAAGCTTTTGTGCCTGAGGTTGCTTTGGATGATACCCTGTCAAGGGGTGGTATTTACCATTGTATCCCCACTGGCCTTGTAAAAAGTGTCACCATGACAGCTGATTTTCCTGAGTCTGCAGTATCTTTTGGAGCACTGACTGCCCTGAAGTGTCAGCTTGCAGCCCAGTCAGTTCTCACATTTACAGCAGTGCTTACCCGTGGTGCACTGATGTTCTGCAGTTGTTGGCCGGATGCATAATAGGATTCTTAACAAAGCAGAATGAGGCATGTGCTCCATTTGGCTCCTTTGATTAGGCCTACCATTTCTGACACACACATACGAGTGTGTCTGTGTGTATATACAATCCTGAATGAATTCCTGGTTATAATATGCACCACAGGTGTCCTTTTTCACTAGCGGACAGCCTCCAATCAAGACCTCAATTCTTGGGAACAATTTTTGAAGTGTTAAATTCTGCTTCCAATTCTGCTTTGTAATAAATTCAAAGCTTTTCAAAGGAAAAGATGAGGTTTTCAGTTCATGCTGTCTCTGAAAAAAATGGCTAGAATCCACCTTAAAGCTTCAAGACCTTCTGTTACAATCTTTATCAAAATCTGTATATTTTGATGAAATATTTTTGCTCTGACTCAATCAGCATTTTAATAGAACGGCTGAAAACTGGAAATGTTCTTATTAGTTGTGCACATCAATCAAAGTATCTTTAGGACGGCTGTTTACACTCTGTATTTGTTATGAGTTTAAAGATCACAAAGATGGTCAAATGTTTTAACACTTCAGATTGAGAGACTTTTTGAACTTCCTGCTCCACACAAATCCTATTCTTCCCCTTCAAGTGGAAAAATTAACACAGTGGTTAACAAAGGTACATCTGAAATTGGGCTATCTCCCTACAGACTGCAAAGGTTGCAGGAAGTGTTGCTTCCAGTAATTGAATATGGTGATATAATTTATAACTGCTCCACCACAACTATGCACAAATCAGACAAAATGCTCCTGATTATTTAGATTATCTGTTTATCACAATTATCTGACCAAAGATGGTATTTCCCCTTTTATTTACAGCCTTCCAGGAGGCAAAAGGTTTCTGAGAACTGGAATTGCTTGGCTTCTTACATCACTGCCAGTCAGATGGGCTGCCCTTCATGCTGCAGCATTTGCAGCAACACATCCCCTTGCTAAATTAGCACATGCAATTTTTACAGGTATATGCACATGAGTATGTACCCACACATACAAGACAATTATTTGAGGATGTTCTCTGTTTGAAAGAGATGATATTTTCTTGTTTGTTTGGGTTTGGTTTGGGTTTTTTTAATCTGAATTGAGAAAGCATCTCCTATACAATAAGAGCAGGTTTTTTGTAAACGACTCAAAAATTGGTTTGTGGTTTGGTGGTTTGGGGATTGGGTTTTTTTGTTGGTTTTTTTGCCAGCATTTAATGTCCTTGGGTAATATAATCCCTATGCAAAATTATATTGCTTGTTGTAAAAAGGTCTGATTAGCTCCAGTGAAGCAGAACATTGATATGATAGTCTATTACTGCTACTTTCTGTGTTTTAAAGCACTAGCATTGCATTTAGCATTGACTGAAACACAGGAGTTAATGGGCAGCCCATTGACTGTCTCTGAGCTTGCTGCTCAGAGCGAGCTTGGGCTGGAGAAGGGGATCTGTTCAGTTCCTCACATAACACTGCAGCAGCTCTGCTGCTGAGCACTGTAGCGCCTTTCCTATGTCATGGGTGCAGATGTCAAGACCATCCCTGCATTTGTCAAGTCCTTTGTCATTTGGGTTCTGGGGAAGAGAAGAAATTAAACTGAAATGTGAGAGCTCTGGGATTTTTCCTTTAGTAAAGCAAGTAACATTGTGTGAAGTGCCCTGATACATGGCTTTGTAGTACTAAAATACAAAACATTGTTAAAAACCCAAACAGAAATCTTGATTTTCATACAAAACCAAAGTAACACAAAGTCTGTGCAGAGCTTTAGGAGCAAGTGATCTTCCTTCCCAGGAGCAAGGCTGCCCTTCAGCTTCACAAGAGACAAAAAATTTCAATGCAGGTGAAGCAGGTGAAGTGGTTAGTGTGGAGTGCCAGGAGCACACCTTTGTCACTGTGCAGCTTGGTAGCCTGCTCCTTCCCACTACGTGGCTGTCCTGGAAGTTCCCGGAAGAGGGGAGTGCTCTCTGCTTTGCTTTGTGGGAGCAAGTGGCAATCACAACTAAGCTGCAGCACTGAAAAATAACTGGGTGATATCAGCCTTTTTTCAAAGCAGGGAGGCAAAAGATAAGGAGGAAAAAAAAAGGTGGCTGCATGGGAAAGTTTACCAGCATGTGTAGAAAGGCGGAACTCGATTCCATAAAGGAAATAAACTAAGATGTACAGCATTCTCTGTAACATTTCACTTTGCCATTCAGGCAGGGCCTTTTTGAAGTCAGTGGGAGTCCTTCCATTGCTTTCAGGAAATTTTGGAACAGGACCCAATTGTTTGTGTTGCTGACACCTAACTGGCCCCTAACCTGTTGCTTTAAATGAATACTGCAAGGGAAAAGTATCAGATTCTCCTCTGCTCAGAAGGCACCTAATGTGTTGTAGCTGCACCCAAATGTGTTGAAGCAAATGGGTGGGCCCAGCAGCTCAGTGTTTATTTACCTATACTAGTGCTGAGTTTACATCAGCACAGGAGTTTGTGCAGAGGATGTGGCTATGGAAACTGGACAGCAGGAAGGAATGACCTACCCTGCTGAGCGAGGGCTACTTTCGAGCAAGCTATTCCACTGGGAGCAGAGGAATTCCTCAACCCTACCCCTTCCAATGCAGGTTCCTTTTTAACCCTTGCAGCTTTGGCAGAAGGTTCTGTTCTGTGACAAGCAGAGGGTTAGAGGTATTTTCATGGTTTGGGGTGGGGTTGAAGTTGTGCTAATCTTTAGCTTAGAGGTCACAACTCTTCAGAAAAAAAAAGTTGCTCAGATGCCCTGCAAACTCAGGGAAATGCCATTCTTCTCTCTGTCCATCTACAGAGGTGACAGGGGAGAAGAAGAAAGGAGATGCTCCCAGAGTAGGTTAGCAGCAAGGTCAAGCTTGCAGATTTCTATCACACTGCCTCTTTGCAGTTTTCCAGATGGAGCTTTATGAGTCTGAGTATCCTGAGGGGAAAAAAAACACAAAAAACCCCAAGTATTGGAATTCTATTAATTTTTAAAAAAAAAAAAACAAACAACTGAGGTTTTATTTTTAATGTTTAAGTGAAAAGTGAGAGGTCCAATGTCTATATAAATGTAGAAACATTCAGTGTACCCAAAGTTAGAAGTGAACCTTTGTTTTTCCTTAAGATAAAATAAGCCACAGAATGTGCCAGTTGGGTGTTACATGCCTGCTGCTTCAGACTATCCAGTGCTAAAGTACTCTGCTGTAGTGCTCTGCTACACACTGATTGTTCTGTCTTTGCAAGGTCCCTGGTTTGGGACTTTTCATGCTGATATTTTAGTGTGTCCTTTCTGAAATGCTATTACTTGGGATTTTACCAGATGCTGCTGAGTTCAGGCCAGTCCAGCTGGCCACTGAAATAAAGACCACTTCTCTTTTGGGTCCACTGTTCTGACAAAACACAGTGGACTGGTGTCATGGATGAGGAGAACTGTTATGACTTCTTAGGACTTACGGGTAACAAGTATGGAACTGTTTTTGATAAAGTGCATAGCTGTGCAGTGAGTCAAGCAGAATACCCCTACATAAGAGATGAAAGAAACAAACAGAAGCTTTTGGGACTAATGGCTATGCTGTGACTGACAGGCTAAGAACATGAGACTGGCAGGACAAGAAGAGAAGCCTTTGTCTCCAGAGAGGAGTGGCTTGGTTCCCTTAGAAGAGACTCCAGGAAAAGTTGTACGTAGGAGGACAGAATTGCTTAAAAGGTAGGAGATGTACCTCAACGAACCAAAGGTGATTGAGAATTGCATACAGTCATGCTTACTTTGAATGACTGTGGGGGCCACAGGCAGGCTAAGCACAGGTCTCTTCTCCAGGATAGCTTACACACATCCAGCTAAAGGATGCCAGAAGTGAAGGACAATGCTGTTACAGCAGCCTCCGCTTGGTCTGACAAGAAACATGCTGAATGTCCAGCACGGGATTTCTACAGGCGTGGTCACAGCTCCACGGGGAGCACGATGTAGAGCCGTGGTTGTGCATTAGGGCACGGCACCCCGGTAGCTGAGTTAAGCAGCAGAGTTTCACTCAACACTTGTATGTCACTTAATACAGGTTTGTAGCCAGGCAGGCTCCTCTTTTAGCTACCATGCTGCTTGGCCTGTGAGCCAAAATGTTGTGGTAGAAAGGGAGAAGTTGCCTTCTGATGTGATACCTATCTAGGAGTTTTAATGTATTCATCTCTCTATTATCTGAGCACACATTTTCCAATCATGGCCCTATGAATTGTTTTCTCTCACAAGGTGTGGTTGTGTTTTGCAAGTAACCTTGTGCTGGCTGGCTGAAATATGAGCCTACAGCCTTTAGACCAATAATACCATACAAGTTGTAATGTTTTCCTCAGACTCTGGGGTATTGGTTAGCTGCAAAGCTGCCAAAGGACATTCCACAGTCAGAGGAAATTGAGTGTAGGTGGGCAGACCAGAGCCCAAGTGCATACTTTATAAACTCTCCATTATTATACTTAAAGGGGTGAGTCACACAATAATCATTCTGCAATCAAATTCACTGTTGAGTGTGTTGTTTTTTTCCTTTTAACTCAAATGTCATGTAAAAGTTGCCAATGCTTCCCAGAAGTTTAATTTCTGAAAGTGGGAGAAAATGAAGCAAAGCAAAGCTGACACATTTACATGTGTGCAAATGCAACCTTAGCTGTGCACGGCTTGGTTTTCTTAAGTGCCAAAAATAAAATGTTCTTTTGTTGTCTGAGGCTGAAGGACTCTGACAGAAAAAAGGGGCTTGGACATCTCTACTGCCTGATGCCAATCAGGCATCTCCAGTATTAAGCAGGCCTTCAGTGCTGGGGAAGCATATATAATATGCTTATAACTGGCCAGCCTCACCCACTGGGTAAGTAGGCAGTCACTCACAGGAGGCATAGATAAAATATCTATGTATTGTGTGTATACAAAATATTTTTCCCCTAAGGATCAATCCAGTCTGGTGTAAGATAGAAATTGTTGAGGTTTTGTTATGCCTAAATCAAGTTTTTAAAGTAGAGAACTTTTTCCAAGAGACCTCCTAAGACAGTATCTGGTGCAACCAGCACTGGTTATGACAAACTCCAAGTCACTGGCCTGTGGAGCTGCCTCTGATCTGCTGATGCTGATGATCAGCTACCCCTCTGCTGTTTTGGTGGGATATGATGACGCTACAAGTAAGTGGACATGGGAAGAGCTCCTCAGAAACTGGGAAGGATCTGTGTGAGCCTTGAGCATTGCTGTCTGACCAATGCTCACGCCAGTCCTTTTCCAGAGCTTGCTACCCGTGTTGCACACAAGAAAGCCCCATCCCCGACAATGAACAGTCCCAAGGAGGGTCTTCTGCCTGGGGATGCTCAGGGTTTCTGTTTCTCCCGGGTTTGTCTCCTGTGGTATTTCAGGCAGGGGAAGGGTGGAGCAGTGCTTTGGTCAGGAATGTCTTCCAGCTCTTTTCTTCTCCTGTAATGGAAGAATTTTAACTTAGTGAAGCCACTGAGGTCTTGCCCAGCCCATTGCATTCCCCATGAGTCATAGGCCAGCACCAGCTGACACATCTTCAGCTCTCAGGAAGCAGCTTGTAGTCACAGAGGCAGAAATAGGAGAATACAAGGAGTATTCAGCAATAACAATCCTCTCTTTTTACTTGGTTACTTCTTGGATTAACCTGTATAAGAAGTCATTTATATCCTGACAGCATAAATGGGGAGAAGCTTGTTTCATTTAGATGATGTTAGGAATTCAGTCTCTACTTTGAAGCCATTTTTCCTGCTCTCTGCTTTGTCCTTCAAAGACATCCTAGAAAAGCCAAACCTTCCATTGCATGGTCTCCATGTTGTCCTGCTTCATCTTTTGTCCTAAACTATACCCCAGGGGAGCAGTAAGGCTATAGAAATGCTACCCAGCCCCGAGACAAGCCAGAAAACAGGTGCCCTTCTCAGCCAAGTGCCATTCTCCATTCATCCAGGGGGCACTCAGTAATTTTATTGTTGGAACCAAGTGTCTTGCTGGCAACATGAGTGCTGAGGTGTGGGGAGCTAATGGCTCTTTTGCTGAAAATTAAAATAATTTCTGATAAGTGTAATGTGCTAATTACTAAGAAAGAGACAATCACTGCCTTTGTATTGTGCACATAAGCAGCACAGCAGGCCTTGATTACACGTTAGGGTCCCTTGAGAACCACCAATACTGGTTTGGCAATCCCAAATTCTGTATCTGGATGCTACTTAAATCTTTCCCTCCTTCATTTCCTTCTAGTGTTTAGGAGCTATATCAGCAGGAAGGAACTATTTTCAGAAGAAAATACCTTTCATTTTTGTGACTCAACCCCCTTCTCCACAGGGAAGCTGAGGCTGGAGGTGTACTGTACAGGTGTCTTCTGGATGCTGCCTTAGGTGAAGGGGGCCTCCCAGTCCTGAGCGGTCACAGGGCATTTCCTGACATTGTTCATTAGAACAGCTATTTGTATCATCATCTTTTCACCAAACCCACTTTTTCCCTCTGCCACTTCAAACAATATTATTCTTGTGGAGGCTGCATTTCAGTGGTTCAGTGACCGCTGTATAAATTATCCTTTGTACCAAAATGTTTAAATTACTGTTTTTAATTTGAAATGAGCAGTGCCACAAAAAACTCCAAACATTATCAGTTGCTGTTTTTACTTCCTTCCTTTGGAACAGGAATGAATGAAACAGTTGGGATAAATAAGACTACATTACTCATGCCACATGTTCTTAACTATTCTGAATCTCAGATGAATGTTTTTCCCCTGCAGGACAGATATTACTTTCTCTCCGGCCAACCTGCAGCTTGAGTATGGCATTCTGTTTGTTGCTTCTCCCCATGGATTCAAATTGATATGCTTGCCTCTCCACCCCCAGCACAATGCCTCTTGTCTCCCGTGCTGCACCCAGACCAAAAGGCATCATTACCTTTTGGGTTTGCCTGTCTCAGAGTGCCTAGTAAAGCTGGCTCAGCTAGGACTGTGTCCATACTACTGAAGATAATAAAAGCTTTTCCATTAACATTAATGGAAGTTCAGTCTTCTTTTGATATGCTCCTGCATATCTTGAAATCCTAGAAGCTAGTCCATCTTCCAGCCACCTGGGTTGTAGTGGCTAGTAATAGCTCCCTAGTGCAGTGAAGCTTACAGATGTACATATCTTTTAATATTCTCATGTCGCTTTTGAGAACTAATAATTCTGGTGCCAGTTGTTCTTGTTTGCTGTGTCAGTGACTGAATCTTTTGCCTTGGCAATGTTTGTGGTGCTATTAAGTTGTGCCACTCAAACGTGTCCCAGTAAAAAAAAAAACACTCACTGCTGGCACAAAGCACAAATGTCCTTCTCTGATCTCAAAGTGATCCCCACTGTCACAGCCTGACAGACAAAGTGAGGGTTGTTAAACGGTGGGCAGAGAGGTTTTTAGGGAACTGTCTTTCAATTTCCATCTTCCATGAGGTGACTTGTAAAAACAGTAAACAGAGATGGTTATTTCAAGAATTTTGAAAAACCTCTTGTCTGCATCCTTTTAAATAAATGTTTGTTTCCCGCTCTCATGTAATAATCATGGGCAACTTCTGCTATGCTTGCTAAGCCTGTTCCCTCTTCATCAGGTGATGTTTACCTATTAGTGCAGCTTGCACTAGAGGTTACTCAGTGCAGCTGCATCCCAGGTTTTGCTCATTTTGTGGCACACAGCTCATTAGTCAAGGTCAATGATGACGACTCTGCGTAGAAGAACAGGTCAGTGCTGTCTCATTTTCAGATGCCCAGTTTCTGTGGTCACTGAGTTTCCCCTTGTTGTTTGTTACCTTTCCTCTTAGTATTATCTCATCTTCTTTCAAGGGTGTGAGAGTGATCCCTGCAGGGCAAGGGATCTCAGTAGGTAGATTCTTTTGCTGAGAGAAAAGCACAGACACAGTGTACCATATAGAGAACAGACTCTGAAGAGGTGCTTTTACATCAGTACTTAGTGCTGAAGGTATATGGAGAAAGAAAGATAGAATATTGTCACTAGCGACAAAAGAATTTATATGAAATAAGGACAGAAGGATACACTTGTAATCATAGAGCTAAAATGCTTAGGTTTTTTTGTAGGTCAGATTGATGAAACACAAGATGAGCTTTTGTAGCCCTAATGTTGGATGCAGGTGTGGTAGAGAGCTGTGACAGGGTATGACTGTTCCCTCTTTATGTAATGGATATGTGAGGCTGTGTTGGGTGGGGGAAATATTTTCCAGAGGATAATGGGATGAGAAAAGCACTGCAGCTACAACCTGCTTATAGTCACACACAGAACAACTGATGACTAGGATTTGTTGTTCCTCCTTCTCACTGGGGTATCTTAGTCTCTTTGCCAACAGCCATTTCCCTGCTAATAAATATCCATGGTTCCTTCCTGTGCCATGTCCTACCTGCACCCTGCTCTTTAGCCCCTTGAAAATCCCATTTATAGAAGCTGTACAGCCTATCCTGAAGTTGCACGTTCTTTCAGGCATGAGGAGCCTCTTTCCTATATAAAAATTTCCCATTTTCCTTCTGAATTGAGGAAGTTATAGCCAACTCTGCCTCAAGGAGGCAGTTGAGGCAGTAGTGATAAAATTTATCTTCTTTCATGTGAGAAGGTCAAAACCACTAATGATGTTGCTTGTGTTTCCAGAGCACCCTTGACCATCAGGAGCAGAGAGCTCATGCATTTCAGGAAAGCAGGTTCCACTAAGATACAGTAGGTCATCCTCAAAGTGATGTACTCCAAATTGTCAGGTGCATGCTTTGCCCCTCCATAAACAAATTGACTCCACGGCTTCCCATCACTTGTTATTTGCTCCCTCACCTTCTTTTGCAGACTCTTTTTCTCCTTCCATATGTCTGTCCTTGTTCATGCAAACTAGATGTCTGCATATCATCCTCCTTCCCTTGAGCATTATTTTCTCTGACAGTTTGTATATATTTTGACTCTCTTGGCCTAGGTGACTTGGTTCTTATCTCACCACTTTGCCAAAAAATATTTCTCTTTTTCCTCTGGATGTTCCCCTCTTGGTCGTGACTGACAGTATATCAACTCGGGTTTCTGCAGGAGGCTTTATTTCCTCTCCTCCTCCCACAGAAGTGACAGTTTCTGCAATTCCCCAAAATTAAAGTTTTAAATACCTGTAGATGATCCAGGGATCAGACTGTCACCATCAGGTCTTATTCACAGTATTCCCCTGTAGGAGGAATCACTACTGAACATAAGAAGTTTAACTCAAACACAGGCCCAAATCAAATGTCATACTGGCACATCTACATAGGTCGAGTGACAGTCATTTCTGAGATGATCAGGGTATTGTGCACAGGTCCATCCCTGTCATGAGTTGGTCCAGATCTGCTGGTTTAAAAACCTACAACAACTGAGATGCATCAAAATCAGGATCCTGTTCTGAATTTTAGAGACTAGGTGTGTTCCTTTCCAGGCTGCTGGAAGCAAGGAAAATTTCAGATGCTCCCACTTTGCAATGTACTTTCATTCTTCTCCACTCTTTCTGAAGCATGGGGAAACCAGTTTCCCTTCTGGACTCAGGAATAAGGATCAAGTTAAGTAGTAACCTAACAGGCAGGAAGAGAGAGTTGACTAGTTATTCTCCACCTGTCATCTTTCAGGTGGCTTTTTACAACCCCCTCTAACTCAGACAGGCTAACCCATCCTTGAATTAGCAAATGGCTGTTCGTGCAGGGACAACACAAATGTGAAAGCAGAGTTCTTTTACAGAACAGGACCCCCAGGAGTGGATGGACAAGTATTTTCACCAATGTTCAGTGTTGCAACTTAGATATCAGTGAACACTTTGAAGAGCATCTTTGTCATGGCTCTGCACACCCAAGCTGTACTGCTTAATGCAGAGGAGGTAAGTTGTACTGCCAACAGTAATGCTACATTCATGTTGGAAAACAAATGCAGTGGAGATAAGTGAGGAAATCTGTCCAAAATGCCTTTTCTACTATGTGAGAAGAAAGGGAAGAGGCAAGGGAGGAACCCCTGTGCAATGAAAATACATATTTTACCAAGGTGACTACAGATAGAAAGAAGACAGACATTTAAAAGCCTACTGTAATGTGCATTTGATATAAATTGAAGAACAGTTCAAATTCATTTTTCAAGGTTAATTGAACACAGTGGGTTTTTTCTTTTCTTTTTCTTTTTTTTTTTTTTTTTTTTTTTTTTTTAAAGCTGTTCAATCTCTTGTATTTGAATCTTCTCCAAATGTGCTGTACAAAGCCAGTGCATTTCCTGCCTTTAAGGAGAAAGGCTATTGGACTTAGCACTTAGGGGTGGGTTTTCCTTAAGTTCATGTTCATTCCATTCTTTTCACTGGACTTTCATCTGTGTATCTGGGTGTGCTGAAGCACATGTGCTGCGAATAGGGAACATGCTCCCACTTTTTTGATTCCTCCTGATCACACTGGAGCTGAGAGCTCTGTAAAGTGGCAGCAGATTTTGATTTCCCACTGCCCTTGTCAGTCTGGATGGACAGTAAAATAACAGCCAAGCTGTGTATCTCTGGTCTCCCACTGTAACTCCTGCTGAGATAAAGAAAAGGGGCTACTTCAGCAATTACACTGGAAGTCATCTCAAAAATGAGTAACATCTCCATGGCTCCCAGCCCCAGAGGCTCCATATGGACTCACCCAGCTGAGCATCTGTGGAGTTTTGGCTCTAGTTCAAGAGGCAGAACTGCTATTCACGTGTGTGCTTCTGGATCTCCACTTCTGCCCCCTCCCCCCATGCCAATGAGCCATCCCAGCATCCATGTCCATGAAGTTTTAACACAGGCTTGCTGCAGATGAAAGATGGATGTCAGGCCCAGCAGGTCAGTATAATCCCCTAAAAAAACATCCACTGGTATTGGCAAGAAAGCCCCTAGGGAATATATCTTCTGGAAATAAAACAAATAAAAGAGATGGCTGGGGCAATTGCACTTGATTGAAGGGAGAAATACTTTTTCTAGCAGAAAAATGAGCACTTAAATATGTTCGACCAGCCAAGGACAATTTATCCAGTTAGTGATGTGCAAGTACAGAGGGCAGTTAATTCATTTTAAATCACTCTTGCAGTCAGGAGAGTGATGGGAAAATGCCACCAGGATGGCTCTTGCTCTGTGAACAGTCAAGGGGACTTCGGTGATGGTCTCGATCAGGCTTGTTAGGCACAATCCCTCCTTTCCTTGTCCTGACTTCTCACCAAGTATATTCAGTTGGGAACAAGGTGTTGCCTTCCACTCTTAAAGGCCTGCAGAGGCAGCCTGGGGCCTGAGTGTGAAGAGGGGAATTACTGCCTTCCTCCCAAAATGTTGCCTGTAACTCGCAATCTGCTTCCAAGGTTTCGCTGACAGTGCGCTGTTGTTTCGGGAGCGGAGCCCGCCCCACACACCAACTGCGTATGGTGGCAGCGCTGGCCTCAACAGGAGGAGCTGTTCCTCCTGTCAAAGGAAATACGCAGGCGTGACTGAAATGCGTGCAGAATACACCGGCTGAGGAAAACAAAGCTGTTTCTTTGGTCTTTCCCCCACTGATATGTTTTAAATATTGAGTCTTTTTTTTTTTTGCCTTGGTTCCATTAGGATGGTGAAAGCAGAGTGAACTGATTTGTGAATAAAAATTGCAGTTTCCTAAATTTACTCAGAAGCCTTCAGAACCAATCCATCCAGGGATTTGTCTACAGCAGGAACCAAGCCACCTGCTTAGATTTTGTTTAACTTGCATGAGTAAAACACTTCAAACTCGCTTATGTGTTACAAAAGACGGAAGGGAAGCAAAGCTTGAGCACTGGCACACTTCCCCACTGCCCCCCTTTCCCTGTAACTGTAAAGATCTGAATCAAATGCTCATTTGCACGAGCAGAACAGAGAGGGAAGCCTCCCAGTTTTGTCTCCTTTAGAGAGAATTACAAACCACCGAAGCGCTGCCTAGAGCATTGAATGCAAGCATTACCTCATCACCACACAGCGCTATTGGCTGGAGATAACGGGAGGTGGGGTGTGGGTGCCTACCCCCTCGGTGAGAGCTGGGCTTTCTCATTATCTCTTTCTCTTTATTTCGAAACAACTGACCCTTTTAATGGGTGTCACCTACAGAGACAGCCTGGTCTTTATGGAAGCGTCCTACAAATCCAAGTGTGATCATAAAGAGATTGAACGAGATCAATAGAAACAATTTTAAAACAAATACCCTTTAAATGCAATGAGCAATCGTGTATTCAACATGGCAGTTTTAACCATCCTTTTAAAATTACTATTAAATCCCACAGAGCAGCTCTAAAAATTATGCAGTCATTAGAATCCATAGGGCTTCTTGATTTTTATTTTTTTATCAAGTCTCTGTATGCTTCCTAAGGCTAAATTATGTCATTTTTATTCAGGACCACCCTCTGTCATTGGTTTTCAGAAAAGTCATCATTGATTGCAGAGAGCATGAAAAGTCTGGTGATGATATTGCTTACCTCTTGTGAGGACCTGGCTTTTCAGTCATTGAGAACATATTGCCCTGTTGGGACACACCAGGAAATTAGAATTTCAGTGCTAAGGTAAATCCCAAAATACTTTTTGAGGGACAAAGTTACCAATCCTTTTACAAACAAGGAGAGCAAGAGCAGTTAAAGTCACCTGCAAGCGTGATAGCTGCATGAAAGTGGCAGAATCAGGACTAAAAGCATTGTCTGAGTCCAAGCAATGCTCTTGCCACTGGCCTTGGTTTTCACTTAGATCTCACTGCTGTGAAATTCCTTTTGGCATTACAGCAATTCAGTGTAAATTAAGCAAGGATCTCAAAGTTTATCTTCTGATGAATAACATGGCCAGGTGCAGAGAGAGTTCCAAGAACCTCTTCAACATCTGTGCCATACAAAGCTGTATGCCATGTGTGCTGCAAAAGGCCTTTAATCCTTTATTTCCTTTATGGTGGTTATTAATAGGGGACTGAGTTCTGTCTTTGTCTCTCTGATGTTGTTTCCTTTGTTTCCTTTTAGGAGCAGCACAAGAGGATAGAGAGCAGACGAACTGCAATATCCTGGTAATTAACTACCTCAGCAATATAGTGGCACCACGGCAGTGGTAACAATTTGCATACATTAGTTTTCATGTTCCAGGAAAGTAATTTCTGTAGCATTTGAGAGAAAAATAAGGAGGAAAAAAGGGAGAAAGGAAAGGTTGAGATGGGGTCAATATAGGACTGTAATTGAGATTGTATTCCGAGAGAGAATGAGTGAAGCTCTGAAACTGCTTAGAGCCTTGTTAACTGGGTGTAATCCTACCCGAAGCAGTTAGTTGACAGTGCTGATCCAGTTTGGAGAGATATTTCAGCACCTTTAGGACCCACAGATTTTAACCAGTGCTGTAGGTGCAGACTGTCTCAGCTATACCCAACATCATGGGCCTGCATTTGCAGGACTTGTGATGCTGCACAGGCACTGCAACCTCCATGCACTGATGCCTGGCTGGTGAGTTCAACTCCTGAGCAGAAGAGAAGAACCCCAAAACCTGTCACCATATCAGATGACCATGTACTAGCAGTGTTTTCAATGGAGAAACAGAAGCTTTGGCAGTGAAAATATATCTGTCTCTGCCAAGCTCCTTTGTATCCTGGGGTCCTTTACACTTCAGGGCTGTTAGAAGAGGCAGCAATAGACTCCTGGACATTAAGAGGAGATAGAATCATAGACTGGTTTGGAGTGGAAGGGGCATTAAAGATCATCTAGTTTCAGAGATGCCACCCACTACACCGGGTTGCTCAAAGCCCCATCCAGCCTGTTCTTGAACACTTCCAGGAATGGGGCATCCACAAATCTTCTAGGTGCTCTTGGATCTGGGGTACAATGAAATAATCCATTGCCAGGGCTGGTTGTAGGTAGGGAGAGAGGCTCCAGCTGCAGCTGGTGTGCTGCTGCAGCCACCGAGTCTCTCCTGCTCCTGTGCTCCAGCTCATCACGAGGATGAACTTCATCAGAGAAAAAAAAGTAAAGCTCCTGCACAGGCAAACCCAAAAGCTCTCTTTTCTTTTCATCGAAACTGCTGTCTGGTGGCAGCAATGCTACCCTATGGTTGTCATAGCAGTTTGGTTGAAACACTTGGATCAAGAAGAGGAGTCTGTGGTCTGGTAGGCAGTATGGGAAGGGGTGCCTCAAGCTGCTTTCAGATCAGTGGGAACCTGCAAGCTCTGTGCTCTCTACGAAGATACTTCTCAACATTCATATTTGCATGACCTGGAAGCATGTGTCCCTTGAATTGTCCTTTTTTCTTTTTTGTTGATTTACTCTGTGACTTTGGGAAAATTACTTCATATCCGTGTGCCTGAATTTGTGTACCCATAACGTGGGTGTATTACTAAAGGGCTTTCTCAGAAGGATGAATTCATGTTTGCAAAGCAATTTAAGATTTCAGATGAAAATTGTTAGAGAAGTGCAAAGTGCATTATAATTAAAACAGAGAGGATACAAAATAATAATAATCAAAAGGCCCTGAAGCTGCTGATCACTCTAAAGGGGGAATATGTATACTTGAAGTTACTAATAAAAACATCAACCACCGTGTTACAAAGTAAGATTTTTCAGCTATGTAACATTAGTTAGTATTATGCTATTTATTATTCTGCTTAGTATTTCCATTCTCATTGCATAGAAAGAAAATCTATTAAACTGATCTATCTTGGATTTATATCAAAAGGAGACCAGTGTTTGCCCAAAATATGTCAGAAGAGTGCAAAGCCATGGCATGTTTGTTTGTACAGCTACCTTTACTCTCAGCAGAAATCTATGGGATGACTTACCTGAGTGACTCCAGAAGGTTTTGTTGAATCAGGGCCTTGGTGTGCAGGAACAAGGGGTTGAAAAATTAGCTTCTTGCCACAAACAATGAATTCCACAAAGAATAAAGTCCACACAGTACCAAGTCTTTGGAAAGAAATTGTGTGGCACGTGCCAAAGCCTTTTCAGCAACAAAGATTTCATTCTGTAACACAAAAAAACAGGGATCAGTGTGACCTTCCACACCTCCATAAAACAAAGGTTGCCTCTGCACATGTCCAGGCAAAAGCTGAGGAGAGGAAGGCAATAACTCTTGTGAGGTGTTTCAGAGAAAGCTGTTGGAGAAGAGGCAGAGCAAAACCACAGAAGACCAGGAAAGAATAGAATTTGCATTCTGCCTATCAGGATACAATCCTTTTGTGTTTGTAAACATTTGGGGTTTGGTTAAGATACAATCCTTTTTTGTCTTGAGCCAAAATCTCAAAACTTTTGGATCCCAAAAGCAAGACCAAGACTATTTAGGGTCTGCAACAACTTGTTCGGTTGTAAACCTGATGAAACATAACCTTTGCTGTGCAAGTCCTGTGTCCCCCTTCAGGCAGCTGGTCCCTTGGCAGGGAGGGTGCCTGCTGGCAGGGCAGTGCAAGCTTGGTAGGAGGTGTAAACTCACCTGCCTTACAGATGGGGACAAATCCTCAGACAATTAAAGTGGTCATTGGTTTCTGCGCTTCACGTACAGCTAATATCAAATGAAAGGCTGTGCAATCTTTTAAATAAACGTGGCTTTCCTGTTACGGGACGAATTATGAATGATTTGCCTTCAGAAGTCAATACTGAACTGGGGGAGAAGAGATAGGAGAGTATTTTGACTATTTGGAAATGTAAGGCCTTAAGTTGGACTTTGAATTTCAGTTTCATAGACATATCTATGATGGCTCTCATGTGGGGGGAAAAAAAACCAAACAAGAACTATTTTTACTGTACTTTAGAAACTGAGTTTGTTTTCATGGAGCTGTACTTGATTCCTGCTGAGATGAATCTCAGAAGCTGCCTGGTCTGAGCATGGCAAGCCTGAAAGGCCTCTGGGTGACCACTAAGATTCTGGCTGATACCAACCTCTGAGTTTTGAGAGCACTCTGGCCTCAGCTTCCCGTTCTGCAGCAGGGAAACTCAAGCTGGTCTTGGGACAACAAACATACAAAGCCTTGTTCCTGTAAGCCGATTCCTGGTTCATCCTCACATGACAATGAGCTCCCAGAAAAGCAGATTACACAGAGTGTCCAATTTAGGGAGAACTGTAGATGCTGTATAGCTCTTAACATCCCTGGACATTGTGTTTTGATGAAGTCTACATTTTAGGGACTTAACAGGGAATGAGAAAGAGAGGGATAATCCATCTTTATTGAAAAGACAAAAGGGGAAATGTGGGAAGTATTCCAGCCCTCTGCCACAAAAATACCTTAACGTATTAGTCATCTGAATGATTGCAACATGTTCTGACAGCTCTAATGCCAAATATGTGACTGAAATACCGAGAAAAACCAGGTGTCCATAGTCTTTTTAGCAATAAGTAACACCTCAGATACATTCTTTGAAAAAGCCCGTTTTGTGTTAGATAGTTTGGGGTTCAAATGTTTACAAACCCAAACTCTGACTTCATCTGCACTATGGGCAGCATTTGTGGGTCTTAACAGTGGCTGCATTTCTGGAGTGGTACAGAAAGCCTCAGCCTCAGTGCTGTAAGTAAATGTGTGAGTGCCTTCACTCAGAGCAACTTCACAAAATAAGAGGTTTTCTTAGTGCTATGGGCAGGTCTGATCCAGCTGTGAAGTTGGGACTGTGTTACATGAAGTAGTTCATGCTTTCAAACAAACGGTCTGATCTGAGGAAAAGAAGGAATCATTTTCCCATTAAATCTGTTCCTGCCTAGTGTATTTCAGATATTCAGCACTCGGATTTCTTTTTTTCCTGTGGTACGGACAGATACCGAAAAAAAAAAAGATCCTTTCCTCCATTCTCAAAAATGTAGAAGGTATAAAGACGAAAGTCCTGCAGGCAGCTGAAGAGAGTGGTGGAAGAGATGGGAATATAGTTCCTATGCTCTCTGTGTCTCAGCTTGCTCCCCTGCTAAGTGTTGGAGTCTTGTTCTGTGCCAAAGGATGGAACTTTGGAAAAGACACCAAAGTACATAGCATTATCTGAAGTGATCATAAATATCTTTGTAGTGTTAGACATAGTATTTGCGTGGAGACATCTGAATTATCAGAGGAGTTAGTGTTCACTACATTGAAGGTTTACTTCTTTTTAGCATTTCAGATTGTCAATAAAACACTTAAGTACATATACATATGCTGGCTGTGGGGAACTACAGATGTTAAACCAAGAAGGACCATGAAATATTCTGGGTTTGACTTCTTGTTTATAAAAGGCCCCTAAACTTCATCCAGTTACTTGCATACTGATTTCAGTAACTTCTATTTGGTTTATGCAAGTTTGATCCCCATCTGAGGATGTCAAATATGCAGGAGTTGTTATTTCCTTTGGTAGTTTATTCCATGCATTCGTGTCCCTTACTGGAGAGACTGTGGATGAGCCTGGTAAGAAGAAAGACTGAACATAAGGTTTATTTATACCTAACTGCATAAAATTTTAATGTTTGTCCATTTACTCTAGAGTTTTCCTAGCTTCTCATTTATCCCAGGAAAATAATTTCTGTATACTTTTTCAAATAAGTTCTTGATGTTTGTCCCTTCATCTGGACTTCCTTGTTCTAAGCAAGCTGATCTTCATTTTCCCAGTGTAACACATTTTTCCTGGCCAACTGAAAATTTTCTGTCTCCTTTCTGCATCTTTTTCAATTTTCAAGTATCTTTTTTTAAAACTTAGATAACAGATTTGACTACACTATTCTAGTATTGGTCTTGCCAGTCTCATATGCTCAAAAGAATTGTTTGTCTGCACACTCCAGTCTTCTTGTACAGGGTGAAGAACAATGGAAATGAAAGCGAAAATTTCTAATTCTAAATATAGCTGACTATTTGGAATTATGTGGTGTGGAGTTTTTAAAGTAGAAAATGAAAATATAGTAGATAAGTAAAGGAAACAAGACAAGAGCCTGAAAATAGCCAACTGTTCTGGAATAGCTCTGAGAATAGCTTGTTTCCCGTATCTCTAAAGCTATTCTTAGGCTAGTCATTTACTGCATGAACTCTTAGTGTCCTTCTCTCGACAATGTCTCAGTTATGGAGGTCTAAGTGAAGTTTCAATAAAACAGAGTCTGTCCCTGTTGTAGCCCTGTGCTTTCTGTGTCTGTGTCTCCACTGGGATTTATACTCATGTGTGTGTCATGGCACAGCTGCTGGTTGTTCCAGTTACCCAATCTTTCATCTTCCCACTGATCTGTGAAGCACATGGGTGGAGCTTTCCTTTTCATTTGGAGGCGATGTTGAGCCATGAAAGTGTCTTACTAATTTTATGACGGCATCACATAAAACTAAACATTATTATTTCATCACACTTACAGTGATCCACCTATATTACTCTTCTAAGTGGGAATAATAAAGAACTCAACTTTAGGATTAGAAACAACAGCTACAAGCAGATGTTTGAAGATATATTTTAAAAAGTTGGATTTCTTCTGTCTGAAAATAAGACTGGTCAAACTGATATTGATCAGCCAAATTTCCAGCAGAAATTTTGGAGAACCCTTGAGACTCTGGTAACTTCACTGAGATGCTTAAAGAGAAGCAGAGATCTTCTGAGTCAATAAACCTCAGAGACCATGAAGAGAATATTTCATTACTTAATTAAAAGTGGGGTAAAACAAAGCTGATTTATGAAAAGACATCAGAAGGCAAAAAATTTCTAAAGTCTGAAAGAGAAAAAATTCTAGATTCTGAAATTGAATACATATCCAATTATAAATTCTTAGTTTTATAAAAGTAGAGTGGATTTTTTATAATTGGCTGGTGGACCATCCATACACACTTTTTTTTTTTTTTTAGATGGTTTTCAAGGCTGGGCAAAACACAGTTCCAATAAAGTCAAATCAATCACAAAGTTCTAGCCATCTTTTCTTGTCTCTCAGTTTTACTGATTCTTTGCGGACTCCCTAGCTAATTTTTCTCTAGAGCAGGAGGATGAGGGCTATTAGCCAAATGGGCTATTGTTTATTACAATCTGTAGTAGGAGTGATGGCAGCTGTTGATGGTAGTTTTTCATTAACAGTTAAGTAAAGCCAATAAGTGTTGTAATACCCCGTGCAATGGCAGATGGTGAGCTGCAGAAAGACTTTCTACCTCAACCAGTGTTCATCTTCACTCTGAAATACCATTTAAAAAGAAAAGAGTTTTTAAAAGGACCACCTCTTCAGCTGCCTTATTCCCACATAACTTTTATGTGTCTGGAAATGTAGTCCAAGTACAAACTGCTAAGATAAAACAGACTGCTTGCAATAAAAAGGAGGAGAAAACATCCCTTTCCATTTACAATTTGACTCCTACCTACAGTGCAGTTTCCAGCCTATTTTATGCTCTTTTCCTTTGCAGAATTGAGTGGGTGCCTATGCCCAGAATAAAGCATCAGCCTATGCTGAACCTCAAACTTTTACAGCTTTCTATTTCAGAATCAGCAGTGTGGGTTAGGGTAGAAATGCTCTTTCCACAATGTTCTTCGTGTCCCTCTTGGCAATTCTCCTGAAAATTTGCTCATGTTCCTGGTGAGTTATCTTTATCCTCCGGTTACACCAGAGCAAAAGGGTGACCTCACACAGAGAAGCCAAATCCTGACTGTTTGAAGTGAAATATCTGAAGCAGACAAGCAATATTTTGTTCTTTAATCTCAGTGGTATTAAGTTCTAGGAAAATGTCTCCTTTTTATACCAGCATTGGTTTCTACCTGGTCTATGTTTTCTGGCAGAAAGTTCTTGCTGGTATCACCAACTGCATTGTTTTGGATACTGTCATCATGGATATTGTACAGCATCTAGAGAGGTGCTGTAAATGGTTCCCTTGGCATTTTGTAGTGTCTTGCATATCTACTGATGCTTATGCTCTTCTAGCATTGTAGTTTATATATTGAAGAAAAAAGAATATAAATAATGGATTGGACCAGAGTACTAAACCTTTAAGTAGTTCCTGAGTCTGCTAGAGATCCCTGCTGTATTCTGAGTCAGGAGATAGAGAAAACAGCCGTGCAAGTTTAGGCCCTCCCTGCCAGTAAATAGGTTATCTGATGCCTGAAGCATCAGCGCAGTTTCTGTACGTTATTGCTGTTAGAGAGTGATGCAGCACCATACTTCCAAGTGAATGCATGAACTTTGTGAGTCATAGCTCTGCTCTGAAGGGAGGGACAGAAACTTCTTTTTGGTTTATCTGTTCTGCTGTGACTAGAAAGTTAAAGCAAAACAGTAAAAATATAAAGTTAAGGTCTGGTAAATCAAAATAGCTGGTAAATCATAAACTCCTCTTATTTATATTTTCTATGAGGGAAGTTAATGAGAAATCCAAAGGGAGTTTTCCACAGGGGATACTGCAATGCATATTTTCCATTCCAAGTGGTTGCAGCATCAGTGACAGCAGAACGGTGCCCACATCTGCATGTAATTGCAAATAAAATATCTGCAATCCCAAATCAAAAGGGACCTCACATAGACACTTAAAACCCCTCTTTGGGAGCTACCTATGCTGCATGGGCAAGCAGTTACCAGCATCAGCATCCAACCATCAGATCTGTGACTGCAGCCCAGGGCACTGTGGAGGTGGCTTTGAAATACAGCACTTGAACCCAGACTGGAGAACAGCCCAGGCTGTAGGAAGTTCCTGTCTTTGATTCAGATCTAGACTTCTCACTCTTTTTAAACTGAAGAAACACTGACAGTTCTATCATTTCCAATAGAACTATGTGTGGCCCTCCTATGTGAAGAACTCCTTACAACTGAGATTGGTGGAACGGATCTTAAGGAACGATTACTCTCCTCTGTGGTGGCGTTGCTTCCTTCTCCTCTGGAGCTTGTGGTGTTCTCATGGGGAACTTCCCAGTTAAACCTAGGAAACAGCACCAGACACCCTCAGCAGGTGCAGCAGCTCTCCCAGCCTCTTCTGGGTGTCCAGCTCCACACCAGAGGAGCAGCTCACGTCTGACCAGGCGTGTGAAGCCAGAGGATGCTCCGGTCCCTGCCAAGCGCAGCCAGCCGCTTGCAGCTCACCGGCGCGTGGAAGGAGGTGTGCTGCTCTGAGCCCATGCAGAGCTCTGGGCTTTATAAAGTGCCTCAGTGCAGTTCCTCTTCTGTGGCTTTTGATTTGGCTGGGAGTGATAGGGGGAAGGGGAAGGGGCTGCCCCTTTTTTTGTTCCCTCAACTGGGGACTTCCAGCGTGTCATTTTCATCTCTGCATCTTAAGTCTCCAATCAGGATCAATTATGATAGCACATTATGTAAATATTAAAGACAATTGCAGAACTGTAATTAAAGCCAGCTCTGTTTCTTTTTCCCCCTCCCTCCCTCACTCCTTTCGACTTAGTCAGGAACACAATAAACTTAATCAGCTGCCCCAAATTATGCATGCATTAGCCCGTGAGATTCAGCAGGGCCAGGCTTCTCAAGGACAAAGAAATATACTGAGCTCCAGCACCTCACTTTGTTTTCTCCAGCCATCTTTTGTGGTGTGTCATGGGAAAAATTCTAATGAGTCTCTCTGTGCTGCTGGAGAAATTCCTGTCAGGCACAAGCCAGTCGCTCTCTTTCTACTCTTTATTTTCCAGATACGAATTTTCTGTTACCCTGCCCTCTCAAGAAGAAGGAAAGCTGCATCAGGATAGACTGAACTAGCACTGACTTACGACAATCTGTAACCGTTTTGTTTTTCTGGAGTTGATTTTCCTCCCTTCTCACACAACTTGAAGCTTTTTGGCACTGCAGAGGGTGAAGAACACGTTTGCATCTACAAAACAGTTTCTCTTCATCTACTGTCACTGTGCATGGCTTTGATTGTGTTTGCCACATAATATTTTTTAAAATATGTTATCAAGCTGAGGATGTGGTACAAAGTCTTCTGCTTCCAGGGAAATTTCTGGCACAGTGGAGATGCACAATTTGCTAACTCTCTCTCCCTCCAAATCTTCCAGCTAGCAAAACTGCACAAGTTAGCAAAGCTTCAGGAGGGAGATGCACACTGTCCTTCTGATTTATTTTTAGGAGGGGAGGCTGAACACTGACACAGGTTTTTTTCCAAGTGTTTTTCTTTTTTTTTTTTTTTTTAATCTCTATGCTGTGGATTTGAAGAAAAAATTATTTTCATCCCTGGGTTTGGGGGTCTTTCTTCTATAACCCGTACGGCTCTGCTTTGTGCTCCCTGATAGTTTCAAAGGTGAGCATTGCTTCAGATTAGCCTGGTTCTGCGGGTGTAAACAAAGGAATTGTTTCCTGACGCCGGGTTCGGAGCTGGCTGTGTGCCCGCTGCGTGTGCCTGCAGGGAGAGGAGGGATAAGGAGGGGTCGAGGAGAGGGGGCAGTGGGGGAGTGTGGCCATGGTGTCCTGCTGGGCAGCGGCTGGGCTGCCAGAGCCACCTGGAAGCAGGAGCTGGTGCTCCGGGCTCTGTGCGCACATCCTCAAGCTCGGCTGTCGTTTTGAGCGTGTGCTGCACGGCTGTGGCAGGAAGCTGCTCTGAACAAATGGCTGTGGGTGTTCTTGTTTGCTCATTGACAGAATAATAACTTGCTGCTCTTTGTATTAAGGGGGGAAAAGTCCTGAAAATGCAGCTTTCTGGAAATATTTGTGCTTATTTATGTTAGTGTGTCAGTCTCGATTTAAGAAGGCAAAACAAAAATAGAAATTTCTCCTGATCTCTGGCTGGGTTGCTTACCAGTCACATGGAGCTTAACAATAGTCAGACTCAGTGTGTGCCCGATCTGGGAAAGCACCAACAGGAAATGAGGACGTAATCTGAAGCATGACATCATCCCATCAAGAGAACCAGCACCCCGCTTTATTTCTCCAGATCAAAGACAGATATTTACATATCTAAATTGGAGCTGTTTGCCATGATAAGAATTAAATCGATACCATTTAACACCCTATCTAAGACATTATCCACTGTTTTTATAAAAAAAAAAATACCTTGGCTTTGTTTTGACCTTTGTGTGATTCTATGAGGAAGTTGTTCCTCTAGCACAGCCCCTGCCCATGGATGACGAAGGTAGGAATGCTCCTCCTCTGAGTGCAGGGAACCATCCAAGAGCTGTACCTTTGCAAGAGATCACATCAGGAAGGGAGTCCAGCTCTGGAATTGCTCAAGGGAGAAAGGAAAAAAAATCTTTGTTTGCCATCTAGGCAAATCAGCTTGTGTCCACCCAGGAGCATTCAGAGGGGCTCCCCATGCAAAGCTGAGAATTTGATATCCTATTTCCGTTCTGTCCTACTCAGGGTTTTATTTTCACTGCCAGCACGGTGTTAATTTTAGCATAGATTAACTCAATTCAGTTTCCCAAGGTCAGTTAGGTGTCAGGTGTGCCCCGCTAGTTTGGGACACAATACTTACTTTATTTACCTATCTAATGACAAAATCTAAAGGTGCCTAGGACCTATGCAGATTTTAAGTAATGTAGATGTGGCTTACTGATTATTTCCTGCTAACACTACTGTTTTTTTCTAGTGAAGGCACAATCCTTGGGTTTTTACTGCCTCAACCACACAACTATATACTATGAATATAATAATTGCTGAAAGCCAATGGATTTATTATTTTAGTTGCACGTTAAGTCCCAGTTTTCACACCCCATAAAATCTGTGTTCAGTAGGATATGTGTTGCCCTTCCTTTGCCATAATATACCAAGGTGTATTACATTCCTCAGCAGAAAATACTGGCAAATGGGAAGAAGAGAAGAAATGAATTTTCAATCAGAAATGAACTGAATCCTTAAAATTAGGGAGACTAAAATGATTTTAAACATAACATGAGTAGGAAATTTTGTATTAATTTACCCGATAAGTGACCTTCTTCCTCTTAAGCCTAGAACAAATAAAAATACAATAGCTATTAAGTCTTTTGACAATCTCATCTCCATGTTTTAAGGATCTGCCATTCAGCATTTACATTTAATCTTCTGTTTCAGAGGAAAGGCGGAGGGTCCCTTTGTTTATAGAGAAGTCTTCGGAATTCAGTGATAAATAAGAGAAAGACAGTCTCAATAATAAAGTTGCAAACATTCTGCATTTTAAACCTTGGCAATGCCTGCTTGCCTGTTGTGTAATGTATTAAACTGTTATTTGTTTGGGGGTTTAATGCTCAGCTTTCCCTAGCAGGACTAATACAATGAAAACCCAAAGGATCTGACTTTGTTGTGATAAGCCAAAATCTCCACTGAAGGAAATGAAATGAATTTCCTGAATCTCTGGACAAAAGTTACCACAAAAGCTTTAGTACAGTTTTGTTAAAGAGGCTTATTGAAAAAAGGCAATGGAGAATTGTCCAGTGTACTGCTGCACCACTACAAGGTAACAGTCCTTTGCATGCTACTAAATATCCATTCTTGTGGAGCGGGTCTTCAATATCCCAGGTGGAGCTAATGGGAAGCAGCTGCCTCATAGGGAGATTGCAACAGCACTGCAGGTGTGAAGGGAGACCAGGGACGGAGCACTAGGGCTATAGAGAAGGAAAAAAGTGTTCTCTTATGTGCCTATGAAAGGAATGAAGACAACAAGCTGATGCATGACAGCTGAAATCCTCGAAACAGTTTAGTGGAAGGACAAAAATTGTTTAGAAAAAGGCAAGGTAAATGCCACATCTGCATTTAACAGCCTGTGTCATACAGAGGGTCACTGAATGGTAAACAGTGATGCACCAGATACAAGTAAAATAGTGTGTATATACAGTTAATATTAACTCTGATATATGGTTAACAAAATAACTATCACAAAACATGGTAATTTGCAGAAAAGCCCTCCAGAGTGGAAGAAACAGGGTAGTAGAAGGAGTGCAAGAGAGGTGTAACTTTATTACTGTGATCACAAGGCATAGGCTAGCTGGTGATGGAAGGAAGAGAGAAAGGAAAAGTCTCTGAAGCGTTCAAGCAGTTCTTGTTAGGTCCTAACATCAAACCACTATAAAACTAGGGCGAGATGCCCATTTATTCATCAAAGCACTTCCCCTTGCTGCTCCACACTGGTGAGAAAACTATGTAAAGTTAGTGGCACTGCCAGAGAGATGAGGAACTGTCTTGTTTCTGCATTTTCATACAAAAGAAGGCAGGAGACATATCATTAGCAGCATATCTGGTATTAGTTCTAGTGTACTATTTCTGCTGGGGGAAAAAATTAAGGAAAAAGGGCAAAAGAAGGAAAGGGAAATGATTCTGCTTCAGAAAGCAAAGAAGAGTGGGTTGGAGGTTACACCAGGTGCTGGGCTGTCTGACTTCCAGACAATTGAAAAGATGTCTGGCTATGAGCCAGGTAAGACACTTCGAACAAAAGGAACATTTCAATTGAACCTTAAGTTGAATGTTGCCAAAACTTCATGAAACAGGAAGCTATTTCTGCAGAATGTAATGGTTTTGGAGAATTGGCAAATTTTAACTGCTCCGTTTTCCTCATCTCCACACTCCCATGGCTGTAGTTCAGTTTTAAACCAGAATGTGAATTATCTGATACTACATCTCAACTTTTCCTCTACTCAGCTGGAGCTGGTAATACAACTCCATCACCTCCACTTTAAAGCTGATAGGATTGCAAATAGTATCATGCCACCAGCCATGGTGAAGCACAGCTTGAAGAGTCTTCAGTCACCCCAAGATTGGAGCTCCAGATATGGTCTGCATTTAAGTTAAGATTTTCTGGTCCTTTTGGACTGTTCACATACATATGGTCAAAGAAAATTACCAATGACCTGATGCAGAGTTTCAACTTCTTACTACTTTGAGTTTCTCTTTCACAGTGATATAAATGCAAATCATAATGGTCTCTCAGACTCACATGGAGGAGATGTAACACTGACAGGTTGTGAATTAGTTTTCCTAAGGTTCTGTTGCAGTTTTACAGTATGGGAAGAAAATTGTAGCTCTTCCTTAGGCCACAAACCACATTTTTTTTCCTCAGTTCTTTTGATCTTTTTGCCCTGACTTGCTTCTCTATGATTTTTGTGGATGGCATACAAAGGTACAAACCAGTGGACTGTAGTCCACTTGCAGTTGGACCTTAGAGAAGAACATAAGGACTGATGGCTTTCAGACTCAAAAACTGAAATTACAGTAGGGAGAAATCAAGATTTTTAGGAGAAAGTAACCAAATTGAACACTCACATATGTTTATATTTTTCAAATGCAAATGATCCTGGTAAAGGTCTGACATAGAATTGTAGGAAACAAAGAATTGATCATTGAGATCAGTCTTGACACTGATACTGCTTCTATTGGGGAATTGCAGCTACAGGCCTGCAGGCCACAAAGGGTGTCTTTTCTTATCCAGCTGGTTTCATTGTTGGCTAAGGTTTTTAGGTTTCTGGTTCACAAATACACTACATGTATGCTGAGTAACCTAGCTGAACAGTTGGCTCATCAATATTTACATGGGAGACCTTTATAAATAACACATCAGATTTACACACAGAGGTTTGTTAAACTTACGATTATGACTTCCACCACCAGCCCCAAGAGCTTGCCTTTGCTTTGGAGATGGCTGATGGAGGCAAATTTGTACACTGGTTGGAGGAAAATAAGAATAAAGAAGCTTTATTGGCTTTTACTTCTGTAAAACCTGCCTTCAGAATTACTCTGTTGTGTCACTGCTGTGCTGCATGGTTTTCTGTTGCCATTTGGCTGTTTGGAACAAAGGAAAATGAGCTAGTCAATGAAAAGGCTCCCTGGGTTTTAATGGTGTCAGTAAAATGAGATAATTATCTTCTGTTACCATAGAATACCCCCAGCCAGTACTGCAGTTGCTTATTCATAGAGAATAAATAACATATATTTCATAACATTTATTTCAATTTATTTCAATAACATTTATTTCATGATTTTATTCAAGTTGATGAGACCTTTTCCAAATGATTTGCAGGTGATTGTGATCTGTTAATATATATTTTTTTTTTTTTATGGGAATTGTTAATCCCTGGTTGCAATTCTTCCTTTGGAAGAAGGGATGCAAAGAGCAGCGTGGGTATAAATATAGAGTGGTTGATTTGAAGGCAGCATCATTGTGCCACCTGCAATGGAGCCCTGCTTCTTGGAGTCTTTTCAGTGATGCTGAATTGCAATTTATGTGTGTGGTGTATCATCTTTGCTGCCTCTCTGTCCCTGGTTTGAAACTGATGTGTTAATTCTTGATGACTGCACTAGCACCTCCTGCTGTGTGCAAAGCTGATCAACCTTGCCTGCCCTTCCTGCTGATTTCTATTTGAAGCCTGCTGAGGAACTCAGACACTTACTGTGGAAATGGGGTGGAGGGAAGGGAAGGAAGGAAAAACTCCCTAAGAGTGACCCCCAGGAGACCTCTCTCACTAGACTCTCTTCACAGATGAAGGGAAGGGGGTCTTTTTTTCTGAAAACTCCTCTGAAAGCTTCAGGCACTGGGGAGCACGCCCTGAAGGAGGCTGTTGGGAGGACAGGGTGCCTGATGGAGTCAGTGATTTGACGAGCACTTATCTCAACTTGCTGAACCTTCTCCTTGACTGTGCTGTGAGTTGAGCTCCATAAGCATCACCACAAGACAGGGTTTTATAGAGGGATTAGAACTCTGTAGAAGTTCACAGGGAAATCCTCACAGTCTGAAGTGGAAAGAAAAATGCATTCTCAGGATACTGCCTTCCTCTCATCGTGTCCCTGTGGCTTTCAGAACAGAGGCACATCACATGTGTCATGTGAAGCTGAGGCAGACTCATGTCCTGCTGTGCAAAAGGGGCCTGCGGTTTGGGAGACAGAAGAATTAGACCTCCTGACAAGCAGAATTACCAGTAAGGGGTGAATGTCACCACAGCTTGTCTCAATGAGATCTTTGTTGAAGTGAGAGTAATGATAACTTTGACAATTTAAGGAAATCTGCCTGCCCCTGGCAGCATTTCCACTGATGATGGAGCCACTTCTCAGAGCAGATATTGTAAACAACAAGCACAGTTAGCTTGCTCAGTGCCATGTGTCTCACTGAGAACTTATCCCTTTGGAGCAAATGATCCTACACAGCCAGTGTGCATCGCAGCAAATATTTGGTATCATGGGCAAAAAATGAACTTTCAGCTGAAGTAGCTTTGATCACTGCTGATTGCTGCTGTGCTCTTAAATGTGCTTGCTCCAGATCAGAAGCAGCCAACCTTCCAGAGCCTGACAGGCAAGAAAATAAAATGTGTAAAGTCAGAGAACCATGGGTTTTATAAGCTACTCAATTTAGCATTTGGCAGGTATTTTTACATAAAAACTAATACAGACCTACTATGCAGCACCCAGTATATCTGACTTACTCTTTCACAATTTTAATAAGTGTCCAAACATGCAAACTCGCTAATCTTAGTAGCATGGCTATGGCTTATTATTAAAAATTGTTACAATAATAATTCTAAAATTTTACCCAGAAACAAACCAGTTCTGGCCTCAATGGTTGTATCTCTACCAGCAAATAAACCAGGCCAGGGCTCCTTCTGCAGTCCTGACAGTAAGTGGCACAGCGTGCATTCATATAGGTAAGCTGTGTTTCCCCAAAAAGGAAGGGACCTCATCAATACTGCCTTTTGCGAAAAATCCTCAGCATCAAAACACGCCCTGGCATTGCCTGGAACTGTTGGCAAAGGTCAAACCTGTGTCAGTAAACACATCAGCAGTTAAACAGTGCAGATGCTCTGGTGCCAGTGGTGGGATCCATGCCCTGGACCATTTCAGCTTGCTGCTGCAGTTGTAGCCACTGTGACGTAGAGGGCTGTGTATGTCTTGTGGTGATTTTCTCAAGAGGTGGCTCATGTTCTGCTGTGCACACATAAAGATATGCAAAGTGAAGCACCTTTTTGTAGGTGGCCTATGACAAATTAAAGAGTCACAGTAAAGTTGTACTCCCTTGGCTAGCCATGGAAAAATAGAGCTGTCTCTTCTCTTGCCTTTGCCAGATGGTCCCAAGTTCCTGTGGAGAGCCAGGCACCATCCATTCCCTGCTCAGTTGGCTGGCAAGTCCCTGCACAGCATGGTAACTGGAAGTCCCTGCCTTCCCTTCTCTGCCTCATGGAGGCCATTTGCGCCTTTTGAGAGACACAGCAGCTCCCTGGTGCTTCAGTTGCTCCTTTCCCCTGGCCAGGCTTCCCCAATGCCAGGCAGTGGGTGCTATGTTCCAGCAGCTCACAGAGGGATGGGGGGCTGCTGCCCTGCAAAGCCCAGTCACCCCACCAGCTGGTCCAGCACGGACACAGAAAAGGATGCCTGATATACCAAAGAACTGCAGGAAGCTTGGGAAATACATTTTAGCAAAGCCCTGTTTTAGCCTGATTCCCATCTATTCCCTACTACATGCCATATCATGTGAAGTGGGGCCTAGAAAGCCAAAAAGCAGCAAGATCTTGCTGTGCTTATCTAAGCCGACCATTGCTTCCATTCAAGTTACTTTTTTCATGTTTTATAGAAACTGCCTAGTAAGGCCCAAGGAGCAGCTCAGGGATTTTCTGAGGGATTGATTAAGCACAATTCACATCAGGCTTCAGCAGGCTTAGCTGTTCACTCCAATCGTTCCCATTGCAGGGGGCGAGACCCCTTGGCAGGTGCCTCTGGATAGCATTGCAGCACAAGCTGTCCGAGTACCTCCTGTTGCAAAAGGAATTTGAGAGGCTGAAGGATGAGTTTAGCAACTTCTGAAAAACAAACTGCTTTTATAGAAGCTGCAGTCTAACTCCACTGCTTTGAGCCGCTAAGGATGTGATTTAGAGGGCTGTTTGAGCAGGTACAGAGTAGGTGCTCTGCCAGTTCAAATCTGTATCTCTTTAACGGGTGGGGGGGAGAGAAGGCACTTCTGCTTTCGATCAAGTTAATGAACTCTCATACTGTGCTGGCTGGAGCAGACAAGGGGATACAAATATAGTCCTGTGTCTGTCTTTTCTGAGCACTCTACAAATGTTGCAGCGTGTTGTATGAGAAACGTGCAACTCTGAGACCAGTATATGAGATTCATAATTTAATTTCTTTTCAAAGGACTATTAATAGTAAATCAAGTATCAATTTAACATAACCAGAGTGTGGGTGCCAGCTCTCTCTTTATAGCACAGCATATGCACGTCTTCAGTCAGCTTAGTTATTGCAATGGTAGTACTGAAGCTTGAAAGAAAGCTTCCACCAGCATTATGAAGGTGGATAATCCTGTAGAAACTTACTCTTTTGCTGAGCTATTTGGAGTTCACAGAAGACTTAAAATCAGTAGAGAACCAAAAACCTTTCTGTTGTCCACTGAGACTTGATTGTTTGATGGCAAAAGAAAATCTGGCAAAGAACCATGGAAGTGGGAAATACCAGTTAAACAGCTTGGGTCTGCTTGTGCCTTTCCCCCCCCATTTTTCAAGAAACAAAAGACAGTGTTCTTGTCAGACAACATCAAGGCATCTTAGGGCTGATTAAAAAGTTTTGCATGTGCTCTTGCGAGACTTCCCCATACCTGCTGTCATGGTTTAGGAATGGTGTTCCCCAATTTAGTGTTCCCACCGAAACACCCCAAACCATGTGCCACTTGCTCACTCCCTCCTTCCCCTGCAGCAGGCTGGAGAGGAGAATTCGAGGCAAAAAAGGTAAAGATCACAGGCTGAGATAAGAACAATTCGCTGGAAACAGCAATGAAATAAGAAACGAACAGTCCCAGCAACAAAGCTAATAAAAGGGTTTACAAGGAAGGTGAACAATTCCCACATGAGTACCGACCACACAGAAAAGCCCCAACAATACCCAACCATGCCATCCTATCCTGACTGGAACCACCAGTAAAGAGAGCATATTGTTTTTCATTTTCTGGTAGCTGACTATATGGTGGAGCCTCCCCAGCATGTGTCACCTTTCCTCCTCTGATGATGATGATAGTCCAAAATTTTTGCCTTCACGATGAATTACAAGATCCCTGGGCAATTAGGTTTTCCTGTTTGAGCTTGCTGTGTGGTCAGCACGACTCACTTACTCCACGTGGCACCAGTGGCATGATGTGTGGAAGGGATTTTCCCTTTGAACCTCCAGCCCAGCACTGGTAGTCAGGGTGCCAGAAGCAGCTGCACTTCGGTGACAATTACTTCTGAGGCAGCTCGGACCCCTTCATAAGCTGCCAGTGTCTCTTTCTCAGTTGGGGTGTAGCTTGCTGCAGATCCCCTGTATCCCCGAATCCAGAACCCCAGAGGTTGTTCTTGAGTCTCTCCAGGTACTTTTTGCCAGAGACTCCAGGAAGGACCATTCTCCTCAGCTGCAGTGTAGAGCACACTTTTCATATATTGTCCTGTCCTTACTGGCCCAAGGGCTACTGCATGAACAATCTCCTGTTTAATTTGTTCAAAAGCTTCTTGTTATTCAGGATCTCACTTGAAGTGCTCTTCTTCTGGGTCACTTGACAGAGAGGGCTTATAGTTTGACTGTAATCTGGAATACGCTGCCTCCAAAAACCCACAGTACCTATGAAAGCTTATGTTTCCTTTTTACTGGTTGGTGGGGACATAGCTGCTGTTTTGTTGACCACATCCATTGGAATCTGATGACATCCATCTTCCCATTTACTTCTAAAATCTGAATTTTCTGGGCAGGTCCCTTGATCTTATTTTGCTTCATGCCAAAATGAGCCTTCAGAAGGATTTGGATTATCTTCTCCCCTTTCTCAAAAACTTCCTTAGCTCTGTTGTCCCACACAATGATGTCATCAATGTAGTGCAAGTGTTCTGGAGCCTCACTCTTTTCCAGTGCAGTCTGGATCAGTCCATGACAAATTGTGGGGCTGTTTTTCCACCCCTGGGGCAGTTGGTTCCAGGTGTGCTGCACACCACTCCAGGTGAAGGCAAATTGTGGCCTGCTGCCAGAGGAATGGAGAAAAATGCATTAGCCATGTTGATGGTGGCACCACTTGGCTGCCTTGGGCTCCAGTTCATACTGAAGTTCCAGCATGTCCAGCACGGCAGCACTCAGTGATGGTGTCACTTCATTCTGGCCACAATAGTCCGCTGTCAGTCTCCACTCTCCAGTGGACTTACACGCAGGCCATATGGAACTACTGAAGGGTAAGCGAGTCTTGCTGACCATTCCCTGTCTCTCCATTTCATGGATCATCTCATGGATGTGGGTCATGGAGTCCCAGTTGGTGCAGTACCGTCAGTAGTGCACTGCTGTGGTAGCGACTGGTGTCTGTTGTTCCTTGACCCTCAGCAGTCCCACAGCAGAAGGGTCCTGTGAAAGAACACGCAAGGTATTCACCTGTCTCATTTTCTCTGTCTCCACGGTCGCTATCCCAAAAGCCCAACAATGATTTTGGCTCTTGGCTGTCTTTAAAGAGTTTTATTTTAATAATAAATTCTTGAAATGAGAGTGGCAGGAAACAAGGAAATGTGGTCTAATATCACGATATAGAGAGGCTAAGCAGTTGGTGGGAAGGAATGGCCAAAGCTGAAGAAGGGATTGGTTCAGTGGTCACACAGAAAAATAGAAGGGAAAATAATTTTGACTGGAATAAAATGCTGGTTGTCATTTGGGGCGTATTTTGGAGTATTTTCACACTATACTTCACAGTATTTTTATTTCTAAATTCACTTCAGCATCACCAGAGATGCCTGTTGAGCCTTGTGGAGGCATCAAAGGAGACAATAATAGAAAACACTCCTCTCTAGCCATTTTTGATAGAAAAAAAGGAAAAGTACAGATGACTAAGTGTAAATATAAAATAGGGTAGAAGAATAAAAGAAACCACATGCAGCAGGGAAGAGAACAGAATGGACTTTCAAAAAGACCTGACCTATGCCTAAGCACTAGCTCAGAGTCATGAGAAGCCTAGAGAAGGAGACAGCACGAGGTCTCATTATTGTTCTGGTCTGAAACCTGTTTATGACAACATCACCTAAAATTCTGTGAATTTCTGTTAGAGACCTTTGCAAAGAGTGGGTGTTATGTGCTTCCACCTAATGGGTGGGCTTTGACAAGATAATTGAAAATGGTCTCCCTGTCTCACACAGCTCAGCTATACATCCATTCCCTGTGGAAATGCAGCACAACTGTTTGTGTGGCCACCTGCAGAGCAAATCCACCTAAAGACTAACCTCAGCAGAAAATCTTTCAGCCAGATCCATTTCTCCATCTCTCAGTGGCTGAGCTGGGTTGTGCCTGTTCAGTGCACTTATCGCTGTGCACATAATCTCATGATTATACACCATGATTATACACCCCACACCCAGCAAGGCAGGGAATCCTGGTGGTGAGGAAGCATCTGCTGCTGGGGTGGTACATGCAGCATAAGGGGTGGGCAGAGAGCTGAAGGTGGCATTGTCTCAAGACTGTTTTTTGTGCCAAGATTTTCCACAGGATGTTTTAAGGAGCCTTGATATATAGTGTACAGAGTAAGAAGCAAGCAAAGAAACATTAAAAATTGTGAAAAATAATAGACTGACAAGTGTAGAAATGCTAGCAAGGACTCATATTCACATGATTTTTTTAAGTAACTCCTTTATTCTTTCAGATTTACTCTAAAAGTTGTGGTTTTCCTCTCTGTACTGAGGATGGTGTTGCTTTGGTTTCATATTAGATATGATATATTTTTAATCTCCAGATCAAGTAGAATACAGTCCTCTTCCTTAGATCAGTTGTGGTTTTCTCCTTGCAAGATGGATGGTTATTTTGGTTCCATTCAGCTAATGTTGTATATATACTTCACTGGATTTTGTTCCCCTTTAAAATTTGTGGGACTGAGATTGGTTTGTTACTCACATATAATAAAAAGTGGCAGGAACCATAATACAGAAGTATGATTACAGAGAATAATTCATTTTTTTTTTTTCTAGGCAAACAGATGCAGTTGGAAAGGATGTCTGTTTGCAAGTATAGCTGTCTTTGTTCAGTCCACAGCAAGCCTGAACCATTAAGGAGTTTTAGCATGTTAGAAAGTTCAGGCAGCTGCTCCGGTCATTTTCAGACTCTCTTTTCTTCCTGCTGAATATATTAAGAATAATACCTTGTTAGAGGGGAGAGCCACATGCTAGAAATAGGAAAATATCAAAGGAATGAACAAAGGGAGGGGATGCTGTTTTTAAACCCTAGTGGTCTCCTTTCTTTTTCTCTCCAAAACCAAGGATAAAAATATCTGTATTCTCAGAAGGGATTGGAAATATCGAATATTTTATAAAGCATATTTAAAATTAGTCTAGGCAAAAAACCCCCTAAAAATGGCAATCCAAGAACCAGAAAATTAATCTTCTTGGACAGAAAACCAGCCAGATTCAGTGTTACTAAAACTAGTTATTAAACATGTAAAATGATGATGGCCATTTTAGGGTCACTGGGGGAAGAGAGAGATTTTTTAAATGAAGTCTAAATACTTTTTTTTTTTTTGTGGTCCAAACCAAGCATCTGAAAAAAAAATGGTTATATTCACATCTCTGTTTGAAATGATGAGATGCAAATGCTTTCTTCCCTGTAGGGGCTTGTGTGTTCAGGATCCTTACACTCTTCCTCAGAGCTCTTCCTACACCAGTAGAAAAATGGCCAGGTTAGGCACAAAGAAAACCCTTCCAGAGCTGAGAATTAACACTGAAGATGTGGACAGGAGAGAGAGGGTCCAGAGAGGGGCCACAAAGATGACCAAAGGACTGGGAAGCTTGCCATGTGAGGAAAAGCTGAGAGAACTGGGTTTGGTCAGCCTGGAGAAAAGAAGGCTTAGAGGAGACCTAAACACCATGTTCCACTGTTTAAAGGGTGGCTACAAGGAAGATGGAGACTCTGTTTTTACAAGGAGTCCCATGAAAAAGGCAAGGGGTAATAGGTAAAAGTTCCTCCTGGAAATATTCTGATTGGACACAACAGGAAAATTTTTCACAATGAGAAAAATCAGCCATTGGAAAAAGCTCCCCAGGGAAGTGGTGGTTTCCCCAATATTGGAAAACTTTAAGATTCAGCTGGACAAGGTGCTGGGCTATCTTGTCTAGACCATGCTTTTGCCTACAAAGGTTGGACCAGAAGATCCTTGAACTCCCTTCCAACCTGGCATTTTATGATTCTCTAATTCTGTGATTCTATGACTCTGTGGTCACAAGTGCTGGGGGAGCACTGGAATTTGCTGGTTGCATGTGATACAAGGGCACTGTCTACAGAAATTCAGTATGGATTTCCCATATCAGTGGGAATCAGAGTCTAACCTGCAGCTTCTCTACTGACTTGATAGTTATTTTTATCTACTCAGTGACCTCAACTCTTCATTGCTGCCACATAAAAACCAAAAAGTGTCTGCACTTTTGCTTGTAAAAAACAGGGATGATGAGTTTTACATTCAGACTCTGTAGATGCTCATTCCCTCATGAACTGTCACTTCAGAAGCTCATAGTTATTGCTGAAAAAGAAATTTGTGAAGCACTTTAAAAATATTCTTGTCAGTTATACAACACTTTTCTTTTAGATGGTGTCTCCACATATCTCTCTTAGCTAGGCCCAGATTTGTGTGAGGCACTTGAAGCTGAACTATCCCTATGCATTTGGATGGACTCCGACATAGGTCCTGCTGGGTTTCTCAGAGGTTATAGCGATCCAGAATATTCTTCTATTTTTTTCCTATTTTTTTCCCCCCCTTCCAAAAAAAGATGCTGATGCCATGCCTCCTTTACATCTTTTGGGACGAAGGAGGAAATTGCAGTTGTTTAGTGTGTGCTCATCACCTTGTGTTCTCCCTGCAAAGTGCTAAGAACAGTTGGAAATGACTCCTCAGGGGAGAGAGATGGGGTGGAGGGAACAGGAGGAAGACTGATCTCCTCAGACAGGGTCAAAGGCACTCTGCTGCCAAACAGTCCTTACCAATATCATGGTTTGCCTTCCTCTCAGCACCCAGTCTTGGACTCCAGCTCTTCTTGGTTTACCTCTTTGGATGACTTGCTTAGGAAAAATGTATCCCTTAAGAAAAGCTGTCTGAAGGGCACTGGAAAAGGAGACCTTGCTGACGGACCTCTTGAAAGGAAGCTCCACGCATGACAGGAGATGGCAACACAGGCTTCGTATCAGGAAGGCCTGTGTGTCACCTGTATTATGCTGCTTATCCCAGTCTCTGGTGCTTGTTCATGTAATTAACTTCTGCAGATCCAAGAAGAGATAGAAATTGCATATTGTGAAGCCTCAGCTAGGGAAAAGGATTAAGTGAAGGTTCAGTAAACTACTTAGTAATGAATGCTATGGCACTTCTTCGGGAGCAAAATATGGGTGGAACAGGCAAGGGCTGGGCATGTTATCATTTCTGGCATTAGGTTAATTGCCCTGCTGATACTCTGCAAACTGCTGACAGAGTGGCTTCTTGCTGGACTCTGCCCTTGTTGATGCCAGAGGGGAAAGTCTGACTCCCAGCTCTGAAAGCCTTGCTGAGAGTAGGAAATCACTGGCAAATGATTGGGAAGATATATGCAGGCGAGGCTTCTAAGTATATGTGAGGGGAGATCCTCCAGCAAATGAATGGTAGAGACAGTGTCAGGAGTTAAGTGGGATATTTAAGAGCATGTGTGAAAGAGAAGGAAGAAAAACAGTGCTATGCAGGGAAGTGTCCTCTAGATGCACACACTCCAATGTATTGGGGTCAGCTGTAGCACCATGCTGTACTAGAATTTTGGTGACTCCTATTTTGCCTGTGTGCAGTGTGGGATATCTACCTACAGTGGCTGCTGAGCGTAAGCCAAACTGCATGCCAAAGCTATGAATCCATAGGTGGGGCATTTCTAAAGCTATCAGGAGAATGTGGTACCTTATTCCTTCATTGTGACAACTCAGTCTGCTCTCTCAAATCAGCCATCAGGGATTTTCAGGGTAGTCAGGCCTCTGCAGAGAAACACATGAGCTAAAGACAGTTTCTTTACCTTTGTCACTCACCCAGAGAATCAGAAGGCAGCTTTGCTTTCCCTGTTGCTCAGCCGTGGATTGGCATCATTTTATTTCAGATAACACAGCCTGACTTTGTTATCATGCCAAGTAAATGAAATATGAACACCTCTGGGCAGTGGAGAGGATAACAAAAGTTCTTAGTGTAGAAAACATGATAATGATTTGAGTCATACAGTTATAGAATTTGGGATTTGAACTCTACCACTGTTATCAGTATTAGCCTGATCCAGACCCCTCTGCAGCCAGTTTGCAGATGGTAATGAAACATCACTGCAACAAGCTGTGGTGGGAAAAAATATCGTGGGCAGTCTGCCTGCCACGGCTGAAGAACATCTGTGAAGACCCCGGTGAAAAAGGCATGCATTACTGCCAAATTCCAGATGGAGGAAGAAACACCACCTAGTTGTTTGTGAGCATGTGCTGAATGCTCAGAGGAGGGGCCAGTCCACAGGAGTCTGAGCTACCCACTCCAAGGCAAAGGGGGAAGTGACTGATGGGGAAATTTGGAGGGATTTGAGTTTGGACCAAAACCAAGTGCCAAGCTGAACTTTGGACAGTGCAAGTTCCAACCTGGACCTAAACTAATCAGTTCAAGCCCTTTTCTGACAAAGAGATCTATATTGTATCCTACATAAAATCATCTTCCCCAGTTGAGTGCCTAAGAATACAGATCTCCTTGAAAGTAAGTTTCTATGGAGTTAGTTTTATGGGCTGATGTATATGGAAATCATGTTACAAAATACACATATAGAAATGCCCCAAAGGGTGTCAAAGTTTTGTTCTAGAGGCACTTCAATGATGACAAGGATCAGATCTAACTCCAGCTCTGCTGAGCACAGAAATGAAGCCTGTTTACTGTCAAGAGAAAAGTGTTAGAAGGGTCTTACAGAGGTCACCTGAGACCAGCTATAAAGTTGCAGGTGATAGCCCCATCAGTGAATAGAATATATCCTTCTGTCTCCTTAAAACACAGAATTACCTGCTTTAAAACACACTCATACACACAGAAGAAAGAAATCAATTTGATCCATCAGGTGACAAGGTGATTGTTTTGCAATCCTTTTCAGTTTAAAATCATAGGTCGTGTTTCAAGCAAATTCACATGACCTCCACTATCTGAAAATAGTTCTGAAAGGTAGGAATTAAGAAGGCTGGTGCTATTTATCCAGCTAATTGTGTACTAATTTGGTAGAGTACAACAGATTTACAGTTTTGGAAGGTAAAGAGAAAGTCTGTAAAAGGATTGAGATCCACCCTTAAGAATGTCTTGCTGAAATATACAGGCAGGCCTTGAATAACATTTCTCTTTTTTTCTTTTTTCTTTTTTCTTTTTTTTGTTTGAACATGTAAGGAAATTGAATTATTGAAGAACTGTAGAAACCATGACATCTCACATGTAAGCAATTGAATCTGAACGAGATCAAAACATCATTGTGTCCTTATAGAAGGTGGTGAATGTCCTTTATTCAGCAACTCTAAGTGCCATTTATAACAGGACAAAATGAATCTAAAGTACTGCAGAGGGAGGGATCTGGGTATTTTTCACCACCTCAAAAGGAGTGTCTGTAGAAAATGGCAAGCGCTGTGGAATAAGGCCTGGGCATATTATGTATCTTGTCACACAGCAGTCACTACGCTGGGGACAGAAGTTGCAATGATCAAACACCATGGTTTAGCACTTAAAATTTTATTAACGTCTTCCCATGTGGAGGAAGATGGGGAGATTAGAGAGGAAGAGGGATGGTTTCCAGGGCAGGGGGCTGCATGCGTGACTGCCTGTGGAGCCTGGTGAGGCTGCAGGGGATCTGGATTTTTAGCTACACCAAGATGCAGAGGCAATAAAACTAGGTTTATCAATTTGGCAGGGGCCAGAAAGGTCATGACAGGCTCCAGTGCTCACAACGTCTCTGCAGGAATTTGAGATGGTTCAGATGCAGGGACCTTGCTAAATCCCCATGTAAAGGAGCACTTTGACTCAGAAAGATGAATCTTATTGCCTAAATTTTGATTAATTTTAGGGTTAAATCTGCTTTTATTGTTCAGACTCTTCCTCTTGAGAACCATTGCCCATCTATACATGTTGAAAGAGAGCATTTATTTGATTGTAACGATTTTCCTCTCCAACAACCATTTATTGACTTACCTTGAATTACAGAATTAGAAAACAGCTGACTGTGAGGCTATGGAAGTAAATACTGCATTGCACAATGAATTGAAAAGTAACTGGAATAAAAAAATCCACCCTGAGCCTTTGCTGAATGGTGCTTAGGAACTAGAATTTGTTTCTGTACAGCACAGCTGGTGATTGACATGTCATGTGGAAGGCCAGCATGCACTTTCAGCTAATGTACAGGTGCCACATTTTCCTTTGCTTGACCTTTCCTGGGTTTCAAATCTGGCTTAATCCCTCCCTTGAGGAAGCAGCATAGCAGCAATAATCACTTAATTTATGCCCACCCACTAATGACCACAGGGGAAGTACATAAGAAAAACTTTCTATTGCTTTCATTGGGGAGTAGGAGAGATTGTATTAGACAAGGAAGAAGAGGGAGAGAATGAGAGAAAAACATGCATATGTTCTTTCCATGTTGGGGTTTGTGTATCCTCCAGGCAATTATTACACTAGCTAAGGTATTTGGGCATGTATGGCTGGCAGGGAAAAGCAGAGACTTTGCAGACTGCACTGTAGAGAAGAAAAAAGGTTTGTCTCACATTTTTGAAGACGTTTGGCATTTGAAATGCTCCTTGCATGTGGTTTCCACCAATTGCAGGCAGAAACAGCAACATTTCATCTGATAAGTCTCTTGTAGCAAGAGTAAGAACCCCAAACTTTTGGCAATTTCCTTTGCTTCAATTTCCTCTGACCCACAAATATTCCAAAGAGTAATTTCTGAAAAGGTGTTTTTTCATCTGGAACCTTTGTCAGAATGAAATCTTCCAGGTAGCTCTAAAATTACAGACAACGTTTACCTGTATACTGCATTGTTCATCTAGAAAACTGGTCATTTTCTATTTGACAAGCAAAGTGCATTAGATATTACTCACCATATCTCCCAATTACTGGTTTCTTTTTCCTTTTTTGTTTTTCTTTTTCCTAATAATAGCTGCTTTTAAAAAGCTATTTGCAGACTGTTGTTTTTTTTTTTTGTCAGAGTCTTGCTCTGGCCAATTTGGAAAACAACTGCAGCCTAAAAAGCAATAATTTGCAATGTTACTGGGACATTCAGAGAATTTAAAAATATGACTTTAGTAGAGGTTACTACATTAAAAAAAAATTAAAACCCAAAACATTGAAGAAAAAAGCCCCTTACCTTTTAAAGTTTCAAAACAAATGTGTCCTTGACAAATGCATGGAGGGTAGCTACAAAAGAAAAAGTTGCCTTAGATAAGAAGAACTAAGCTGCTAAAAACAAGAGATGCAGACACTGCACTGCAGGCTCTAGCAAAATAAATGGGGGAAGGGTGTTTAGGACTACCTGCTTCCATTGGCAAGTTGTCCTAGAGGTCCCCCATGGAGTTAGGACCTTCAAAGAAGTGGAAAAGCACCTAGGAAGATGTGTTAGCCCAATATCCACATCTGGGGCAAAAGCCTGATCACTGCTCCCTGACAGAGCAGCCTTTTGGAGCTCTGGAACCCAAAATGGAGTTTCCAAGGCCAGAAAGACACTATTAGTTTCCATGTATGAATGTGGAGTTTTGTGAAGATATGCCTTGGCTACAGATAATTTCCAAACAAGAGATCATATTTAGGAAGGCCTGTTTCATGCAATGTCATGTTGAGTGATCCCAAGAGGTGGTGGAATCTATCAGAGATTTCTCAGTCCAGCCCCTTTTCTTTCCTTCTCTCAAACCTTGCCTATTCCTGTTTTATTTTAGAATAAGGTTCACAGAGTTGGCTCAAGACCGCAATCAGCTAGCAGAGAACAGCATGAAAACTATCCCAAAGGGCCTCCAAGGGCCAACTCTGCATCCAGGAAAGTGCCAAAAACCTTGGAACAATGGCCACGAGCAGCTGCAGTGGATTTCTGCCACCTCAACATTTCTCTGTAGATGAAGAGAAGCTGAAAAAGGAGTAACTATTACTGTGACCTTGCTTATGGCTCAAATGTCATGAAATCCTAATTTTTCTTTAGAAGGGGCCAATTTCACTGAGATTTTAATTGGAAAGGACTGTGATGCAACAGAGCAGAAATTAACCCACAGAATGCATAATTCATCTCATTTACAAAGGTTTTTATTGCTGGTCCCTTAGGCCCTAAGCACATCCCAGACTCTGAGATAAGAAATACCTGATTTCTCTTGTCTCTCATCAAATTAGGCTAGCACAGCCAGTACTTAGAAGGTTGCCACTCCCCTGAAATCTCCATGTGTGGTCCTTGTTTCTGTTCATCAAAAAATCCAAATATTTTCGGGCAAAAACACCTAAGGTTATCCAGTCCCAGGCTATTATCCCCATATATTCTTAAGGTAGAAGAACACCCCATTGGTATGATGGAATTACAAAAAAAGTGTATAGAAATATACTCCATTGCCCATCCATAAATGCCCCACATCACCTAGGAGAAAATTATCTATGACTCCCAGAGTGAAGTAGCAACTTCCATCTTTCCTCTTGAGCTATGTTCTTTCTCTGGGAGTGTTTTACCAAGAATATCTTTCCAAGGCTGCCACCTTTCTATATGGACCTGGTTATCACCATGAAAAGGTATGGTATTGTGCAGCATGAGAGTCTTTCCTTGCCTTTGTTATGTGAGCAAAACAGGCTTGCCCAGGAGAAAATGAGCTAAAAGCTCCCTTCTCTTCAGTCCTCAACATGTTCATTCATATCGTCATCCCCATTTTCTTTTCATTCTTTAAAAACATATTTGTGAAGTGGCTTTATCCAAGCCTGATATGTATCCACCCTGCTCAAGTCTTTCTTCTTGATCCAGAGCTGCTGTTAACTCCATCACTTGCATGGAGATTGAGATGCTGGAGCAGGCCGTCCCTGCCCCTGTAGTGCCACAATCTGGTACGTCCTTGCTGCTCATGGGGTCTGTCTGTGTCTGCTATCCACCTATGAAATGGCTGCAATAATCCTTGACTCCCAGGTAGGATAAACTACCCTTCATGTTTAAGGCCACGTGGACATGACCCTGGCTTGTGACAGTCCAGCCGTAGCGGCAAAGCAGCTGAAACACCCAATGCTGCAGAGCATGAGGGCAGCAGGGTGAGTGCAGAGTTCTTGGCTGCTGGCATTCGGTGCACAGGTTTCTCCTGAGGCCCAGACAGCCATAATGGTGGGAGGAAAATCCTTCCAGGAGAATTTTGAATAATAAAAACATGTGACACATCAGCACTGTAGGGCACGGGTGGAACACCTCAGGTACAACCTCTCTACCCATTTCAGCAGTGTTTCTGCTGCTGTGTGAGGCTGGAGTCCACAAGCACAGAGAGCACATCTGGGCTTTTCAAAGATTTGGTTCTGTGTACTAGTCTGCACACTGCTCTTACTTACCAAGCTTTAGTTTGAAATACAGAGTCAAACTGCTAAAGCTCAAAGAAGGACTAAAGCTGGAAAAGAAGTCAAAGCTCTAATTAGCAGTCCACAGCCTGCAGCAAAGTAATAACCTGGCCATGCACCTTCCTATTCCATCCACCTCTCTAGATGCAGAGCTCTTGCACACAGTCAGCCCACCCTAAGTCATCCCGTATTTTTTCTTGTCCCGAATTCAGTCTCTCTGTTTCTTCCCAGCTCTTCATTCATCTGTGTTGATCAGTCAATTAGGTGTTCAGCAAAGACACCCACCAGTCATTTAAACTTCATGCTCTTATATGCAGTGCTCTTGCTTGTAAAAATTGTTAACCAGCCCAAGCTGATATTTAAGACAGCCAGTAAACATGTCCTCACCAGTGACTGATGAGGGGTGTTTCTGCACACACTAATGAAGGCACATAGTGAGATAGATGCATTTTATTACATCAGGCTTTACACCACTTCCTCTGGAATGAATTTTATAGGCGCAGTAAGGTTTTTACAGCATTTGAAAAGACTCAAGTACTGAAAGGTAGATTTATACACCCTCTAGTTTTACAAATATGGTGTACAATCAGTGGTCAGTGGATGTCTAAATGACCTTGCTAAGGTTTTTGCCCTTTTAACAGCAAAAATATAAGTCCTGAAAAGTGCAGAAATCAAATACATAACAGGGTAGGAATTTAAAAAGGGGAACATTTAGGTATTTTATAGTCATTCCTATAAACTTAATTCAGCTCTTCATTCAGAAGAGGTCTGTGGATATAATCAAAGGTTGTGGTTTTAATTCATATCATATTCATTGTGTTATGTGGTGTTATTTTTATAGTAATCACAGTTAGTTGACTATTAACTTAAATTACTAAATTCATCTCTTGAAGTTTTTCCTAGCTTCCTTTTGTTGGTCTCTAAGTTATGAAAATTTCTTGAGCCTGACTTATTTGCCATCTAGAAAGGACACACTCTGAGATGGGTTACCACTTAACTATGGCCATCTAAATTACATGGAAGTATAATTAATGACCAGCTTCAATGACCTTTGAACTGGGCAATGAAAACTTAGTTTTTATAGAACAAAACTAGCCAAATTCTGCTCTACTTTTTCTGTACATGGGAGCTGAAGTACATGGGAGGTAAATTTCTGAAACTGATAGCAAAATTTAGTCCAAGACCTGGGCAATCATTGACTTATCCAGAAGAAACAGCAAGCTATTGATAGTTGAATGCCTGATTTACCTTTTGTGCTGGTGCAATGTTTTGCCTTTAATAGATTAATTTCTGATTTATACTGATGTAACTAAGAGGAAAGTCTCTTTCCAAGGTGGAAGGGGAGTTGATGATGACAAATAATGAGGGAGGTTTTCAAAATTCTCTAAGCAATTGATTAACCCACAACTTCAAAACATAGATGTTCCCCACACTGTTTTTTAGGACTTACTCCGATATTATTTTTAAAGTCTCCAACAGACAGCCTTTTCCTGTTCCTGTGAGCAACTGCTGTGCCATCTTAAAGATGGAATTGTCTACAAGATACCCAAAGCAAAGGCTGCTTCCTTTAAAATGTTCCTTCTCCCAGTCTCATCATGTTTGGAGCCCCCATGGAACAGAGGTTATTCCCCAGTTGTTGTGCTCAGCTCCAAGGAGGGAAGTGGTGGGTGAGGGCTATCCTGAGTGTCACAGCCCCAGGCTACCTGGCTGCAGCAGTGTGTCACCCTGCCACACAGAAGGTTCTCTAGATGACCCTGCTTCCCCTGGGTGGGAAAACAGAAAGAAACCAGAAGACAGAAGTGACTTGGAAAGCAAGTTGGACCCTTCAAAGGTCAGGAGGAAAAAGAATCCACTGCTAAAACTCCAGAAAGAAAACAGTAGGGCATGGGCTGCTCATACACAGGGAAAACATGCAGCAGGTTTTTGCCTGGGATGAGGAAGAACCAAGAACCCCAGGACCCAGGAGCAGCATGGTGAACTGTGTTGCCCAGAAATAAGGTGTCCCCTGTCCTCTGACTGGAAGCTCCTTTTGTACCTGAGAGGCAGCATCTCCCACTGGGTTTCTACATCCCACTTAGCCTTTATGTTGGGAAATAAATGTAACTGTTGGATGCACACCCATGAAAGTTTCTTGCCTCCAGCACATGCAATGGTCTGACAGCATCAGTAGTTCTGCTAATGCTTTGCCAGAAGGTTGGATCTAATGTATGCTTCAAGTGCAACCTGTCTTATACAGCAGCATTAAAAATCTGCCTTTCATCTGCCTATTGCTATTCTATCAGTTTATTACAGGCAAACCCTCACTTGCTCTTCGACTTAAAAGCCTCTGAGGCATCCTCTTGTCTGTGTCACCACCCTTTGTGATGAGTCTTTCCCTTCATTAATTATTGTTCTTGGATCTTCCGCAGTAGCTGAGTCTGGGGAAAGAAGAAGGAGACTCCTTGCAGGAGTAACTCACAGTTTTCATTTATGTGCCGTTAAGAGACATGTCCACCCTGTTGAGTTTTAATGGCTGTAGCTATTCTTTCTGTAGACCCCCATACCACAACAGAGCACTTCAAACAATGCAAAAGTCTTTGGTCATGTCCAGTGTATTTCTACAAACATATGCAGGATAAAAGGTCCTCAGCTGAAACTACCCAAGAGCTTCAGACAGTCCAGACACTTCTTCCACACAGATGTGCTTTTCATCCTGCTCACGAAATCTCTCATTCATCAGGGCTTAAATTCTGGCCCTGTAAAAGCCAATTAAGTACTTTGCTGCTGAATTCAGCAGGAGCCAGATCTCTGCCCAGATGTTCCTCCTTTGCTTTAACATCTTCCTGCACTCCTGGACTCCTATTGCCACTTTGTTGTGCTTCCCTTCACACACTTCATTCCTTCTCTTCTCCCCGACTGACAAACAACTCTTCCTGGCAAGCAGCGGAAGCAGCAGAGGATGCTTGCTGGTATCCTTGCCAGATGATGTTTCCATACAACTGGGTCAGTGTTGTGACTAGTGCCATCATTCTGGGGGATACTGTGCCCTCATTCATGACAACAATTGGGCTCTCAAAACCCCTCACATAGAATAGCTGGCAAGAGCATCCTGTTATCTCTCTTTTTTTGACTGTGTGTAGCTGGTACAAGCTACTCTGCCTCGTGCATGCTGTGCACTAGATACAGCTACGTGAAGATTTCATTTTAGTTCTTCAATTGCTTTTTCTGCTGGGTCTGATCTAATTGCTGTCAGGATGCATAGCTGGCACTTCAAGTGGTAATGGGAAGACCTAGGAAATGCTTTTGAGCTCTAAAATCTCCTTAGGACAGCTTCTTCCCCTTTCAGAAAATTTGCTAACCTTCTAAAACTTGTAAAAATAATTGGTCAATGTGGAAGAGAACTTGGACTGTAATACTAATGTGCTAAAATTCAATCACTGCGCACACCATGGCATCACTTCAACAGATACAGCTCAGCAAGCATTAGATTTACAGCCTTTTTTCCCAGCTTGGTCTGCAGAGATAAATTCTTCAGCAGTTCTCAGGACTTTCCTGGATTATTCTCAGCCAGACAGATCTCATACGTCTCCTTTTCCAATCCTAACAGCTTTTCACATACAGTTCCATTCTCCAGATGTGTTTGCCTCCTTTGGTGTTTGGATCTTAGCCTTCATTTTCCCTGAAACTTTTGGCAATTTTCAGGGAATTGTCCTGAAAATTAATAGGTGGATGAATAGTTAATTCAAGACCAAGCGTTCCACACATGGGAGTGTTTCTTTGAGAATGGTCATCTCCTGATTAACACCTTGGGATAATAGGACTGGCTGTTACTTAGGGTGTTTGATTCCTTGGTGTTTCCAAATTGGTCAGCCAAACACCCTGTCTGCTGGCTCTAGTTCAGTTTCTGTTCCTTGTTTTGGCAATATATTATAGGGCAAAATCCAGACGGGGTAGGACTTAGATTATTGTTGTCATTCCCGGTTTCTCTTTTCTGGGTGGGTGTGACAAGCTGATAATTTATTTTGGTACAAAGAAGATTTTGTGAGCTCCTAGTTGGACCACTTAAGTGTTTCCCTGGGACCAGCTGTAACTGTTTCAGGTAATTGGAGTGTGTGATGAGTGTAATTAAACACACAGCTCTTAGCAGCTAATTCCTATACCTGGCAGGTCTTTGAACTGTGCCAATTTAGGAGCTATAATATATGCTGTACCTCTGGCAGGGCTTAGCAATAAATGTCCAAGGAAACCCCTTGGACACAAGCAGCATAAAAATCTCAGTCTGGTCAAGAGCTATTGACACACTTGAAGGTATGATGCCGATTCAATGACGTTGAGTTGAGACTCGATGTGATGAAATCAAAAACGTGAAATTTAAAAAGAAGATAGCAATTTCCACTACGTAAGCATGGAAGGATGCCTTAAAGAGTGATTAATGTGACATCCCATTAGCTTTAAGTACTACAGAACATCTGGCATACTTTCCCGCTTGACTACAAATTTCTGAGCACTGGTGTTATGTCATCTCACAGTACTCATTTTCTCCCCATCTCTATAATTCATTTCAGCAATTGTTGTTCATATGAAAGTAATTATATAAGTGCACTTGATTAAATTAGCTTTCATCTAGTAAAGTTTTGGGTTTTTCAAATATGGGCATTTCCCCTCCAAAAATAACTCAGAAGAACTGATGTGCATATTGTGCCACATGATGGAGATTAGAATCCCTCAGCACTTCCAAGCCAGTACGTTTCAGCACACCTAGGGCCCAAATCCTGTACCTGGGGTCAATCCTCTGGGCTCCTCTCACAGAGGTACCTAGGCAAAATTTAGCTCATGGAAGCAGCCATCTTACTGAAAATTTAATGAAATTCTGGAAGCTGGCACTACTTGTTCAAGTTTTGCTGATTCGCAACCCTTGGAGGTTTCATCTCTCTCAAAAGTCAGTCAGTGATAAAGACCAGACTGCACGGCACAGTGACCTTGGGCTCTCTCTTCTGTTACCACGTCTTGGGTGCTTTAACACTGAGCAGATTGGGTCCAAGTGTAAGAGGATAAAGTCAGAGTGATTAGGGATTTGTCCCATGACTTCAGCACTGTTGGATCCTCTTGAATGCCTTAAAAGCCCTCATGAATTATGGACGTAACTGTGCATGCCAACACACACTTTTGAAATGTTAATTTTTTTGATGTCTTGAAGTTGATTTAAAAAAACCCAAAATAACCCACCACCTCAAGGAAGCAATATATGTAGCAATATGAATTACAGTCCTTTTGACTTTCCCTGGCTCCTGCCTTATAAGTGTGGATGAGAACTGTGTCTGGTGGGAGCCACAGCAGGGGCAAAGAGTGGCTCCCAATCCTCTCAGTCCTTTTCTGAGTGTGCTCAGCATTCAGCCCTCCGTGTTGCGCTAAAGTCATTCACTTTGCAGCATTACAGAATGATTTTTTTTTTAAGTACCCCCCACTTGAAGCATGTCCCTCTTTCTCCCCCTACCTTTATTTTGAAGAGCAAAAAAAAGGAAGCACCTTCTGTACAGGGCTGATCACATGTCACTCCTAACCACCCACTCTCCTCTCTTCAGCATCAGCAGTTCTGCTGTGGCAGGCTGACCTGACTTCACTTGGGTGCTAGACAAATCTCAGAGTGCAAGTGTCGCCTGAGGGAACGTGAGGTGGGAGGAGGAGAGGAGATGAGCATACCAAACCTAGGATATGTTACCACCAGTTCCTCACTGCTGCGTTCACTAAAGCAGGAGTGACAGAAGGCAGGAGCACAGGCAAAGGGAGAGGGGCTCCTTCACTGCACAGGCACTTGAATTAACTTGTGCTTTGCTGTATTCACGGAGTGGCAATGGTCGTGCCATTGCACTAAGCAGGAAACAGTCCCACCCTGTGTACTTTGAAGGGGATTTTTTGTTTCTTTGAGTGCTACTGGCTGTCTTTCACCATCTCATCCCAAATATACTTCTAAATAGGAACTGTCCCAAGTGTGCTTCTAAATAGGAACTGTTCCTGGAATGCATGAGTTGCAGGTTGTACCCCATGTCTTGAGAGAAGTTTTCTTATTATCTGAGTAATTTAGTACAAATCTAGATCTACTATCAATGATATAATTAAGCCCTGTTAGGGGCAATAAAGTTTGAGATGAATTACTTGTTTGGAATTCTCCATTAACCTTTTGATCCCTAGATCATCCAGAGCTGGTCGCCCACATCCAGCCAAAATACAGCACTAGTCACCACAAAAGGCACAAGAAATCCTACTAATAGGATATAAGATTAATAATAGGGAGAGAACACTGTAAGAGGTTTGGGTTTGGATAAGCATGCACAAGGCTGGCTGCTTATCTGAAATGCATCCATATGACTGTTGCCTAAAAACCGTGAGCTTTGTGAGATTGAGCTTTGTAAGTTGACTTGTCCTAGCTTTTTGTTTTAGTTGGTCAAAAAGGGAAAAATGTGAAATACTTCCATATTAGGAAGAGGCCCAGGGAGGAGATGCTTCTTTAGAATCTTCTTTAAAGGGAAGGATTTTCACTTACTTTGCACTGTGTTTAGTGCACACAAACCCCTCCTATTAAAATATGTTTTCAAGCCTGCAAATTCATGCACTTGTATTAGGAAATGCCCAGATTGAAATCATCCACACACCTTCAGTTCATCCCATTCAGAGTCTAGATTCTGTGGTGGTCCATAGCTTCCCAGTGCCACGCAATCTGTGTTGTGCCCACTCTGCCTCAGCCCCTGGACATAACAGATGATATTTGCTTAGGGAGAAGCTGTACAGCACATTCCTGCCTCTGTGTTTGTCCTGTGCAGTCCCACACCTTATTTACCGCCCACCGGTAAGAATCACTCACATCTTCATGAGCCCTCCTGTGAAATTTACAGTCAGCAGTGAGTTCTTCATAGGTGTTTAGAAGTAGCCTCTTGCAATAACTCTTACAAGTGAAAAGCAATTTGGCACCTTTCTACATATAAGGAATACGAGGCAAAAAGAGATGGAGGTGAAAGCAAGTTCCCTATGAGCTACAATTGCAGCTTTAAGTGTTCAGCACTTCTGCCAGTCAGACTGAAGAGGTTTTAGGCAGAAATCAGAAAATGGAAAGTAAACAGTTCCTAACCATGTCAGAATAGGGGTTTGGGGGCATGGAAGAGGGTGTCTACTCCAGTTTTCTCTGTGAAAAATGCGGATTTAAAACAGCAAGGTTTTTTGCATAGTGTTTGCTGTGCTGTTGCTTTGAATGTAAAAATCAGCTTGTTATTTTATTACATTAAAAGGCAATTTTTTATTTCGACCTGTTATCTTGCTTTGAAATTATTTTAAAAACCTTTAAGCAGATGCTAAACCTAAACGAAAAAAAAAAATTATTAGTCACTATGCCAGTTGACAACCATATGTGAGAAGTCTGGTTGAAGGGACTAGCTTAGCAGTGCAGCAAGGTTCCTAACGGGGGGAGGGAGCTGAAATTTCTCACAGCAGTCTTCAGTTACTCTCAGCTTGTATTTTACAGTTTCTTCCAGTTCCCTGCCTCTCTGGCAACAGCTTTTCCAGCTTTCTCAGCCAACAAGGACATTCAGCCAGGTTAACAAGCATGCTGCTGGCTCACCCAGGATTGTTGTCATGCAGAACAGGGTGGATGAATTCAGGTACCTGAAACTCAGTGCAGTCTCCTTGCTGGCCCTCACGCTAAGTTTTAGTCCCCTGAAAGCCAAAGCAGATGTGTAGTAGGGATAGGTGCAGAGCAGCATCTCCCTGAAATCCTGCACTGGGTCACGGCTGAGGCATATCCTGAATGCACACCCATATCCCTTCAGTCAGGTGAACATCAGTTGCCCCTAATTTATGCCCCTGCCATAAGCTGTGTGGGCTCAGTGCAAGTGTGAGGAGGGGTGTCTGTTCCCCACTCCTCTGCCAATATTCTGATTATGGCATTTGCCTTGGCAGAGACTCTGCTTGCATAAAACTGGGCTTTTTAACTTTGAAATCTGTTCAGAGAAGTTGGGCAAAGCTTTGTTACTCCCTACAGCAGAGGACATGTTTGTTTGCAAGACTGACTCAGTACCAGTATTTCACACAGACTGGGAAATAAATATTGGAGACAAAGGGAAAGTTGCCAAGATGAGGCATTTCCTTGAGACATTGAAGGCTGGGTTTACACATTTCAGAGTGTTTCTGTCCCTTTGTTCCCCGACAAGAAAAATTCCAGGAGGATAGTTACTCTTCCTTTGGCAAACCCTCCTCCTCTCCAGACCCCCTTTCCCAGGTCCCTCTGCAGAGGTCTCATCTGTGTTAAAATAGGTGAAGTATGTTGGCACTTACTGCAGGAGGTTAATATTTTGAAACAAAGCCAGGCAGACTTTGTTCCCAGGAATCAGTGCTGTTGGCAGCATGCATGCTCATTCATGGCAGCTGCAAAACAAACCCTGTTCCTGGTAGCTGTTGTTACTATAAGAATGTAAAAGCTGTTCATCCACCACAGACAGGAACTGAAAATCAGCATGTACTCAGTGCAGCAGCATTAGCAACACTGCCTGCACAGGCTATTCCTAAATATAGTTTAGTCTTTTTCAGGATGAGCTCAGATTCATTACGTGAACATAAAGCTCCATCTTTAATAAAACAAATCAAACCAAAATATCATCCTTTTACTTGAAAGGTGTGATACGCCCTCACAGAGAGGGGTTTTCTAAGTCAGGAGGCTATGCAGTGCCATGAAGGTGTGAGGAACCCCAGCTGCTCACTGAGCTGTGTTGCAGTGTAACAGCAAGGAAAACATGGCACATCCACCCCTGGTGTCACTCTGTGGTCTAATAGGCAACACTCCTGGGATGAACTTGCCCTAGTCAGTTTAAACAGACTCCTGACTGTGAATGAGAATAGGAATGGATGCAGAGGCGTCCCCAGACGGAGCACATTGCTATCCTGGAAACCACCATATCACAACACAGTGTTGTCATGTGCAACTGCCAAGTACTGCACCTGAAAGAGGGGAATAACATACATAATGTGTGTTTGTTTCTGTATGCAAGGTACTGAATATTGCCTTCCTCGATGTACGTACAGAGGATGTAACGCTTGGCAATAGAGTTTGGTGTCATGCAAGATGATTTACGCTTAGGAAGTGCTGTAACTATGTTTTCTCTTTCTTGTGTCGTTTTGCATCAGGTCATTTCACTGCCAGCAATTGAACAGATCTGCAAGCTGAGCAGGCAGGGGAAGCAGAAAAGCGAACACACATTAATAATGCTGGTAATGCCCCCATTAATGCCTGTCACTGCCAATCTCTAGCTCAGTGCAATTATCAAACGTCTGATGGGAAGAGTGATAGGCTCGTGCCACGCAGCATGCAGCTTTTGAAAAGCAGTGAGGCAAACCCAGTACAGCTGAAGGGAATTAATGACAAATTGATGGCAGCCAGGCAATATTGAAGCAGCAGCCGGAACAGCTGTTGCTGATGTTCTCCTGTTCTGTCATCCTGCCTAAGCCAAGCAGAGGCTGCCAATACATCCTGCACATGCAGAAAAACTGCCCACTTTGCCTTGGCTGGCTTATTTGTGGTAGCTTCTTTGGCTTGAGCCATCACCTCATTTTATTCTGAAGCTTGCTTGATTAAACTGGCAGTTGGCTTTAATAACAGCCTTCCCCTTGTTGCCCTCTCTTTTCTTCCTCATTTTGGGGTACAGTAAAAATTATACATGATCCTTTGCCATGACAGAGCTTAATTTTAACCCCTGCCCCGCTCTGTTTCATGTCTCTAAAGTCTGCTGAAATCGAAAGGATAGCAAGGCTTACCTGAGCCATGCCAAAGCTTTCTGTCCCTTGCTCCACAGCAAGACAGTTCTTGGGGGAAAAAGCAGGTGTCTAATCCTAGCAGCAGAGCTATACTAAATGACCCCTGGGAAAAAAAGGAGAAAAAATTGTTGAGAGCAGATTAAAAGATTTAATGACTTACACAAGGACAATGTTTTGTCAGAAGAGAAGAGGGGTAGCTCCAGCCGTCCATCCGCATGTTTCTTCATGCTTTCTCTGTCCAGTGAACTGAGTGGTTGTGCAGAAATCAATTTCAGGAGGGCTTTTCACTGGGATGAAAAGAACTGCCCTCCTCACCGCTTTCCTCAAAAGAGCAGGACTAGTGCTTTTCTCTCACATCCAGGCTGTGTAAATCCAAAATTGCTCCACAGAAGGTAATTGAGTTCTATGAATAAAGGGAAACAGGCTAAAGTAGCTCAACACTGAGGATCACATCATCCTGGAAACAGATTCAGAGCAAGCCTGACTGCAGAAATCTAATTGTAAAGTGCAATGGATGCGATGATGTACAACAGATACGAAAATGTCAGTGGCTTAATGTACAATAGTACAATTTTATAGCAGAGCACAGATTTTTGCATCCTACTGAAACCTCAGCTGGCATATAGGAGACATCATGGCAGGTCTTACGGGAAATTTTATAGACAGTTGAAAGTGGATTTTAGTTCTCTGTAAAGCAGTGCCCTGATTGTGGAAGTTAGTCTAATCATCCAGGGCTCCATGGTTTTATGCAGCAATATAATGTCACACTATACCTCTGGGAGCAGTGCTAATAACACAAAAACTTTTCCATTACATTCATTACTATTGTTTGTGTTATGATGGTACTAGAGAGCCAAAGGCTGGGTCAGGGTCCCACTGTCTTATAAAATATGGAAATATGTAGTAAATTACCATTCTTCTCTCAAAATTTTAAATCCAAAATGATAATGTATTTTCAATTTATATTTCATGACAGTGTATTGATATAATATTTTTCATCTCAAAGACTCTGTAATCACATCTCATTGTATGATGTAGTGACAGTGCAGAGTGCAATTGCTAAATATTCACTATGCAATCCAACAGTGAGGAGACTTTAGCTCAAGACAGACGAATAAAGGTTTGACTTACAGGGCAAGTGCTAAGGGAGGATCAGTGTTCATACAATCCAAACAAGAGCAGATTGTTTAATGCCTGACTTGAAAGAGTCATGGGTAATAAACTCCTCAGTTTCTGGCTTCATCCTACAAGTATGGAAATTATCCTACTTGGATATGAACATTGGCTGCTGCAGTCATGCATCCACTTGGCCAGAATAGCCAAGGAATATCCCATTCATCCATTTCTCCCTGTCTCTGTCCAACCATATCACTTCCCTGCTAGCACTGCTGAAGTTTAACAACTCTCAGCATTACCAGTTCAAATCCTTTTTCAGTGGTTTACATAACCGTGCTTGCAAAAATTGGCTTAAAATGCTTTGTAAGTTGAATCTTTCAAGGTGTATTATGTAGCTCACTGGTAACGTTCATGTTACAGCAAAACAGTTCTCTTTGCAACAGAAGCTGTCAGAGTTTTGTTGTTCTTATTTCCTGTGTCTTGAAAACTGGGATGAAAAAGCCCAAACAGTCATTGTAGGTACCACACAACTGGTATGACAAAGCAGCACTGACACCAATGGCATCATTTTCTCAGCTCAGAAGAAAGCAAGGGCACTGAGCTGAAATGCATTTGAACAGAGTAGGCTGTTTTGTTAGTCCTGTGTTGCCCATGGAATCTGCAGTGTTGCTTACTGTGATCTTCAGCTGGAGATAGAGTTTGGCTTTCATGTTCTGTTTGTCACAGGGTGGAGCAGGAAAAAAAACCAGCCTGGATTCAGTATTTCCTTGGAATATTTCTGGATGACAAATAGGTAGAGTTCTTGTGAGCTGCTGTGAGGCATTCTACTTCAGACATGAAGTGCCTGACACTTAGGAGAGATGTGAAGATACATGGCAATGTGCATTAAGACTTCCACAAACCTACTCCCTTCTGCCACCTGCCCATCTTGTTTATTGATTACAGTGTTTTCTCTAGAAAATGTTTTCTCTGACAATGTTAATCTCATCAAGACAGATGTAAAATGGTTACAAAAGGTCCATGAATTTGCAAGGACAAAGGACATGTATTGTGAGCAGCCTTCACCCACCTGACATATGCCTTGTCCACACGTGGATTAAACATCAATTTATTTCTATGAGGTCAGCAGAGGAAAGTGAGGATGGTTTAAAAGGAATACCCTCCCCTCTCCTCTGCCTGCCACCATAAGCAGGTGTGTACACTGGATGCCTCTGAACTGCCCTTATAGAACCAGATAATTTTATTTCAACACAAGAACACCGTGCATATGGGCACATAGAATCATGGAATCATTTAGGTTGGGAAAAACATCTAAAATCATTGAGTCCAACCATTAACCCAGCACTGCCAAGTCCAACACTAAACCATGTCCCTAAGTACCATGTTACCATTCTAGACCTTGAGCATGAAGCCTACATGACATGGTCAGAAAACCTCCCTGTTTCGTTGACTCACAGACCTTGAATGGAAATAAGGAGTCTGAATTACAATAATTGTACAACCTATGAGGAACAGCGCATTCTCAAATAACCACAGCACTTCACTCTCTGATTATTTGCCTTATCTCCTCTGTGAAAAAACAGCATATCAGATCCCTCATGGTGCTTTTTAATGTAATAACATAATGCATTACCCCTTAAAGTGTTACATTTCCTCATTAACCATCATCACCACATAGTGGTCTATCACACGTGGCAAAGGACAGCTGGTTTTCAAAGAGTTTAAGACTCAGTGGTGGGAGTAGAACAAACGAGGTGAAAAAAACCCAGAAAGATTGTTGTACTTAGTTTAATTTTTTTTCTTGTTTGTTTCTGTGCCTCTCTTTGATACATTGGGCATATTCTGTTGTGACTGAAGTGTGCTTTTGAGTGATCAGGAATAGTTGTGATGGTCTTCTGACAAAGTAAAGCATCGTGAGGGGAGGGAATTTATGCTCTCTGTATGCTGAGCTACTAGAAATACCAAAGCAGCAGGCTTATATTTCCCAGTCATCCTTTATAAGGGTCAAGTTCGTGGAGAAGTTCCATTGATAGGGCTGGAAGGAGGAATAGGAGGAGGAGGAGGATGTGCTAAAGCTTGATCTGACAGTGCAAGGCAGATTACACAATTTCTTTTCTTCTCCAATCTTTCCTTTTCTCTCTGTTCTGTATCCTACGAATGGTCTTTCTGTTCCCTTTCTTGGCCTTGGTGCTACAGAAACATTTAGATGCAATTCATTACTCCCTGTTTGTTTGCAAAGTGGATTAGTTCTACATTCAGGGCCCGTGCAAGTGTGCAACTCCAGGACTCCATTTACAACACCTGGATTTTTAAACCATGATGGCGATCACCTGTCATTTGAGGCCCTGCTGGCATCAGCTCTGTCTTCCAGCAGGACACTGGGTCACACCGTGCTCTCTGCACACCTGGGCAAGAAATGTTTTATCTCTCCCTCAGCAAATCGCAAAAGTCTGCATTTTTCTCCGGCTGTGTGTCAGATCAAAATTTTTTACTTCTTATATGAGACAGTCTCCTTCCATAACATTCCCAAGTCTGAGGCATTCATCTTGGATGGTGAGGCTCCAGGTTTAAAGCCCTCATGTGTTCATAGATGTTGTGCTGATTACAAGCAAAGCTGACTTTTGGTTCTATATTAAAGCAAGTGCTGTGTCATTGACTACCCTGGCTGAGAATGCCCTGAGTTCCTTTCTTGATGAAAATGTCAGAATCAGTGAATTTCTGCAGCAATGATCATGGGGGTCAGTGGGCTGACCAACTAATATGAACATTTCATCAAAAAATTTATTGAAAACATAAAAGAACGGCATTCTTTAAAGTAGTTGCATATTAAAATATTCTAAATGGAAGTATTGCAAGTTCTATTATCCCTTTTAAAAGCTCCATTTGACTAGATGAGTTTGGGTCTGCTCTTACAGTGATGCAATTAAAGTAAAATATTCTATTGTGCCAGCAGCCACTGGAGATAGGAAATCCCATTTTCTTCATCAGATCTGAAGGGCTAAAATAGTGCCCTTTCTACACGTGGCAAATGTTTTCCATGCAAAAGGTGGGCCCACATACTCTTCTAAGCCAGCCTGCCCTCTGTATGCTGCCAGTTCAGTCCTGATCTCATCCCTGCTTTTCCAGTTCTTCACAAAAACCTTGAGCTAAGCCTTTTCTTCTTTGAAGGAGTAATTAGCTCCCGATAAGGAGGAAGTCCTGCAACACATTGTTGGGTTTTTTCCTATTTTATTCAGCAGGTACAGCTGGTTTTCAGTCTGACCAAAATGCTGTGAATGGTCCTTCGAACAAGTCAGAGAACTTTCTCAGCAGGTCAGGCAGCCAAGCATTTGACTGTTTGCTTTGTGAAAAAAAAAAAAAAGAACAACAACAACTTTAAATGCTTTTGCCTGATTGTTGTTGAGTCCTTGGCAATTGTCTTTGTTTCTGTGTAACTTACAGTTAATGTTGACCCAGCAGCTCCCGAGCTGGCCACATAACCTAACACCAAGAAAACCCACCTGACTGGTGAGGGCAGCTACGGGGACACTGCTACTGCAAAGGCAGCCCATTACAACTTTCAGTTGAAGTCAGAGTTTGGACTCCTATTCTGCTACTTTTCTTTTAGACAACTGACTATAATTCAGTGCATAGAGAGCATGAGTAAAAACCACTAACATTTGGAGGCTTCTCAAGGATCTGTGAGGTCGTAGGATCTTGTCCTGATGTCAAGAAACTGCTGCTGTAGTTTCCACCCTTTGTCAACAAATTCAGAAAAATGTTCAACACCGAATGAATGTGAAGACCAAACTAATTCCACTGGATCGTGGTGGATGGATGCTGGTACACTGCCGGAGTCCTTCTCATGCAGTTTTGATTTTGGAGCTGTATTCTCGGTAACTGGAAGACTGCTGAATTCATCTTCATGATTCTTGAAAAATATGTCAATAATTTCATTGAGATGTTTAATGTGCAGTTCTGAGATGAAGGCCCAGTTTTTCTTTAGCTTATTTCCACGAAGGACTAAAATACAGGTGGTCAGACTGGCAGATCTGTTCCTGTGTGGAGAATGGCTCTCCCCAAAGAAACCAGACAAGAGGGAATGAACTGGAACAAAAAGCAGGACACACTCCTATCTGCTGCACAGGCACAGCCATTAGATGAACCTGTTCATGCTACCTTTAATTAAGATTTAACAGTCATTGTCAGGTGTAAGAAAAAAAATCCAGGCACTTGGGTGTTTGTCAAAGACCATGGAGATCTTTCTGGTCCTGTCCCAGTTGAGAATATCATGCATATCTACAAAGCATGCACTGCAGTACCAATGTGTGTCTCCCAGGACTGGTCTTTAAAAGGGTTTTCACTTCATACTCAGACTCACAATGGAGTTGTGGTAGCTCCAAAAATTTCTGTACAATGGCCTTTAAGTTCTTTGCCTACTCCAAATGCACGCCAGAGCAATTTAACTGGAATGTCTCTCTGCAATTACCGTAGCTCAGTTGATGTCGCCATTTGGTAATTTGCTGCACTTTGTCCTTATGTCAGAGTCTTCAAGAGCATAAAACTGCGTCAAATACTTCCATGGCTCCCTTTGGAGAGTTTATGGTTTTGTTATATTTTGTTTATCAAAAATACCTAGGTATTAGAGGGGGCTTCAAGACAGTTTTATGCAGAGAGATAGGTGAGGCATCAGAGCAAAGCTTCCCTTCCATGTACTGTTAGCAGTGTCAGAAGCCAAGAATATGCGTTCAGGGATAAATAGGCTCTGTGGAGGATGGGGCTGGCTTTTTGTGTGTCCCTGGTAATCAGGAGACCTGTACAGGATTTTAAATCCAATGAATTATAGGAGAAGATTAAAAACACAATTGTTATCCATATGTTGCCACAAGGATAGGTAAAAGGATGCTTTTTCACTCTGTAAAGCTTTTTCACTCCGTAAAGTATTATATCCTGTTACAATCTAGTTGATGCTCTTGCCTCTAAAAGCTGGTCATGAAACCAATGACATTACAGACTGCGACACTATTTAGCACTCAGCTCAGAGTGAGATGTCCAACTCACTTATTAGACCACTCCACACTATACTTTGTTAATTATCTTTCATTTCTCTCCCTCTGCATTGCAAGCCAACAGCTGAGGAATCATCAGAGCAAGAACAGTGTACAGTTCTATTACTTATTACCACTAGTTGTATTATACTTCCAGAAATCATCTTTCTCCTGTTATACATTCACCAAGTAGAATTGCAAACTGAAACACCATAGCTGAGACATTTAGGCCCCAGCTTTTATTTTTAAGGGCTTTTACAAATCTTGAAGTAGCTGCTAATAACTTTATGGGGAGTGTCACCACCACAATGGTAAAAGCAGCAGTAACTGGACTTTGTGACTTGCCGACTCCAGCAGGATAACTGTCTAAAAGCCCCAGTGTACCGTATTTCCATGCATGAAGTCTGCACGCTCCTAACAATGGGACCTCCTGTACTGTAATTTATGAAAGAAAACTGGGAGCAGGAGGGAAAGAGATTGCTCTGTAAGCAAACACACCATGGGCATGACCAGTGGCGCTGGACTCACAGCCCATGAGGCCAGAGTTTTGTCTACCTCACCTCCCCCTCAGGAGGCCCTGGTGCTTCTGGGTGTGCTCCTGCACAGCAGCTGCAGCTTTCTTTGGAGCAAGGGGCCCCTCAGGTGTTATTCCTGTGTGGTAGTCTCTGCTGGGCAAGCGCTTTACCTTCAGTGGTGGTATCTATAGGAAACCCTCAGGAAACAAGATGAGTGAAATGTTTATTTTACCCCAGAACAAGAACAATAGGGGCAGTCACCTGAAGGCAAGAGAGGACAGAGCAGATTCCACACGGATCACCCAGCAAATCCTTGAAAAGCCTGCTGGAGTTTGGCAGAAAAAGGCAACATTCACCATGATTTTTCAAACCCTCTAAAGAAGCATTTCCTTCTGCAGAGCTGTTCTAAGTTGCCCAGAGACCCATTTAAAGCACTCGATACCTGCCCCTGCCAAAAATAATGCCAAGTGGTGGTGGCAAGGTTTGTGTGCCATACTCTGTTCAAGAGAAGCTTGCCCACTGACTTTGTTTTGCTGACATCCCTGTCACATGTCGTGGGTACCAAAATACCAAACACTGAGCCTGGTGGAAAAGGCTGATAAACCCCATCCAGTCCTGCTCATGGTTACATTGATGACACATTCACAGCCACTGTGAACAGATTTGGATGAAGAAACTACTTTCAACACCAATATGTGCCATCATTTTGCTATAGAAAATAGCCTTCTGTGAAAAAAAAAATAAAAAGGAGCCATATGAATGTAATGGGAAATCTGAGTGGGAAAAGGGGAAGGAGTTATGCTGTAGATACTGGAAAATATAAAGCACATCTCTTTTTGCAGGCTGGTGATGTCAGAGAAATGCTCTGTGACCTGGGGACTGAATAAAATGTCACCAGGTTTCCAAATCCAGTGAGGCAAACCAGAAGAAACAACGTGTTTTTTCATGTGATTAAATGCATTTTCCCAAAAGTCTTTTTTTGTGTGTGTGTGTGTGGCAAATCAGCATTGGCACACAAGCCAGCTAGCACATTAATAAATAAAAAAACCTTACCAGATTGTGTCTGTGTATATAAATTTACCTTGTCTGATAAGATTAAATGAGTGAGGAGTAAATCTTCTAAAAAACCAAAGTGCTGAACAGCTATTTTTAGAATGACTTCCTTTATAGCCTGATTTTAAAAATTACTCCTTCTATACTTCTCCTGCATTAGAAAATGGGAAGGGTCAAGTCTGAATTGCGCTGTTGATTGCTCTAACATGACTTACAGCATGGATCGAAATTTATATATTTATAATAAAACAGTTAAACATTATAATTTCAAATACTACCTATAATCATATTCAAAACTTCAGAATGCTTACCAATGCATCCCAAAACATGAACATGTTACGTAAGTTGAATTCCTGAAGCTATAAGGCATCATAAATACCAACCCCTCCTCCCCACCCCAAAAAAACCCACTCAAATATGCACTCAAACATTTAAAAAATGTACTGTATTCTGGAAACCAAATTTTAATTCTGGATTGATGCCAATCCCAGAGCTGTTAGCCTGCCTGTGAGCACTGAATTTGCAGTGAGATGTTTAGATGATAACATGATTTTAACTGATATACTCTGAAATACTGTCTTGACGTTATTAATGTGAGGGAAATGACTTGGTCTTGGACCAAAATCAGTCTTGCCTTCAAAAGCAGTTAATACAGGTCCATTTTTGGGTACTTTTCATAATCTAAAACAACAGAGGAATCAAGTCTTGAGTAGGTCCGGGGGCTGTGGTCCAGAGCTCTCACAGGATGCAGGCCCTGTGCAGCAGCAGTAATGGAGAGACAGTGACCCATGGTCAGACTGTCCAGACAAAGGGAATCCTCACAGCCGTCTCTTCTGCTGGAGGCAGGAGATACTGGTGGCATTTGATATTTTGTGCTGATAGAAGCTGCTTTCAAAAGAGCAGGGAATCCATTTGGCCTGTTTTCAAAACCTACTTGAATATGCTCTTGTGGTGAGATTTGGTAAGTCATGAGTGCCTTGTCACCTTCAGGACACTGCCAGAAAAACAAACTACTGCAAAGAAATCAAGTGACAAAATGCAGTTAGCAGAAAAATAATTTCCAAGTAACTGTGAAATGGAAGCAAAGAAGGAAGGGAAAAACAAATGGAAGTGCACGTACAGCCCTTGTACTGCCAAGAGCACCTGCCTGCCTAAATTGAGAGCTAATGCTCTACCCCTGTGCATAGCATCATACTCTTCTTAACTAAAAGCATATTTTTATTAACCCCACCTCAAAGGAGAATGTATGGCTTTAAAGTACAAATGGGAATAGGTTCATGAACTCAGGCAGGTTTTACAGAGAGGCCATGAGGTTAACAAAACTCCATGGGATTCAACGATCCCTTGTACAAACATTAGCTAATTGACAGTGACATGTTTCTCTCACTCCTTATCCTGCTTCCAGAACAAGACTGCCAGGGCAAGATGCCTTCCCTTGTCAGCTCAGCTGCTCAGGGGCACATCACCACATCCCCCAAGTCACACAGGGGGCTGGTTGGCCACAGTAAGGTGGAACGGCGTAGGAACAGAGAGATGATGAGGAGCTCACTTCTGTGGAATTGTTAGGGCTATGCTTTCAGACAACAAAAGGCATCTCAGTCCACAGTCAGCCAGGGAGGGGCAGTTTTGTAGAGTAGGGCATGGGCGGTGTTCTGGTGTCACCCAAACATGAAGGAGCCCCCAAAACTGCTTTTGTCCCATGGACTCTTCTCGCTAGCCCTCCCACGGGGCCCACAGAGCCCCGCAGCTCTGCTCTTTGCACCCTCCCGCGTTTGCCTGGACCTGCTCGCCATCAGGGACAGGCGGGAGGCACTAAAGCAGCCCATATGCTCATTTAGAAATGCTCGCTGGGCATTTGGTCTCAAAGATAACATCAGACCTCGTTAAGCCTACACTCCAAGCAAATGTTTTCCTTCAGCCCACTTGTCAGTTTTACGATGACAGAAGCACATCTTTCAAGTTTCTTGGTAATCCCAGTGAGATAACATATGCTGGAGCAGGGGTGGCAGGGGATTTGCAACCCAACACCAGCATGCTCGCTGCTCTTTGAAGAGCGAGCTGTTCTGCTGCAGTGTTTAAAAGCTGAGAAACATGTCCCTGCAACTAGTGACAACCCCTGACACCACTGGATTCCCTAGTCAGCTGGCTTTCTCTTTTCCAGATGTTGCAAGGTTATCTCAGTCACCCAGACAAACATCTGCAACTTCTGTATCCCTGCTTTCTCCCAGAGACACTCTGATGGAGCTGGAAAGCACCACGTTGTGCAGTTGGTTAATTTGGTTAAACACTTAAGTTCTCTCTTCATTATTGCAGCTGTTCCTTGCTGGTCAAATCCCACAGGGCTTTTGCAGGCAAATTTCACTCAGTACTCAGTCTGTATTTGAAATACAGGAGTGAACCCATTATTTACAGGCAAGCTTTTAAGTGTCTAGTAACTCATGACAAAGACAGATGCCATTTGACCTTTACCAGCTCACTGATGTGAGCAAAAAGTATCATCCAGAAAAGCACAAGTATATTCTTCTCTTGGGATTTTTCTTTTCTTTCTTTAAAAAAAAAAAATATCTTCTAAGAATCTTGAAGTGGAATGCAGAAGCATGTCTTCTTTGCAGAAGAGACCGTGGGGCTATATATAATGTGGCTTTTGCTAAATGGCTAAGCTGCGCAGATTGCTAACTGGAAGTACTTCAAAGAAAGCTCAACCTACAGAATTCTCCCTCAAACTGCCCTTTGAAAGATTAGACCTCCTGAAAGTGTTCTGCCTGGGTCACACACACAGCGAGTCCAAAGCCTCTGCTTGCTCTTGGCTTACAAAAATAGAACGTCAGCAAATTCTTGATCCTCAGCCTATATTTTCCTTTTTTCCTTTACCTCCTGTACTCCTAATTGAGGCCTCAAGCATCACAATAAATACTTCTAAATCAGGATTCATTGCCTCTAAAAGATATTTAGGCTGTTATATGCTTCATTTAGGAAGCATGTAGCAGAGCTAGAAGTACTTTTTCTTATTCTTCTATTTATACTTCATTTAGGAAACATATAGCTGAGCCATACACATTTATTCTTGTTATTTTATTCCCATGAGGGCTCTGGTTTTGTGAGATAACAGAGCACCTGCCTAACATTAGTCCAGTATTTTATTCAAAACCAATTGGAATCCTGAGCTTAAGTGCTCTAGTAATCAATGCATCAATAGCCACTTTCAGTCTCAAATCTTTGTATCCTGGGATTGCCAGATCTTTTTCCATTCAGCATTGTGCTTTTCTTTTGTCCAGGAACCAAATGCAGGGAATGCCAAGGGCAGACACACAGTAAAAGCAGCCTCCCTTGCTAGGGACCTGAGATTTTCACTAATATATGTGCAATCATAGCAGCCTTTTCTGAAGAGTTTTTTTCTTGCATGCTTGTTAACAACAGAATATAATTCAGGATTTCATAGATAGGTTGCTTTAGCTTTATTGCTGCTCATACTTCTCCCAGGCATTGAAATGATTTATTTTTCCTGAAATAAATTAATACCAAAAACCAGCAATTGTGACTTCAATGCAAGACTGCTTTGTCCAGAAATCACAGAGGTAAAAATGTGTATGGTAAGCTAGCAAGTAATGAGTGTTGATGGTGTCATAAACTGGAGAAACATGAGAAATAAAGGGTAAAATGAACTTACTTTGGTGAAGTCATTTGGAGAAAGAACAGCAGTAGAGACTTGGCATATTAGTCTTCCACATCCACATCAGATCTCTAAGCCCTGTGCTGGAGTATGAATAGACATCTCTGCACTATTAAAGTGAGAGCTATTAACCATGTACAGCATCATTATAGAAATGTTATCTTTCCAGCTACAGACTGCAGAGCCAATCATTCAATGTCCAGTTATTCCTAGAATGACAGCCAAAAACTTTCATCACTAAAAATGTAATCAGGAGAAAATGATGACATTTTATATGTAGTTTTGATAACTGGTAAAGATATTACAGACGGGCCTCTCTTGAAAGTAATTGTGGAGTTAGTGAACTAATCATGACATACTCATTTAATGAAAGAGAAATTAAAACACATTCAGTGCAAACTCTGAGGAATGTGTAGGAATGAGCTAGCAAAGCCAAGTGGCCTGGACAGCCCAGTGATTTAAATGTAAATGTTTGTTGTGTCCTTAAGCCAGGACTTCAAAACACTTAATAATTTGCAGCCTCAGCAGAGTAAAACAAACACTTGGAGAGAGGTCTGAACTTAACTGGACTAACAACTCCTTAAAAGAAAGTGTTAGGAAAGTGTTAGACATGATTGTGCAAAGCGTAGAAAAACAGATGTAAGTAGTTCATTTCCCACTTTACAATTCTATGGAAGTGAACTGGTCTGATTTAATACATTTATGGATGATATTGGTTCAAAATGAATTAGTACAAAACAGAGCATGTACTGATAAAATTTTCAGGTGACCCAAAACTAAGGGCACTGCAAGATTAATGTAGGATCCAGATATCACCCAGAGTGCTGTAGATGCCTTTCAGAATAATAATAGCAAAAGGGGCTGAATTTCATTTGTACAAAGTACTGTATACTAATAACATGAATTTTCATCCTGACACAGAAGTTCACCACTTGAGAATGGTACCCAGAGAAGCCTGCATAATGAAAAAGTAAAATTGTTCTATTTTATTTTATGTGTTTCTAATTAAGATATTTGCAGTAGAGTTAGGAAAATCTGAATGCTGGACTCTGAGATGCTGCAGTATTCTGGAAGTCAGGCTTGAGAGACGAGAGATTCAAGCTGAAACACGTGGAGACAAGGATTACTAGGATGCACAGAGAAGTAAAAGTCCCATCTTACAGAAAGAGAACTAAAAGAACTTTGCTTGTTTGCTTTGCTAAATTAAGCCTGAGAGTGATACGATTGCTTTCCATAAGCCAGTAAACAGAAAAGATCTGGGAGCTGAACAATACTGGCACAAGAATAAATGTGTATAAATTATCTATGAATAAATTGAGGAGGAAAATCAGAAGATTTCTATTCATCATAAGAGTGAGGTTCTGCATCTGTCTTCTGGTAGAAATAATTGGAATAAAGAATCTCAACAGCTTTCAAACTCCATGAATGGGAATATGGTGCTGGTCATCCTATCAGCCGAATGAAGTCCATTACCCGTATTCTGACTTCTGACCACATGGAACAGAGTAGATGTGCTCTTGAAAACTTTTCAAAACATTATTATAGATAAAGAACCAAATATGAAGGAGTGCTAAGGCAAAAACTAAACTCAAGTATGTTTACCTGTGTCGAGCATTACTTGTCTGCAAAGAAAATTACTGACTCACTTCAATGCAGTTATTTCTTGTTCCATTTCATTTGCTGTGAGCAATCTTTACCATAGACTCAAGCGGACAGTGGGCAAACAGTCTTACTCCATCACACCAGCATTTCAGTGCCAGACAGGCAGTATAAACCAGGTCACTGAAATAATACCAAGTTCTCGGCTTTTTAATAGCCACTAAATTGGAGAGACAAAAGCTGTTTGGTTCAAATTACAGATTTCATTTAGGAAATCCTTGAGTATTTTCTACAATGAAGGAAACTGGGAAATAAACCATTGCCTTTCCAGAAGGCATGATGAGTGAGTGAGTGAGTGAGTGAAGCAGTGAGGTAGAATTAGGCAGAAGGATTACTTGAACTGAATTCTTGGTCTGTGATCCTGGACACAAACTTTCAGTATCCCATCCAAGCTCTCTGAGCTGTGGACACAGGCAGGGGAGTTCTAAATGAGTGCTCCTCATTTAGAAATAGATATTCCCTGCAAAACTGTTAAACACAAATTAGTAAAAAAGAAAAGCTTGGGTGATTTGTTAGCCTGATGGCTGAAGTAGTGGGAACAGCTGGACGCTAGCTTTCACTCCAATTTGTGCTCATCCACATACACAAGTCAAATATTTATACAAGGAGATGCTGAAAAGGCCTTTTTGTTAGACCTCTCTGTGGCTCAGTTAGTAGGGCGTTTTCCTGAAAAATCGGGATTGGGTAGCCTAAGTTCAGCCTCTGTCTACCTCCTGGCAGAAAAGGGGTTTGAACTATGTCCCCCTCTACCCTTGCTGGGTCTGCTGACACCCAAGAAGCCAGAGGAAAGCCACCCCTGCCTTGTCAGTTTTGCAAATCCACCTTGAATCTAGCTTCAAAATCAAAGCAGTTCCTTCCAGAACTGCCAAAGCAAGAATGTTTGCAGGTCTACCTCTTCCTTATTTTGATCCAAACTGATGAGCGCAAACTGAATTCACAGATACTTTTAACTGTTCCATTTGCTGTTTTGAGGGATTTTGTTTTGGTCAAATAATGCACTTAACCACAAATATTTGCCAGGCTCCAGCCTGGGGGTTATTTGGATGAAATGTCTCTTCCCAGTCAAGCCTGCCCTGGCTCTAAGCTTGGATGCCGTTCTCCCCTGTTCTGTGTTACATGGGCAGGCTTTGCTTGCACAAAGCCTTTTTTTTGTTATCTGCCTGTGGATCCAGAGCTGATGTTCTTTTTCATTCCATCTCAAAAGCACGTTGTGCAAAGACAGCACTGTGCTGACAAATTAACACAGGAAAATAGCATTATTTAAGCGCAAACATCTCAAACTTTTGTCATGGTGCTCTATAAATACAACACAACAGCATCCAGTGTCTGCTCAGATCAAATGTTTGCAATGAAAGGATGTCTGCGAATCTGTTTAAGGGGGATTAAGATTCTAGCTGGCTAGATTCTGGGTCATTGGTTTAATGTCTATATTATTCAGTACTGTAGTATCTGTCTGCTAGACAGCTTTAGCATCTATCCTACGGCATACTGTGCTAATTATGCTTCCCATCCTCTGCAAGGCATTTTCAGTTCCGAGCGTAGAAAGTGCCATGCGAGTGGCGGCTCTGCCTGTGACACTTTTTCAGCTGCCTGGCCCTTCCCTCCCACAGCCCCTTACCTCCCGACTGCCACGCACACATCCACGTACTGTGCTCCTTTGTGGAGTCCTTGCAGGCACATCCCTCTAACAAGCCATGTATTCGTTTGCCACACTAAACCATCAGAGGATTCAGTAGCAGTCAACAGCAGCACTGTGGGTTGTTATTAAAGCAGCAGGAACACAAACACACCTAGAACTGGCCCAGTAATTTTATTTTGTTTTAAGGGTCAATGAGAAAATCAAGGGGGAGAGGATGTGTAGGAACATTTCAATGTGTGTGTCAGAACATTTCAATCAACCAAGTATTTTTTGACCTGAAACTGTTTTGGGTTTTTTAGATGTTCAGAATATTTATTTCCTTTCTTTCTCCTTTCTGTTGTGGGTTGATTTAGAGGAGAAAAAAAGAAAAGAAAAGAAAAGAAAAGAAAAGAAAAGAAAAGAAAAGAAAAGAAAAGAAAAGAAAAGAAAAGAAAAGAAAAGAAAAGAAAAGAAAAGAGAGAAAAGAGAAAAGAAAAGAAAAGAAAAGAAAAGAAAAGAAAAGAAAAGAAAAGAAAAGAAAAGAAAAGAAAAGAAAAGAAAAGAAAAGAAAGAAAAGAAAAATAAGACAGTTTAGCACAGAAGACACAAGAACATATTTGCTGCTAGAGGTTGCCCTTCTCACAGGAGGTTTGGGGGGCAAGCTGTGTTTGTCAGATGCAAACTGATTTCCTGCTAATAAATAACACACCCCATACATACACACTCACAAAGGCTTCGTTTTCCAGCAAATTTGCTGCTCACAGAAGACACCCTGAATCTTCCTTTGCCAGCCCTCCCTTTTGCATTTCCCAGCCCTGAGTGTCCTTTTGCCTCCCTTTTGCATTTCCCAGCCCTGCTGTATGAAGATTAGAGGCAGAGGTGCCTACAACCCACACCCAGGAGCTTTGTCTGCCGCTGCAGAAGTCTCTCCTGTGCTCCTGCCCCCACTGAGATTTCTCTGGCAGAAAGGTGTGTTCTGTTGTCCTCAAAGCATGGGAACAACAGACCTGTGATGACAGAAGTGTGATAAATAGAGAATAATGTGTCCTGCTAGACAGAATAATGAGATTACATATGAGCTGCCATATCATATCAATTAAACCATTGGCCCTTTTAGTCCAGCAAATCCATCCTGCCACAGTGATCAGTGCTTCAGGGAGAATGGGGAGAGAGAGGGAGGGCAGGACTGACATAACCTGCTTAAAATAACCCAGATGTTCCCACTGCTGCGTGCCCAGGCAGGATGGGTCTGGGGCTGGCCCAGGGCACAGGGGTGCCTGCCAGGGCAGCCTGGCAGCGAGCAAGGCTTCCAGCTGCACCAGGGCGCTCAGCACTGCTGGCTTTGGGTGTCTGCCCCAAAAGGAGAGTCAGGGGGTAGATTGCCCCAGTCAGCTGTGGGTTGCAAATCCTGGAGCCATACATGCCAGCAGCCCGGGCAGCATGGTCTTGTCCTTCTGCCGGGATCTCCTGGTTCCGGATGAGTGGAGTATTTGTCACTCCTAGGTGACAGCTGACGATGTCTTGACTGCTCATGAGGCCCCATCTTGCTGTGACAACTTAAGTGCATACAACGTGTGCTTGCCTGGCCCTCCCTCCACCATGACACAGCTGTTTCCAATGGAAAATACAAGTGCCTCCCTTGAGCAAACCTGTCACAGGAAGACCCTGAAGCACTCAGCAGAAAATGCCCCATCAGAGCTCTCCGGTCACCTTCTCAGGCAGCAGCCACAGCTGCTAATGCAAGGAGAGGAGTTCCCCACTGCATGGGATGATCGTACCCTCAGACCCGTGTCCCTCTCACAGAGTGACTCTGGGTTTGATTACGTGTGTTTTGGCTGTTTACTCAAGTGGCTAAGTAATGTTCTGCCTTTCAGACACTGTTGTGGTCATGAGCTAGCCATGTATATGGTCTGAGAAAGGGTTTCAGTATAGGCCACTGAAATTAATGTTGTTTACAGGGCAGTATAAATCTCCATGCGGTCAGGACTGATTGTTCTCTGTCTGACCTGTGTTGGATGAGCATGCCTGAACTGCACTGATCATCACAGGTACTTGGTCTAGCAATAGGATGGGATGTCAAACCTTCCTGCCCTTTCTCCAGCTGCTTTCAATGCATCTCTAGTTTAGAAAGATATAGCAGATTTTTCCAAAAGCATTAAAAAAACAAAGCCTGTTTCCCTATTCTTTTCAGTCTTGTGGCTGAATTAACTGATATCTAACAAGACACAAGCTGCACATAATGCTTTCTCTGGGGTCCAAGTGCTCTTAGTGTCTCTTTCCCATGTAAGTCCACTGGTCACTCTGGGATAAGCTGCCACAATGAATATCTCCACAAAATTCACCTTCTCCCACCTGCTGTGGAATTCTACAGATGCAGGGCCTGGGAAAAAGTGAACAAAAGGAAAAAAATAGAGTTGCCAGCAGTACTGGTGAAAACCTTCCGCACATTTGGTGGGATGTCTCCAGACTGGCCATGTAAGACTGACCTCTGCATCACACCTGGATTTCCTGTACCATGATGTGCAATTCTCCATGCCTTGCAGGTGCCCATGACTGGCTCCTCTGCTGTGATCATGGGTAAACTGGCCACCAAAGTCCCCTTCCCACATGAGACATGGGACCTGCCCCTATGCCCACATTTTCAGGCAGAAGTGGGTGTCTGGCAGTCAGAGGCAGAGGAGCAGAAAGCAGAGGGGAGTGAGGAGTATGCAGAAGATTAAGTAGCAGAAAGAGAGTTGGAGAATAAGCTGATTGGAAGCGACCTGCAGCAAAGGGCAAGAGAAGAAAGATGAAGGAAATCAAAGATAATTCCTAAAGGAAACAGAAGATGAAAAGATGAGCTCTTCCAAAGAGAGAAAAACACGATTTCTCGAGTGGGTTAGCTGGTGCCAGGGAGAAAGCTCTCACTCCCTGATGTAAGGTGTAACTGAGCAAAGGTTACAGCTACATGGCAAAGATGCAGAAATGACATGGATTTCTAAGCCAAGTTTTTTTGCTATCTGAAATGGCAGCATTACTTCAAAAATTCAGTATTATTTTCTGTGGTTTTTTTTAAACACAGTTCATACACAGTTTAAAACACAACCACCAACTACAACAAAAACAAAGTTGCAATAATTTATCCTTTACCTGGTGAGGAACAGTGCAATAGAGCGAATTAGAAAATGCAGTAATTGCTGCCTGGAGAGTGGCAATGTCTGCTGGTTTTGGGCATCCCAGTTTGGGGAAAGATACCCCGTTAATATCAGAAGGTAAAAAAAGCAATTTGGGTTAGAGCAAAAGTTTGCCTGCTTACTCTGCCTCTGACAGCAGCCCAAAGAAAATGCTGTGGGAAACAGTGCCAGAGTGGTGCCAGGAAAGAGCCATCGCTCCCTGGCATGGCTTTTGGCAAATACATGTACTTCTGCTGGGGCAGCTTGTGATATTGTTTGGTTTGTGTTGTTGCATAACTCAACGAAAGTGGAGCTGTAGGCTGTGGAGTGGTGACTGTGCTTCAATGGAGACTGGGAGTGGAAATTTGAGAAGGCCCTGGCCCTTCCCCACCTGGACCCCTTCAGCCCCTGCAAAGGGCATCTCTGAGCATCAATTCTACTGGCAATTTACTTTTGAGCAGTGGTATTAGCATAGAGAAAGATGTTTTTTCCAGCACATTTCATTTGGTGGGGGAAAAGGTGTTTTAGGTTAGGGGATTTCTGGTGTAGAAAAGAGGCCGAATCTTCACAGTTGTCTTTAGAGGAGAGGCAGAGCTGGTGAGCGGCAGTAGTGGGCATTGAATGTGAGCTCCTGTGCAGGCACAGCATCCAGGACCGGGGGCCTCCTCAAGACTCAGATGAGCTAGTGAATTATTTTCTTTCCCTTTGGCAACCAGAGGAACTCTGCAATATTTAAGAGCTTGGCAGGAGCCGAAATGAAGGGCTGAGTCACATTCCGGGCCCTGTGCACAGGCATCTGAGAAGATGCCTTCGGTGCTCGTTGCAACAGCCTTCAAAAGGACTCGGCTCCCCTGAAGCTGATAATGCCTGTGCGGTTTCAAAACAGACCACCAGTAACATAATGAAGGAAGCCAGTGGAAAAATACTGGCAAGAGATAATAGACTCATCTGAAAAGCCATACCTCCCTCCAAAAACATTGCTTAGAAGTGGGGAAGAAAAGGTCTTCAGTTGATTCAGTGTTGTACATCAAGTCAAAAATGCCTGTGACATTTTGGAAATGCCGACAGCTTGGGGAAATGGAGTGACTTGCCACGACCTCAGTCCTGCTTGTCCCAGCAGGGATGAAAGGAAAAGGCCCATAACATTTCTGGAATTGTTAATACCGCTGCTCTGCAAAGGATTGAGCATGCTGGGCTGCAGTGTGTGTCGAGGCACTGGCTGGCCAGGATTGGGCTTGGAGGCACATGAAGGCAATCCCTCATATGGTGAAAGCTCATATCCCAGCAGCATCCCATCCTGGAAGAAAGGGGACTGAAAGGACCTCTTCTGTAGCACTGCCAGACGTGGGAGCTCATACCTGGCTGCTCTACACAGGAAAGAAAAGAGCTGACAATGAGCAAGAGGCTGAAATGCATGTTTACTTTTGCTCCAAGGCTTAGTCCTTAGAGGACAAGATATGAACTGTTATTTTATGAAATGATTGTGTGGATGAGTATGTCTGCATCAGTACTCTGCCTTGCTTCACTCTTAGTCACACTGCAGCAGGGCTGAATAAAGATGGGCCCAGGCTACATTGTTCAGATGCAGAAAAAGGCTCGTGTCTCTCCACAGTGAATGTCTTGAGATTAGCAAGTAACACAGGTTTTTGTGGGGATACTCGCAGGAGCAGAGGCAGGGGCAGCTCTGTGCCGAGCCTGGCAGAAGACAAACAGGGTCGCATGCCTGGAGGAAGCCAGCCCAGCCCCCATTGCATGAGTTTGGTAACTCTATAGGTAGTGAGTTGTGGTGTTTGAAAGTCCCTGCTGGCAGCGTAGGAGCATCCTGTGAGCCCTGGCTGGCCGAGACATTCACTTGAGTGGGAGTCCTCAACAGGGGTGGGAGAGCTGCAGCTTCAAGCTCCTCATCTGCCTGATGCAGATCTGGGACCTGGGTCTGCTATGTCCAGAGCAAGTCTATATTTCATTTATCTGAGCAGATCTACAGGAAGGATTTGTGTCAGAAGCAAGTCTTCTAATGAACAAAAACTATTTCAGCAGAAACCTGAAACCAGGTATTCCGCTGGCTCACCCAGGAGAGAATGGGACATGCTCACCACCCCAGCTGGCTCTGCAGCTCTTGATGCTGTAATAAACAAGTCCCTCAACCCAGCCTTTCCTTTGCTTTATCCCTGTGACAGCTCTGCGTGCCCTGCAGGCCAAGGAGGGCTGGCAGAGACCAGGGATATTCCCACCCCGTGGAGTCAGAGGCAGCAGCAGCAGCCTCAGATGCGCGCAGCCAGCATCCAAACCCAGAGCCCTCAGGGAGAGGGGAAGGTGAAGTTGGCAGTGCCGATTTATTTTGGGGGAGGTTTTCTCCTTGGAGCCAGAGACATGCAGTACCTTGAATGATGCATCATAATGGCATTGCAGCCATCGGAGCAAATTCCTTCCTCCCTGTAAGAAAAGAGTTGCAAAATTCTGTTTCTAAAATTAGGGAGAAATTTCTACGTCCGCCAGAGTCTTTCGGTGAGCACGTTACAAATGATTGCCCAAGTTGTGAGCAGAATAAGCAGTGACAGTACAAAAGTCAAGACTGCTGTGCTGTCTGTCCCCACCTGACCTCCTTAAAATCTGAGAAATACAAGAAGCTGGGGAACTAATCTAGGCCTTCAAAGAAATGCTGCTCTGAGTCGTGACCAGCAGGACCTTGCTTTACTGGAGGAAAGAGAGTGGAAAAACTTGCTGGTACCTGTGTGACCCCAGCAGAGCTGCCCAGAGCTGGGAAGCATCTTTTGCCAAGGCATCAGCTGCAGTGATGGCTGCTGCAAAGGGGCCAGGAATTAGCCGGGAAGTTGTTTAACTATCTGTTACTTTTATTTGCTTGTGTGATTTGATGGAGCAGTCAAGACAGGCTGGGTCACATCCACAAGCCGCAGGCAGTTTATATTAACAGCAGGTCAGAATAACAGCACATTAAGACTTCTTTTTTTTTTTAAACTTGATAGTTCTGATTTTTTTTTCTTAATTTCAATGATAATTTTAATAACACTGAAGTTACAACCAGCTTAGTGTAAAACTGTTAACTTCTAAGACCAAGATTTACCTATCAGTCTTTTTTTTTACATCATGTGGATTTTATATTGGTCTGCTATGTTTCCCTTTTGGAGCAGTTAGGATTTTAATATCATTAGCCTAATATTTAGTCAGAATATATATTTTATGATCCTAATAAAAATTAATTACAGTGAGGCACTCACCTCATAAGTCACGATGTGTCAGTCCTTCGAGACATTACACATTATTACCAGGCTTGAGGAAACTAGACATTATAAGATGTAGCACTGCATCAAATCTCAGAATAGGTAAAACCTGCACCTCACACTCAAATGAGAGGTTTTTTAATGACTGGCCTTTGGGCACTGAAGCTCTTGCCTATATTGGGAAGAGGATGCTATACAGTCCACGATTTAATATTGCTTTGTGCTTAGGGACCAATTTAAGACTTGCTCTAGGAGAAAATAAGATTTTCCATTTTCTGCCTCTGTTCCTCACCTCTCCTCCTCTCACACCCTGTCTCGGGTTCCCTGCTCCCATCCCTTTCCTAGCCCTAAACACTGGCTGACCTCTCTCCTCCGGGAGGGAAGATTTGTAGTCGGATGGCTTCCATATGAGGCTCCAGCCTTGCCCCGTGCACTGTTGCTGTAGAGAAGTAACCTCATGCATTGCTTCTCTCTAGATTTTATTTTGGCTGCATTATAAGACAAAAGAAATGATAATTGCCTTTCATCCTAGAAGGAGATGGCCTCAGAAATTACCCCAAAAGGCCTTGACAGTAAACAACAATTATGTAAGCTCTGTCTCTGAGGGAGAAGGTGATGTCATGGTAATTTTGAATAAATAAAAGCACTTGAAAATTTTAAGAGCCGAAGCAATTTTACACTGTCATCCTTTCAGATTTGACTATTCATATGTTGCATTTCAGCTCATTAAGGCTGTTTCAGAAGGAGCTGACTGCAACGATTTGTGTCTTTTGCCTCATCCCTGGTCTTCCCCTGGGCTCGTAGGTCCAATCCACTGTGCATGACCCAGACTTCACCCCAGGCATTTTGCTTGGCCTTCACCCTCTGCCACTTGAACCCTTCCATGACATCCCCACTTTCCAGGCTTTGCCTTTTCTGGCAGGCTTTCCTCTCTCCAAGGAGCAGGCAAGCAGCTGCCCCATCACAGCTGGTCTCTGCCCCATGGACAGAGTTGGGTTTGCCACATAGACCTCTTTTGAACACCTCCTTCTTCCCTCCTTAACCATGACTCTCACCCTGCCCATGATGCTCCCTTACCCCACAGCACAGTGTCTGCGTTTCCCCCACCTTGGTGTCTCCTGACCCCCACAGGTGACTAACCCAGATATTCACTTAGGCAATCACTCTCTACTCTTCTAAACCCCTTCTAGTTTCCATCACAACTGCCCATTTGCCTCCTCTGCATATCTGCCTTCTGATAAAGGGGACACATCCATGTGGGCCTCCTCAGTAATCCATTTCTCCGTTACCGTATTGCTAGCTTTTGACCACAGCAGCTAAATTTCTTGATTGCTCATAGATTATGTGGTTGGATGTGATTGCTGTGACCATCTGCTCTGATCTCCAGTATAATTTAAGCCACAGGTCTTCTCTGAATTATTTCCTGCTGTCTTTTCTATAAATAGACATTCAAAAATGCCAACTCTTAGCTCGTTCTTTCCGATGATGGAGCAGCCACCACAAGTGTTAGCTGTTTGTTGCTCTGCTTGCTGCTTACTATTAAAAATACATGCTTTATTTCTAGACTGAATTTGTCAGCTTCAACTTCCAGCTGTTAGATCCAGTTACATCTTTATCTGAAGAGTCCTCTTTCCAATTTCTGTTCCTCAAATAGATGCTATGATTAATTCATCTCTTAAACTTTGCGTTGTTAAAATTAACTGTCTGAGCTCCTCTGTACTTCTGCTGTGTTTTCCCACTTGTGGCTTCTCTGTAGTACCTTTGGTTTGTATTATTCTTGCACCACAGAAGGGTACATTAACTGTCTAGTCCTAACTGATATTCTGTATACTGAGAGACAATGTTTACTATTCTTTGTGTCAGCAATGGCTTGGGATAGATGTTCCCCCCTCTTCAGGGAGTATATGCTTCAATATTTAAGAGTGATCCAGCAACCACAGAGAAAGAAAACCTTTTATCTTTGCCCTTGCAAGATGTAAATCACCTTGAAGACTTCAGATGCATATCAGTGATGTATCCTGCTTCCCTTGTTCCCACACCATCACGAAAACTACAGCTGAAAAGGCTTTCAATGCTGTTTTCTACATTCATTCAATACACCATGAGTCCCAGTTTGTTTTTAAATAAATATCATTATATAAATACAACTTGTGCTCTTTTCCTGTATATGTAAGACTTTATAGCTGGTAATATTTTGGCAGGTATTTTTTCCTTGCATCCAGCTTGCAAGTGATACACATCAGTCTCTAGTTATCACATTTCGAGGTTTTTGCTGTTTCATTAACGTCATGAGAGGTTATTCTACATTTTCTTCCAGATCAGTGGCAATTGTCTGGCATAGCATATGTACAAAAACTAAGTTTTGTGGAACATCTGCAAAAGCAGGCCTCTTTGTAAATGTTTTCCCATCTACAACTGCATTTTCAGATCTCCAGATTACTAGTTTCTCACATCTTTCATCTATCATAAGGATTTTGTGCCTTTCTAGTTTCTTACTCAAAATGCTAAGAGGTACCACGCAAAAATCTTTCAGAACACTGTTATTTCAACCTTATTCTTTATCAGTTAGAATTTAACTGTTTTTTAAAGAATAAAATCACAATCTTTAATTTTTTTTGAAACCTGTGTGTTTGTACTAATTCCGCTGTTCTTTCTTTCCTTCTTTCTTTTTCTTTCTCTTTCTTTCCCTCTCTCTCTTTGTTTCCTTAGGAAATGAAATTCACTATCACCTATTTGATTATTCTGCAAAAGATCAGTTCAGTTTCACAGGACTGATACCATGAGATCATCTCATTTGCCTTTTTTAATATTTCCATATTTTTGGCTTCCTGCCAGTGCCCTGGATCTTCCCCAGTGTTTCAAGATGCATTGAAAATTGACATTACTGATGCAGAGAGCCATTCATCAGCTCTTCTGAAGCTGTTGATTACAAGTTTTCTGGATTTTAGAAGCCCTGAGAGAATAACTGCTGTTTAACATTTTCATTGGTTACTTTTGGAATAAAAGGTATTCTACGCAGCTTAAAAAATCACTGTGGTGTCTGTTTTTTTCTAAATACAGAGCAGATACAGCTATTAAATGCCCTTTCTTGCATTCCCTCTGCTGCTGGGCCAGGACAGTGGTTAAGATTCCTTAAAATCTCTGCCCTGTTTCCGTTGTTACCCCCATTCTGAAGAGGCCAACCTGCTGAAATTGTGGAGTTCATTTGGCTAGAAATCTGGCATGTACATGCTAGCTCTCAGGGGAGAGTGGTACCTACATCTAATGCAAATGAACTGACTGATCAGCTTACTTCTAAAGTTCACATAAGTCCAATTTGAATCAAGAAACCTTCACAGAATGATTTTTAGGAAGGGATTTTTGGTGGTAAAAAAAAAAGAAGAAAAAATAATATTTATTTTACCAAAGGAATTTTTCTGAAATGGTTCTTTTTGAAAACTATGTTGTTGGCCTGACTCTCAACCTTCATTCATCTATATTGCATGTTCTGCATGTGCCTACAGTACAATGGTGGCAAGTATTAAATATTCATCTTCACTCCTAAGGAAAGCTGTCTGAAAAGAGTTTGCTTAAATCTTTGCTCTGCCTAAAGCTTGCACTGACTCTAAATGAAAAGTAAAGTTAAGACTAATATGTCATGTAGCCACGTAGCACCACTGTCATTCTCAGGGACTAGAGGCAAAAAATACAACTCTCTCTTTTAAATGGTTTCTGAATCATTTTGAAGTATTGCATCATATGTTCCTATCAGGAGCAGCATAAGTCGCAGAACAGTCTTTGGTTATGGAAGGTTCACATCTGAATTGCTGGGCCATTTGGATTAAATTGCATTTAACTGCTTAGCAGAGCCAATGAAGGTGCTAAGGGAGTTGCTAAAAATCTTTACGGCAGTAGGAGTTTGCTCCACTGTGTCTAAATTGCTAGCATCAAAATCCTCACACCACTCATGGAAACATGCCTGGTTAAAAGGAGCTATGGATAATGGATTTTATGAACAACCACTCCAATTGAGAACAGCTATTTTGTTGCCTAATAGCCATCACACATTTGTTAAACTAGACCTGCGAGCTATAAGGAGTTTCTTCTCTGTGAGGAGTGATGGGAATCAGCAATATAGAGATATTGCTGGGGAAAAAAATCCAAACAACCTCCTGGAGTTTTTGGTGTTTTGTGGTTTTTTTATACGGGTGAGGATTTTTTACTCAGCTTTCAAAACTAACAGTCATGGTAAGACATGCGATAGAACTGGAAATTTCACAAGCTGAGAGGCAGCGGCAAAAGGGCAGATTGTAATAGAAAATCTGTGCAGCCTGACACAGAGCTCTAATGAGAGCTGGAGCACTTGTGTGGCAGAATTGTGTGCCTGCACACCTATGCTTCGTTAGCATTTTATTTTTATTCTATTTTCATGTTGAAGCTCCTCAGAAGCCCCAGCTGCAACCAGTCTGTATGCTATGTGCACACGTGAACAATCAGACAGGTATTCTGCTGTGAGGCTGGTTAAAATAAACAGACAGCAGAGGAGAGAGAGGGGATACCTCCTTGCAACGGAGCAGAGAGAAGCTGCCGGTCTGGCTCACCTCCCCAGACAGAAACAGGAGCTACGCTGCACAGACAGTGCTGGATGCTGAGTGGCAGGGGATGGAACAGATCATTACCTGCCAGGATTTCATGAGAAAAGAGGTCTCAGGATAAAAAAGGAAAAGGACAGAATTTGTACCTTTTTATTTAAGCAGTCTGGCACAGTGAATCTCCCCTCCATAATTTTTGTGCCCTGTGACAATGTAAATGTTTACCACTATTGCTGGTCACCAAAGCTCTGGCCAAGGCAGTTGCCAGCAACTGAGAGCATACAGCGGCCACTCCATAAAGCAATCAGAGTTTTACAGTCTCTAGAGTGCATCTGCTGCTTATGGGAATGTGAAATACTGCACCTTGGTGCCTTTATGAGAAGCCCAGACTGAAGGAAGTTCCTCATCCTGCACTGACATGCAGTGGCCTGAGATCAAAACAATAAATTCAAATTGAACAGAAATGCATCTGTCAGAGAGCAGAGGCTTAGCCTAGGCATCCTCCTGGATGATGGGGCTCCCTTTGGACCTGGTGTCGTGGAACGGTATTTGATAAGAGCAGACCCAGACACACACAGCAGCAGAGGAAACGAAGGCATCAAGCTGTCGAGCTTGGACTTTGAGCAGGTCACCTGACAGAGCAGACCTCATTTCTCTAGTAGCAGCAAAATTAGTGTGGGCCTCCCAGAGCCAGGACCAGGCAGGGGCACTCCTGTGGGCACACTCCTGGGTGTAAGAGCTAGAGGGGTAAGGTCACTGAGAAACCAAATGGCAGAGAAACACAATACAAGAGATGTAGAGATGGAGGGTGAGAGTTGAAACATCGGAGTGAGCAGCAGCTTAGAGGCATGATGATGGGTTTTGTGAATTAACTTTTCACTTGCTTGCAAGGATGGTGACAAAGTTCCACAAATAAATCATTATCTTCAAAGCCAAATGGTAATTTCTTGGTATGAGAGAGTTAGTGGCCTTTCACTCAGTCTTGTGCTCCAGACATCAGGACATCCTTCTCAGGCTGAATTTTTCAGTGGAATGTGTACTGCTCTCCAGAATTCAAGCCTTTTCCTGCAGTCTGTTAGTGCCTCCTTGACTTTCCACTGGGTGTTTCTGAAGGCAATATTTTCTCGCACAGATAATTAATTTTAAGAATTCAATCACCAACTTTGTACTGTCTGTAGAAACTCACAGTTGAAAATGCTGGCCTTTGGGATTTGCATTCCTTCTAAGAGTAAAATACTATTTAATCTGTCATATATTTGTGGGGCTGAATATCTGCAAACATCCTGATATTGGAAAATCTGCAGTTGACAATATTGCAAATATCCCAGACGTTAAAGAGCTGAGATGGTTACATTATTATTTAAAATACTGAAGCATATAGGACTGCACGTGATCCTACAGCCTTATTCAGAAGCCTCGGTGTTCTGCATCAAGATCTGTCGCAAATCAAATATGAAGGGCTATGAATGTGAGTGTGTTAAGCCGTCATGAATCGCTGCTGTGGAGATAGCTGCTATTTATCGTTGCCTCCTGCTGTGAGGATGGAATAGGCAGTCTGAATGTCACATATACTGTATTTATAATGCTGTTTTAGGGTCATCTCCATGTGCAGATACTCCAGACAAAGCAACTTACAAGTACAGATGTGTTTGTTGCAAGGCGCTAAATAGATTTGAGATTATTATTTTGTAAAAGCCATTTTTAGCCAGAAACACTGCTGCAGTCACTCTGTCCCTGGCAACTTTCCAGTCACCAACAGCTGGCAATTAGCACTTACACAAAGATGCCTAAACATTGTCCAGCCAAAAGCTTCAGTGGCGACTTGCCTGGAGCCTGAGAGCTGCACCTATTTTACATAAAATGGAGCAGATTGTGGCTGATTTAATCTTTGCAATGGAGCTATGGCCCACAAAAGCTTCTGCTTCTGGCATGCTTTGCTGTACCCTGATCAAACCATTGCCCCATTGTGGAATTCAATGGGCCACATTTAGCCTCAAGGTTGTATTCTGGTTTTCCGTGAATTATGTTAACTACTGACAAAGCCCACAAAGCCTTTCAATCCAAGTGTGGAAAGGCAGCGGTTAATCACATCTCTTTGTACTCGAAGAGGGGAAAAGACTTTGCCAAGATATAATAGAAGTTCCGATGATATAATTTTAACAGTAATGATTAACAGACTGCTCATCATTTGTGCTGAACATTATGCAAGAGAGAAAGTTTCTGACCCGAAAATGTACAAACTCATTATAAGGCAAGGAAGAATTTTATGAGTCTAATTTGACTCATAAAACTCCTGAAGAAGAAGCCTGAGGAAGAAAAAATGCCAGTCACTGTGAAAGACAGATGGTAATTTCAGTCCCCACCTGGAAGACCAAGGGATGATCCTTTCTTGGACTGCGCTCGATGTTGGTGATCATGAGGCTGGGTTCGCCCTCCCAGGCTGGAGATGGACTGAATCCATGGCTCCTGCTGACGGCATGGGTGGTGTGTTCCTCTTCCCCTGTTTGAAGTGAGGTGTGGGCGCTCTGCCCCAGCCATATTTTTGCAGAAAAGACTGGCACTCCTCCTCCATCCCTCCCCCAGCTGTCCTGTTGGAAGGGTTGCTTAGCTATCTAACACAAACGAGAATTACAGACTGTGAATCCTGGTCTGACAGACTGACTTCCCTGCAGTCTGGAAATAGATGTCTGAACTCCTAAGAGAGGTATGATTTAAGAAGCAGCCTTTTTCTCAGTGCGTCCCAATGGCTAACCCAGACACCTGGTCACAGTGCAGGCTGCTGGGATGTGCCTCAGGGACTGCTGGCTCTGCACGTGGTCCTAATTCCTGGCAGCTAAGAAGTTCATGCAGGGCAGGAGCCTGAGCTTGGCAACCCCAGGCTCTGTTTGTGTTCTTACAAAATCTGTCACCATGCAGAAGGGTAAGCCCAGACACGTGGCTGTGATGTTTAAGACAAGCTGGATGTTCAGGGATTCTCACCTCACTTTTGGTTGGTTTGGCAGATGTGCTCTTTTAAAGAGCCACTTCTTCCTTTACAGTGCTAAAATATATACAGACACCATATTCAGTGCTGATAAATGTAAATTAGTGCATAAGGGAGAGTGCACAAGCTTAAATCCATGTGCCTTACAATTGACTACAGACTATTTCTGCCTTTCAGGAGTGAGATCTCGAGGGCAGGGAGAGAGCACTCCTGAAACGGCAGCTCAATATTTAGAGAGGTCAAGGAAGCAAATAGAGCATAAGGAACCAGGAAGAAAGGAAACAGATAAGAAATCACCATCCATTATTATTCTCCTGAATAAATACAGGGTGTACTCATATTTTTTAAACTGGGGATACATCTGATGGCCCCATCAGCCATGGCAGAAAAGGGAAGATTGCAGTAAGAGAAGCTGAGATGAATCAGCGTATTAAAAGGAGGTGTGAAGACACGTTAAGTATTAGGGGACTCCTAGCCTAGAAAAGGGAGAACCTTACAGGAGTCTGTAAAATCATCAGGTCACTCAAATGGGTAATTTGTGGAACTCATCACTTCAGTCACTTCATAGTATCCCTGACAACAAAAAAATTAGACAAACTCACAGAAGGTGAGTCTACTGTGGGTTATCAAATGGAAGGATACTATTTGTCACTCCTGAAGTATTGAAGGTGCAGGTCACTGGGAATGAGAATGAAAAATTGAGGCTCTAGCTCTGCACATCTGTCCTGCTCCTGCATTCTTTCTCTAAGCATTCCTTGCTAGGAGTTGTGACACTAACAGCAATGGACACAGAGCTGAACCCAATTTATAATAAGCCTCCAATTCTCTTCTGCCTTTCTTGAAAAGGCTTCAAAGGGGAGAAAAATATCAGCTGAGACAGCTGCTTGCATCTCTTCCTACATTAAGGAGAGGTTATTCTCCAGGCATGTTCACCTTGGCTCGAATGTGTTGGCCTTGTGCATTGTTTTCTAAGGCAGATGCTTGGGAAAACACTTCTACATACAAACATGTCACACAATTTTCTTTCTTCCCTGCTTGCAACAATGAAATATGTAGAAATGATCCCAAAAAAGCTTACCAAAACCAGATTCCCCTACGCCCTGAGGGACAGAGGTTCAGGATAGGGAGATAAATAGAGTGACAGGGCGAGTCAAGTACTCACCTAAGCTTATGCACGGTCTGTAGTAAAACAGGGACCTCCAGAAATCCTAACAGTCTTTGCTAATGTCACCACTGCCTCTTCCCAACCACCCCATGCAATCCACTCATCTTCCATCCCTCTGGTTGAAACAGACAGACATTTATTTTGTTACCAAATGTGAGCACGTGTTCAGACTGTCAGTGCCTCAGATGGGTCCTCACTGCAGCGCAGGTGGTAATTGCACGACGGCTCCCTCCACCCATCCCCTGCACTCCAGAGAGAGGAGCAGTCACTGCTGCCCCTGCGCCCAGGGCGCTCTCGCCAGTGTGCGGCAGAAAGCCCATGCCAGAGCAGCTACAGCTGCTGGCATTAAAACCTCACCTCCCAGCTGTCAGCAGGACACCCAAATTACCTCTGCAGCTGGAAGAGGTATGAGCCTTTTGTGATCGGTGCTAATTTAACTCTCGGAGGCTAAGAGAAGCTCAGAGTCAAGCAGAAGGAGATTGTTATCTCTTGTGAATCAGTGTGTTGGTGGAAGGAAAAGGAATATTTTAATGAATTATTCACAACCCCTCTCCCCCCTGGAATGGGCTAAGGAGTGGAGATAGGCTTCCTGCTGAACAGGTTGAAAAGAACTCTGTTTTTCAGAAGGACCGAGACACCTTTCTGCTGAGCACAAGTAATTCAATGCCGGGACGTGCATTAAAAGCATAGTGGTAAAAGGTGGGGGAGAAAAGTTAGTTGCTAGCAGTGCACATCTTAAAGAAAAATAGCAACCAGATGATGATGCAGAGTGTAAAAAATGTGTGGATAGAAATCCTCACAGCTTCACATGCTGAGATTATTTCTTCAATAGTTGGATGAAAATGCCCTGTCTTGTCCTGATGAAGGGCTAAAAACTTTGCAGGGACTCCATTCTTCCAGGAAAACTGATTTTCAGAGTCCTGCTTGCACCCTGACTTCTCAGGGACAAGCTGAGGGCAGTGGTGGCTGTGCTGTGGGATGGGAAGGGTGTCACAAGGGGACTCTGGAAGCTGAATTCCAGGAGTAGAGACAGGCTGCACAGGCTCAGCCTCTTGTACCAAACTGTCACAGTGATCTAATTACTGGAAGTGAATTGTGTGACATCTGCAGAAGTGCCCGAGCTGCAAAGTGACTTAGGCAGCCAGTGAACCATGCCCTGCACCAGCTCACCCCTGCTGCATGGGCCTACCCACTCGGCAGCTGCAAACACAGGTTTGGTCACCAGCCATCAGCTTTCGGCTGAAAATGCAGTGTATCATGCGTGTAATAAAAACCAACATCTCTGCAGGATTTTCCCATGCACTCCAGCAGGGAGGCATTAATTAATGAAGCGCACGCGCTCTGGTGTGACGAGGCTGCTGACACCTTCCGCGCAGCCAGGAGCAAGACACTATTAGGATTTCTCAAAATTACAGGAGACAATTTCCACACATCTCAGGAAAGGTATTGCAGTCACCAAGAGATAACCCTCTTCTGGATCTCATTAGGATGGGTGAAGATGAATTAATCACTTGTCCGGAAGCGCTGGTTGCCTAGGGATCAGTGATCATGACCTGATTGCATTCACTGTGGGCAGACAAAAGATGGTTGCTGTTTGGTTCTTCAAAAGGGCTAATTTCCCAAAGTTGAAGAAAATTACCAGTGAAATTAATTGGGAGGAAAGGTGTAGAGAGAGAAATGGGAATCTTTTAGGAGAACTAATTAGCTGGCCAGAAAGCCACATTTTCACACTCCAGAGATGGGAGAGCTCTGGCTAACAGGCCTCTTTGGCTCCTCTGCAAAGAGAATGCAATTAAAAACAACAAAATGATATATCACACACAGAAAATAGATAGCAAGGGGTACAAATAAGTAGCTACTTAAAGCACAAGGCAAGGGACAATAGGAAGAACTAGAAATATAATAGAAACAAACACATGTAGACTAGAATGAGGCCACTTGCTAGGTAGGGATGATAAAATTGTTAGCAATAATGTGGAAGAGGCAAAAAGGGGAATAAACAGTCCGCAGGGAAAAAAGCAGAAAATGGATACATATTACATGAAGCTGAGTCATTTAACAGAGTTGTCAGGTGTTGTGTCAACATTTTTTTGGGCAGATTTAATATTAAATCTTCACAGAGTATGAGAGAAAGAGCCACAGAAAGAATTTGAAGGCTTAGCTACAAGGGCTATTTTATTACAAAATATTTTCTTCTTTTGCAGGCATAAAAATGATATTTATTTGGCAATAAAACACAAAGCAATGGCTGGAAAATTAGTACGATGAGTGTAATTAACCATTGAGAGAACTAGAGAAAATCAGTGACCCTCTGGAAAACAGGTTTTAGCCCCAGCCATGTTTGCTCTTCAGCACCTGGCCAATACTTGTGAGGGGCTGATGAGCAAACAAAGACTGCTGGGTTCCGTCAAAGTACCATGGAGGAAATAGCTTTCTCTAGCAGCAGAGAGAGAGTGGGTTGTGGTTTTTGGGTGTGTGGAATGACTTAAGTGTCTCCTTGTGACCACAAGCAGAGATCCTGAAACTACAAGGTCTGTAAGAACAAAGGAAGAAACAGCTTTCCGTAAGAAAACCAGGAGCTCTAAGCTGGAGGTAATTTGGGAGGGCATGAATAATTGTTTAAAAAGTGCATTTTTCTTTCAGTAGCACCTAGTGTACTAGGCACTGTGAAAGGAAATGCTCATTTAAGGAGAAATAAAGAAAAGTCACAGCTGTGATTTGGCTAATTACAAAATGCAGCAGGGAGCTGGCTGGGGACAGGCCAATGCCACAGCTCTCATTGCACCTTCTGAAACCTCAGCCTTCCTCATCAAAGGCTTGATGATGCCGATACATTTCTGGGTGTTCCTAGCTTGCTCGAATCGGGTCTTAAAGATTTGGGCTTGGTTGCAACCCAGTCTGGTTCAGTACAAAGAGCATATCTACTCCCAGTGCTAAACAAACCTGGCAGTAAAAGCATTTCCTCCTCCTTGATGAGGCAACAGAGCACAAATGAACTCCAGTCTTTAAATTTTAATTTCTTATCATCTCCAACAAACACCCATATTGAAAAGGAGCATTATATGCTTACCATGAGCCATTATGAAACATGGGGTTTTTATACCCCAGGCATATAAGCAGGCTATGACTACTGGTCCTAGTCCTGCTCATGAGTTGGGTGGGGACAGCGTCTCTCTGGGCAGTGCTGTCAGCAACCTGCACAATCCATAGGCCATGATTTTACAACAGCCAGATCAAAATTAGGAAAATACCACACCATCTATATGCATTTTAGGAGAAGAAGAGGAGGCAGAGTCTGATCTAAGTGACATTGATGTTTCTAAGACCTTTTCTAGTCAATTAAGTTGGAAACAGATAAGGCACAAGAACAGGCACAGAACGCAAAACAAGAAGTACTCAGCTGAATGAAAGGGGAAACCTGATAAGGAAAGGCAGAGGGTGAATCATATTAAATACGCTTCAGCGTGGAAAAAATAGGCTGCTAGTTAGCCAATGGGAGGATGAGAATTTTTTGTTTTGTAATGATATTTTGTCATTTTATATTAAAGTGTGTTTTCTCATCATAGAGCCATCACATAGCAATGTAAAAATACACAAATATAAAAAAATAAAGTGCCTACCGCTTCTAAAACAGTATCCCAGACTAGCAAGGCTATCTCACAAATGACCCAGGAGCAGGACCAATAACTGCCTGTGTTTAGAATGGGTCCAGTGTGAGTGAGGGTCTTGGACAAAGAAATGTGAAAGCACATCATTAGAAAACATACAGAGCAGAATTCTAACCTTTCCTCTCCTAATCTCTGCAATGCTTAGCAAAGGCATATGAAAACCTGCCATCAGTTTTGCATGTTTACAAAGACAGGCTTCTGCTCAGGGTATTATTTGCTACAGCCTCTAGCTCTGATTTCTACAGCACAAAATAATTTAGTGCCCTGGTATTGAAAGCATTGCACAGGTTACACCTCAGCAGTGGATCAGAATGCTGCATAGCTTCCAAATGCAAGATGTCAACACAACTCATAATATTTTCTGGATTGTCTTCAACTGAAAAGTGCTTTGCAAACCTGTATGGCCAGATTATTATTAACGATTTATTAAAGCCCCTGCTTTACGGATGGGTGAGTGACTCCTAGGAAATGGAAGACCACATGTGCAGAAATTCATATTCTGATGATGACTTGCAATCCCTTGTTCTAACTGCTGGATCACGCTTCCTATGATGGGTGCAGGACAGTGGCTTGGTGCAATCAGTGGTCCTGTAATTAGGAAGACATGCAGTATTCTGGAAAATAGCCACACCTTTTGTGAAGACATTTCTCTCATGGGTGTCACTGAGTTTATTTCACGTCACCTGAAATCACCCTGAACCCAGCCAGAATTTGATCCCGTGGATATCTTCATCTGCCGAGCTTCGGCAGTCACTTTCATCAGTCACGGCAGGAGGAGTTACATTCATGCAAGGATGTCAGCACATGGCTCGTGATAAGATGCAGCAAGGAAGTAAAATGAGGTGCAGTTATTGGCTGATAATAGCGCTCTTGACAATATATAACTGTGGTGTGGCCAAATGAAATATGTTCTGTGAAAATGGGCTACTGTCCAGCACTTAAAGTAAATGTTTCTGAAGTGCTGGTAGACCTGCTCCATAAAATACCCCGAGTCTGTGTAAGGAATGCTAATCAATACTGGCCATCAGGACAGAAAAAAATTTAAAGGCCATGAACATTTTACGAGTGTGGGAGGAAAAGCTGTTTTACAACAATATTGTTTCCTGAGTTCAGAGTGGTCTGTGTTGCATACGTAGTTTTCCTCAAGTTTCAGAATCAACTGCTCCTTAGCGTTGAATCTGTCAGCTCAATTACACATCCCTCTTACCACGCTAAGCCAAATTGAAAAGGGCTCATCAGGGTGTGCTGATGAATAACCTTTTTTTTTTGCAGGGCAGTAGTGCCTGCAGTAACTTCCCTGTTTTGTCAGTGTGACTTACTACAGTACATGTATCCTGACACATACTAACAACGGTTCATGTTTAAACAAGCCACACCGGACCCCTAAAAACTGTGTAGTTGCATATTCTGCATCAAGTTAAGCCCACATAGAACCAGAGACCACGGAGGCCATGGACTGCTTGAAAATAGACACATTTGCTCTGTCAGGAGAAGGCTTTTCCCTGAGGACCAATGATCACACCCAAGAGTGTTTCTTCCAGACCCTTCCAAATTAAATTAGTAAATATGGAGTCAGGCTAGACAACAGTGCCACTACACTCAGAGAGCTGCTTTCTCTGGCATGGGAGCCACTATTGGTGGAAAGAATTCAAGGGAAGTTTCATTTTTAGAATGCAAGATTTTGTTTCATAAAAAGAAATTTAAAAATGCAAAATTATTCCAACTATTGCAATTATGTCACAAAACCTGTGTTTCTAAAAATGCACGGAGTCTGCAATACTGTCAGTAAAAGTAAGCTGGAAAGACTTGGAGAGCTGTGCTCTTCTTTTTCTGTTTCACAGGCAAAGCTTCATTGACTGCCGCAATTATTTCTGATTGACACCTAAGTGAATTAGAAACATGTGCTGCACATTTTAACTGCACATGAATTACTGCATTGTGCTAAGAAAAATACTTGGAAAACCCTATTTTTCACCTCATGGGCCTTTTTGATGTTCCTTGAGGCCGTGAACTGAACTTATAAGATCCATACATGATGCCACATCAGCTGTTGTAACACATGACATCTCATCTTATTTTGCAAGAAAGTGTCATCTAAGTGGATTTTGGCTACTTTTTAAAGTGTTTTTTTTTGTTTGGTGGGGTTTTTTTGTTTTGATTTGTTGGGGGGGGTTTGTTGTTGTTTTGGTTTTGGGGGCTTTCTTGGGCTTCTTCAGTTTTGCTTTTTTTTTTTTTTTTTACTTTCTGGATTTGTGCAACCTCTGGAAATATCTGAAAAGGGATGCTGTAGGCAGACAGTCACAATGTCACTTGTGAACACCATGTACTGTGAAATTTTGTGATGGCAGACACCTAGAGCTTTTTACCTCGGGAACTGAGCACTGACTCCCACATGCCAGCCCAATTTCATGCCCATAAGCCATGTTCCCCTGTGTCTGTACAAGAGGCCAGGGACAAAGCATGACAACCCCACCCGAGGAAGCCATGGGGTGTCTGTAGCCTCTGGCAGCAGCAGGTCTCAGCTGCAGAGCAGAGAGTCAGTCTAAGGTCTGAGGGGAGGAACCAGCTCTCCTACACTGCAGAGTTAACATTAGCTGGAATGGTGGCCCCTCTGGGGTCCATCCCCATACATAGGATTGCCCCTTTGGGCTGGGAGGGAGCTGCAAGCTTCTGCCAGCCGGCTGGTGGAGCTCCACCTCTGGCAGGAGTCCCAGCATCCAGCCACGGGACACTAATCCCTTCCTTCATCCTGGCTGGTAACGCTTCCCATCATCCCACATTATTGGATAGGTAAATACAAGGCTAAGTCTCCAGGAGAAACCTTGTCCCATCCTGGGAAACTCCTGCACCCAGGAAGCATGGGCAGAGTGAAAAGTCCTCACTGCTGGGCTGTGACAAGAGAGCTTGAGGTGGCTTTTGTCCTACCACAGGTGCAGCACCAGGTGGTGCCAAGCTCCTCTGCCATCCCCATCACCACCCTGGCTGCCTGTGCTGCTCCTTGCAGGCGGGGAAAATGCTGTGCAGGTGCAGGTGCAGGTGTCACACTTCTCCCCGGCCACTTGGGTGGCCCTGCTTCTGCTGCCCTGGGTCCCTCAGGTCCAATCTGCCATCACCTCATATGTGGAGGTCCTGCTCAGCAGGAACACCCTGTCTGGGATCTGAGCTTTGCTCCTCTATAGGATGTATTCTGTATTTCTCTTCTTGGTCAAATAAAAGGTATTTATTATCTTGCCATTTTCCATCTGACCCCTATTTTATGACAGACCATAGACAGTTCAGCTGGGCCCTTAGGATGCCTGAAACCTTTATGGTAAAAAAAATAGAACAAACATATCTGACTGCCCAGTGAGGACACTTAAAATTAGCCACAACGATTTGATGAAATGTATTTAAACAACCAAAGAAAATATAGCCTATGGGATTTTTTTTTAACATCCATTCATCAAAAACATTTTAAAATTATTGTGAATTTGGGGAGGGGGGAAAAAACAACCAAAACCAACAAAAAACCAACAAAAAAACCCAACAAAAAACCAAGAAGCCAGTTTATTTTAAATAGAAAATTAGGGGAAAAAATTGATGCATTTCTTTCTGGCATTTTTTAATTAAAGATTCTGATGTTCATTCTGGAGTACAGTTTTAATTTAAAAACGAATTCCATTTTAATGATTATATTTTGAAAGGATTAAATCAAACAAGGTTTATATAGGCTCATAGCACACCTTTTGCCCATAACAAAAACAAACAAAATTTCAGTGTAAATAAAGTAATTTTTTAAATTTTACTTGACAAAAATCCCTGAACATTTTCCATATGCTATCGGTTGAATCAATTTTCTCCTCTTCTTTTTGTTTCTTTCAATTATGAATCTGAAAAAGTAGCTATTTGCTGAGCTGTGCTGAACAGGGCAACACATACTTTGGTTTTTTTCCCACACGTGTACCTAGGTCTTTTTCTCTAATTTTACATAATCCGCACACATACCCAATCTTCATTGTTTCTATAGGACGTTAGTCTGCCTTAGGAAAGTAGGAGCCTGCAGAGCAAGACCAATGGCTGAAGGAAGCTTCTGAAACCAAAAATGTTGATGATGTTCTGGACCACTTTCAGACCTTCTTTCACAATGTGCCTGTGTAGCCATCATCTCACAAAGAGCTTTTTGTGGTTTATACCAAGAGGTGCCACTCGAATCAGTGATGCTGCTCAGGGGGAAGCTGAGATGTTTTCAGAATGATGTAGATGTGTATTTTAATATGACCTACATATAAAAGAGGAACTAAATGACAGAAGTGTCATGCTGAGAGGCCTTATTTCAATGGACTTTTCTCTCTTTAGGGAGAAACATTTAACGTATTTATTTCTTTAAGGTCATACTACAGGGAGTTCAGTTTGGGGAAATGTGAAAACTAACTTCGGGTTTTAAATCAAATTTCAGTCCTTGTGACTTCATTTCTGCAGATCTGTGTCTAAATAACAGGACCCAACACTCTGTACAGACCAAATGGAAATATATTCAAAGCTGACAGTTCCTGCTAGTTTACAGCCACAGGCTTGTCAGATTGAGCTTGAAATCTGACCCGAGCATACTCAAAATTCATCCCAAGTTCTCCTAATGCTGCCTGATGAATTTTGCCTGGCAGCAGTTTTTATTACAAGGGGATTTCTTGAAGTATGAGGAGTAGCTCCAAGCCATCTCAAAACCAGTAATTATTTCAATGTTTCTTGGTTGCTAGATAGATCCCAGATCCTTGAAACCGTGCAAAAAAATTAGCAAATTTTGTGTCAAGTCAGCATGAAAATGCTTTAGATTTGTCACAGAAAGGGGCCTTGTGTAAAATGTGTTTAAGATTCAATGAAACACTTTGTCCAGCCGAAAACAAAATGTTTTCTTTCATGCAGGGCAGTTTTTATTCTTGCAAAATGAATGTGGGTCAGTAGTATTTAGCAAATCTTGTTTCAGAAGATGACAGAATAATTTCCTTTAGTTTCCCAAAGCTTTCCGTGGGAGGGGAAATTGGGAGGTGTGTGTGAAACTTCAACAAATCTGACTTCATTTGTAAACAGTTTCCTTTCATCTGAAACTGTTTATTTTTTGGGTGAATAAACATTTCTACCAAACTGTTTCAGTCAGCTCTATTTGGAGTCAATATGCTGTGTAAGCATTCACCACTCTGCCAATTGCAATGAAGTCCCGTGACTGGTTGCCCTGTGGGGTTAACCTGGGCTATCGACGATGTGTATATGGCAGATGTGCTAGAGGACTGCTAATTGCCTGATTAAAGCTCTTTTCCTGACTTTTGGGTCGAAATGAATGATCAGGTCTGAAAGGCTCGTGGTGTAAGGAAAGAAGAGCAAGTTTGCTCAGGGCTTCCTTGTACCCAGCTCACGGCCTCATGGACTCCTTCCTACAGAGGCTGATAGGGGAATGAGTATCTGAGGAATGAAGAACGACTTCAGGCTTTGCTATTTTTCTTTTGCTTACAATGGACTAGGCTTTATTTCAGGCTAAAAAGGTGGCTATAAGGAGCTCACTGTGTCAAGGTCAGAAGTACACAACCACATGAGATTTCTCTGGCAAGTTTAGAAAGTATTAGTGGCATTTCTTGGATTTTATTTAAACTGTTACCTTGCTAGCAGATTAATTCAGCAAAGCACCTCCCATGTGGAAGAACTGCAAAGGAAAACACAAATCTGCCCTCCTTTCAAGTTGAAGGGGCTTTTGAAACCATTTTAGCTCAAGCAGCTGCATTTTGGTGGAGAATGAGGACAGGGTGTTGGGGACCACAGCTCTTTGTGGGGCAGGATGACCAGAGGCAGCTGACTGGGAGCCAATTCATAGCTGGTGAGCGAGTTCTCGGCAAAGCCACACAGTGTAAAAACTTCCTCTCTCTCAGACACATCTCTGAGGATCTTCAGTTTCACCCCATTGTACTGAGATGAGCAGCTGGTGCAAAGCAGCACGTGTTTGGCTTTGTTTCCTGATTTTGCTGACAATAATATGCCAACAATGTAAATAGCAAATTTATTTACATACAAAAAATAATACTGATGTTCAGAAGAATCAGATAAAACTCTCTCAGAGGTTCATAGTAAACAACATTCATACCTTTTTTTTCAGATGATTCGCTAAGCACAGTTTCTGTAGCTTTTAAAGCATCCTGCAAATCTCTGAGGCTGACAAGTGAAAGGGATGAAAAACAATTCTAACAGAATCTATTCTTGTCTTTCTCTAATGGCTTATAGATCCTGCTATTTCCATAAATGCTCTTTGAAGGGAAACTGTGTGGGATTTTAATGGCTTTTCGAGTTCACGTGGGTGTCACTTGCTTTGATGTATGCCAGATGCAAAACAACAGTATGTCTGAAAGCAATAATCAATGGGGTTTAAGGTGAATGGCAAGTACCCTGTTTAGGAATACACTTATCTTGGGGTTATTGCACCCTAATCACAGGAGCAGCATTGAGTTACCACTGTTTTGTGTGTAAGGAAGAGTCTCTTTACTGCATTTTAGATGGCATACTAAAGATGTATTATGCTTTTATAAGCAAGATATTTTTTCCCATCTGTGACATGTTGCTTATTACCTCAAGACTAAAAGAAGTGCTTTGGGACAATGATTGTACTCAAACCTAACTTAGAGCCAGATTTTTACAAGCTTTGTGATGGGAAAAAGTCATCTGGAGTTATTTGGCTAAGGGACAGAAAGGTTCTAGAAAAGTGTTTCACTGTTGCAATATTCAAAATAAACCTGAGGTGTAACACCTGTGGGAGAAGGTCTAAGATAAAATTATATTGGGAATGATTCTTGAATAATGAGGAAATAATTAGGTTAAGATTTCTCTTTCAATCTACTTTCAGGTTGGGAGGGACTTCAGCTCTTACTTACTGTCCTTCACAGTATGTCACCAGTGACTCTCCTACCCCCAGCCCAGCCACTGGGCACCACTGCACCATGCACTCACTTCTTCCAGACTAGCTTTGTCCATGTATTTACCTCCCTGTATAAAATGTATCTCTTATTTAAACCTAGGTCCATTATTTCACTTTTATTATCACGATTGTGGGCCAGGACTTTGAGGACTGTGCAAAAAAAGCCATGGAAAAGCAGACAGTGCCTATGGTCTACAGAGAGCTGGATGTTTCAGCTACTTGACACAGAAGGTGAAACTTTGGGAAAAGTACTATCTTGCTAAAGCTACTATTTTTGTTGAAACACATCCTCCCCTATTAGGTTTCCATGTATCAGGAACATCCAGACTCTGGTTGACAGCCTCAGTACTTTCAAAGTGTCCTGCAGCAATTTTGTCTTTAAAAAGGGGTTAGATGTAACTAGATCAGGGGATATATGTCCCTTATAGGACAAATGGGAGCAAGCAGAAGGGTACTGTTTTCAGCTGAATGTGCTTAGCCAGGCTACACTTTAAAGGTGGGCCCAAGTAGCAACCGAAAGCAATTGTTGTGGTCACAAACAGCAAATTTTCAAGTTCATTGTAGTGATTATCTACTAAATATAATTGCTTTACAAATGTAACAATGGAGAAATCTATACAAACTGATAAGCAGAAGTGTAAAATGCCAGCTCAGATCAAATCCCTCAGACAAAAGGAGTTTTTGCCACCTGGAAGGAAATGTGCCTTATTGCTCTTGGATAAGAATCAAAAAACGTTTTTTACATGAGTTTTCTGGTTGTAAGGGATATACTGAGAAGAGCAATCTCTGTATTTGGATTGGGGCTACTGACAGACATTCCTGAAATTCACCTTGACTAGCAAATTATTTGAGTATTTAATCTTCATGGGCTCTTGCTAAAAAGAGAACATTGATCTTTTTGTATAGAGGAGAAAAGGTATTTTGACACATTTTGTGCAGATGGCTCAGCTGTTACTATGTCCATTGAAGAACAGAAAAATGCTGTTAACGGGGAGAATTAACTAAATTTGGGGTGTGAGTTATGACTTCTGACAACAGCCCTAAACAAAGCTGATGTGACACATGATCAGCCTGGACTGATTGATCCATTAGTAACAAAGAACTCTTGACCCAGGGAAAAATGTTGATTACATGAAGAGGACACTAAGAGGTAGCTCAGTACTCCAGCACTGACATCCATTCCAACAGATCCTGAGAAAAAGTGAACTTTGCCATCTTTCCTGGGCAGCTTTTTATGCAGGTGGAGCTCAATGCATCTTCCTCTTGTTTACCTGTTATCATAGATGCTGCTGGATTCCTGATTCTCACAAGGCTCTGTATTGCCTATCTGAATTTCAGTAGCTGAAACAATTATTGCTCCTTGCTCTCTGCCAGAGCTGAGAACTGAATACCACCAGGAAAAATCAGCTTCATTTCCATCATTTTTAATATCCCTTCCATTCAGCCCATTCATAGTTTTATCACGCCATGGTGCTACGGGCTTGAGGGGAAGAGAGGAGTGAAGAGCAGTCTAGTTGTGAACAGGTGATGGGCAGAAGACCCTTACAGGAAATAAATGCCCTGCTTTTGAATGGTCTGTATTTTGTGGCAGCTGTGTTGCTTCTGAGCTGGAGTATGTGGGTTGCTTTTTCCATTGCAGCAGATGTCCAAAGACTCTGCAGGCACTGGGCTTTGGGTGAGCTGCCTCAGTAGCTTGGCTCGCTGGAGCACTGGAGGAAAGCTGTAGGGTGAGGCCAGGCACGACACGGCATGTTCTTATGTGGTATGACACAAATTCACTGCACAGGCCCAAACCTGTGTGGCTTTGACACCCAGCTTCAGCTGGGAGACAGCAGAAGGCCTGTGAAGAGGCTTGAGAAAAAAAGGAGTTAGCACTGCCTGCCCTGCTAAGAAGAGCATTGATGTGCCATTAAGAGAGTGTCCTCCCCTTACTAAAGGAAAATTTCCAAGAGTCTGTGCTGGGATGGTGGTGGGCTGGGACAGAGTTTGGAAAGAGGGAGCCCAGTCACGACACTGTGGCAAGCTGCTCCCAGCCAGCACCTGTCTCTGAAGGGTGCTGTTTACCGGGACAGCAGAGTTCCTAAGCTGGAATTGGCAAGTCAACATTGTACCAAACAACACCAGGTGACTTTTGTCCTTGTATCCTCACAGCTTCAGGGAACAAGGGAATTGAAGCCTCTGTCCTTCCTCAGCATCTGCAATACCTACTTGAGGATGACACCGAAGCTGGAAGAGGGCTGAGCAAAGCTGAGCAGCTTCTGGGGAGAGCACATTACATTTCCCAACGGTATGTATACTTTAGAGAAGTACATTGACTTGGACAACACCATTACCAAGGAAGCGTCCTTTTTGGTCCTTATACCTTGTCCACAAGCAGCAGTTTGATCTCCTGCTTGGAAAGTTTCCACCTTCTAATTTCCGTGAAGTCCCACCCACACCTGGGAACATACAAGGAGACTCTGGGGACAAACAATGCCAATGCCTAGAAGGACCTGTACCCAAGAAGGGAGATGGTGGTTGAGCCCTACTGCCAGTTACTGTCCCCGTCTCCAGCTGTCTCTGCAGCAGGACCTGGCTGCAGCAGCAAGACCTGCACATGTGCTCTTCCACCACAAACATATCCAATTTGTATTAGAGACAAAAAGTCCATGGGAGTATAAAAGTATGTTGCCACTGTCAGTCACTGCAGCAAAGTTTAACTAAAGAGCTGAGAGGGGAAAGGCTTCATCTTTTGCACTTGCAGGTGGGCTCAGTGCAGGTCATGGACAGGTCTGCATTAGCTGCTGTAATGATACTTTGTGTTGCAATGGGTCTGAAGAAACTCTGACAAAGATCCTGCAGATTAACAGCTCCTGCACAGGTGTTTGCTGCCACAGACCCATGTGCAGCATCAATTCCAGGTGCCTGCTGCCCTGTGAAAGCACACATTTGTGAGAAGCTCTGAGGTGCATGAAATCAGCAGGAATTACAGACATGCTCCAGAAACTGCCAGGGAGATGGGGGGTATTTATTGGAAGCTCTAGAATAGAGACCAGAGTGTTTCTCTAATGCAGAAGTTTCCCAGACTTTAGTTTAGGCAGGCTTCAGCTATTCTCTTGTTTCCTCCTCTTCTTCTCTGCTCCACTCCCTGCTCCTGGAGGCAACCTGAAACCTCCGAAGCCCTGCAATGGGGTGAAGAGGATGGAAGAGATGGGGCATCACCCACACGGTGATACTACATCTTTTCCTTCCTTACTCTTATACCTGTGTTCCACACCATTGTTTGTACCTCTCAGCATGTCTTTAATGAGAGGCAGTCCCCTTGAGCCAGACTGGAAGAATAAGAAATTGTGACAGAGAGGAATCCCACTTATTGTGGTTCTCCCCTCAGTAGGAGTGAAGCGTGGAGGAGACAGAAGTGCTGCTGCCATAGGAAAGTCTTTTCCCCAGCCACATCCAGCAAGTATCCCCATCACCTCTGTGCCCCTCATCCAAGGGACAAGTGCAAGTTTTCGGGGTGCTCTGACATTATAGGAAAGTAGACAATCACACAGGATGGTTTGCAGCTAGTGGCTTTATATTAGATAAATAAGATGTATCATTGCAGGTGTTGGAAGTGACCCACACTCAGGTGGATCCAGGGCATGAAACTGGGGCAGGAGTACTTGTTTCAAACATCTCAGAAATTGTCCTGCTGCTTCTGTGGTGGTACTGCTGAGGAGTGGTGGGTCTCCTGGCAAAAACTGGAGCTGGGACCATTTGGAGGGTAAGAGAATGAGGCTTTGTTGCAGGAGGTGGATTTGCTCCTGCCCAGGGGTGGAAACTCAGCAGCGGTTCATTCTTTCCTTCCTCTCTTGTTGCCAAAGGCAGACACTAAGCTCCTCTGGGGAGCTGTAAATGAGTATAATTCAATACATGGCCCTAAGTGAGCAGCAGCACACTTGGCTTAAAGCTATTCCTGTTATGGCCAGAGGCAGACAGCTGGGATGGGTGGACAGATGATCTGATCTTGTGTGGAAATCTCATTGTGCCCCAGCCTCCGTGCTCCACTTCACTGTAATAAAAAGTAATCTGATCAAAAAATTTTCGCACATTGTTCTTCTGTTAGAATAATTATTCAATGCATGCCAGCTGCAGGAGTCCTTGCACCTTTTCCTATGCAGTGGCTGGGTCTGGCTTCTCACACTCTCCTTCATCTGGATACTGGAGAGGCTCCTGCCCTGGCAACTGCTGTGGTTGTGCAACAGGTAATAGAAGAGAGAAACACTCTATTTTTCATGGTGCAAAGGAGTTAACTTATGCCCAAAATTTTAAACAGAGGATATGCAAATACAGGAAACCCCAAAGTGTTTTTTCCACCTGTTCTTGTTTACTCTGGGGAACAGAATTCTCTCTGCTCATTTTATATTTAATGTCTGGGTTAAATTAAACATAAGCAAACTACCTAGCGGGGTGCAGTTACTGTACCATACTATTCCCCAATGGTTTCATGAGGTGAAGACAAATCTCTGCCTCATTTTAAATCACCGTAAACTCTTGTAATATTGCAGATGGATCAGAATTGTTTTTATTATTAATAGTACATTACAACATGTCCATTTTGTAAAGGTGTACAGTTTGGGCTCGCTGCCTTAGCACGCTTCTTAAAATGAGGTTTAGGTTTTCCCCCCCAGCCTTTCCTCCACCCACCCAAGGAAGGGTGGCCTATGGTGCAGAATGATTGTTCCTAATTGCATGTTGATAGGCAAGGAGCACAAAATGTACTGCGTCCTTGTTCCTGCAGCTGGTCTCTATGAAACAAAAACCCTGAGTTGCTTATCTTGGAGAAGCTTGCTCTTTTTCCCAGAGAGAAAATAATTTATGGTCTAACTGGTCTGAGCACTAAATCCGAGTAACAAGGATCCAGCCAGAGATTCCTATTAAAGGGTTAGTATCCATCATAATTGGCTGATGGGGTGTTTTGAAACTCATTAATCACTGTGCTGGCAGCAAGCAAATTAGAAACTCTGTGTTCTGCCGCTGACTTCCCATTTCACTGAGTGAGTTAAATGCAAAGCATGTGTTACTGGCATCAGCGATTTCAAAAGTGGGTGTTTCTCTGGATGTAAATGGTACTTAATAATGTTCCACCTTTGACTGAAACTAGGGCACGCCCTGCCATGAGGTTCTCATCATCTAATTACACTTACTCAATCTGAATTCAGATCATGCAACTCAAGCTGGGTCTACCTGCCAGATTAACTCTTCAGCTTGTCTTGACAGAAAAGCCATACCCCAGGATCTCAGAGTCACCTGGCAAGGTGCTGGGAGGGGATGGGGAGAGCTGTCCATGCCACCTGCTCCATGGCTGCTGCCCTCTTGGCCAGGACTCTGTTTTCCCACCCATGACATTTATTGTGAAGAAAGAGGGGTCAGTTTCTTGCAGGAGCCTTGTGTTTTATGCAGACCTCATGGGAGCAGTGCCACGGGGTGGACACTTGAAACCAAAGGCTACAGTGACAGCCCTTGAGCATCATATCTTGGGCTTACCCACAGAAGGGAAAGCAAAATGAGATCAAAGCCTCCTTCCAGCTCTAGCAGGACATTTTGCATAGATAAGAGACTAGTCTGTGCTCCAGGCCTGTTCTGGCCACAGTCTCTGTGCTCAGGCTCCCAGCAGCTCTCTATACAAATACATAACACTCCCCAGAGACCATTTTTGAACTCTGAGGCCAACTGAGGTATTACAGTTCATTGCCTGTGCCGCTGAATTTTCTCAGTCCTCAAAACAGGGTTACATTCTCCGCATTTTATGTTGTCCCCAGCTGCTGCCCGGTGGGGACTAGCTGTCACAGGCCAAAATCATGCCAGTCAGCATGCTTAAAACATGGTGGTGTGGGCACTCAGAGATTAGAGTCAGTGCTCATGCCCTATCCTGCTTTGTTTCCTGATGCAGATGCAGTCACTGGTGCCAGATGTGGCTGGGTTCTTCACCATCCTATTCACACAGCTGTGATGATGCTTCCCTAGGGAGGAGTATGTAAGGGAGCTGGCAGCAGAGGCAGTGTCTCCTCCTGTACCAATACGCAGCTTCACTTTGTTTTGCTTTTGTGTCTGCAACCTAAAATCTGTCCAGGGTGAAGTTATGGAGAGGTACAGACAGTTCCACCCCCAAATATTCAAGAGGTGCCTTGGGCACACTGCTCTGAGCTATGTTCCCACTCTCAGACAAGGAAAAAATGCTCATAATCTGCCTACTCCAATACACTCTGCTAACAGTCCTTTGAGCAATTCCTGCTCTGTCGCTGTTGTGCTGCGGACGGTAAGAGAAGAAACACGTGAAGTCCAAGGCTCATGGATAAAAGGAAGCACTTTAATAATTTTCCAAAGGCTTATATATGTTAGTTCACAAAAGTGTATTAAATGCTGTAAGGTAATTGGTCCTTTGGCCATCCACCCCTTGAAGGGATTGGCCAAATTCTAAGACACCCATTTCTAAATATTTTCTAGTTAGAACCATAACAATACTGCAAAATAACCTGTAAGATAAAGGGATTAGTTTACAGAAACTTCTAACTGTTTTCAGCCAGTGTCTGTGAGAAAGCAAAGACTTTCTTACAGACAGAGGCAGAAAGCTGGAAAATCTTTCTGCAACCCAGGTTTCAGTGTCCACAGTGCTCTTGCTATCAAGGCTTTTTTTTTACCAGCAGTTTGGGATGCCAGAGAGGAGAGAGAATCCCAAATGAGAACAGTGTGTGTGTCTCATAACCATGGATGACACTTTAACTGATAAGGCTCTGCTCTGGTCTTCATCTTGTATTTCAGCTGTTACTTATGAAGCTAATGAAAACCATGGTTCACACAGTGGGCAGGCAGGTTCTCCAGAGATTTCCTTCCCTCTTAATGGTTCTTGGTGGGTAAATGCCTTGTCACTGAAAGTCTTCATGTCCTGGAACACAGGAGGAGAAGGTCCCACTTGCCCTGTGCAGCAGTGCAACTGGCCACATAAGAAGTAAGGCAGCATACATCAAGCTTAGCCCCCCAGCTTCTCAGTTCCTAATCCCTAAGGAGAGAAAGATCTTGACAGAAAGGTGCAAGGCTGGAGAGCTGTCCCTCTTGGATCACTTCAGTTTTAGCCACACTATCACCATAATAATGCTTCATAATTACATCTTGCATTTTCATCTCTATATTTCAACTGAAGTTATGAATGTTTAATTACACAAGTCTCATAAATACCTTTTGGAGCAGGTCAGCATTCAGATGATATCTGTTTTCAGGAGGCGGTGGCAGGGACATACAATCTCAGGGAAAATCAGCCCTGCAGGGCGCCGCAGGAGTAGCCCCAGTTAAGCCGAGGTGGTCTGGTCTGTGCCCAGCCTCATTGCCCTGGGGAGCCTGAAATGGTGTAACCCCTTTGTGGGGGGTAGCCTGCACCTTTCCAAGTGTTACCCTCATAGCAGGGGCCAAACTCTGCCTCCCTCATGACACACCTCCGCTGCCACCCCCAGCATGTACCAAATACTGTCTGGTGCTGGCAGGATTCCCAAGTGCGTAGTGAGAGGAGTGTCAGGGACTGCAAAGCCACGCAAGAGACCTGCCAGGCCCTCTGTGACTCTGAGGCTCGTTGGGGTGTGTGTGTTGGCCAAGTATAACATAGAAGATGCCTCTCCTGCAGGATTAAGTGCCCCATGTTAAACAGCAAATCATCCATCAGCCTTTAATTTTTCACTCATTCTTTGTTTGCAGCAGTTTTCAGGACCTTATGACAGAGGGCGTTCACTGCTGTCACTTCTGTGTCTTTTTTGTTTTTCACCTTGAATAGTTGAAAAAGGGTTATTGCTATCCTCATGTCTACTGCTGAGAAGGACACCATATCTTTGCCCCAAAAAAATCCTTTGGTTGGCATACACTGCAGCCACACTGGAGCAGATGGGGCATCAGACAGTAGGTCTATACTAAGATGGCTAAGGAATAGAGACAGGCTGTGGGGTTTTTTGGTTTATTTTTTCCTGCAAGTTCATATGTATTGCGAGAAAGGATGGTTCATGTCAAATATTTGCTGGCATTTTTAATGTGAAAGAGCTAAAGAGCCCATCTTGTCATCTGCTCTGTAGTGCGCAGCGAGGGAAGAGAGACTCAGCTTGCTCATTACACTCATCACTAGGGTGCAAAGGTCTCAAAGGAGCTGGCAGGGCTGCCTTGCCTTCCTGAACTGTATTGGTGTGCACTGCAGAAGTGTCCAGGGCTTTATTTAAACCAGGATTGTCTTGCATTCATTTCAGCAGAGGCTCAGCTGCAGCAGGTAGGCACTCGGCCAAAGAAGGCACTTTTATTACCATATGATGAAAGTTAAGCTCTGATGACTCTTGACCCCTAGCCATGGGCTGGCAACTGTGACTCTGGGAGAAACCCACTGCAAGGAAGTTGGGAACTTGCAGTGGAAGAGAAGAATTTTACTTGTACAGGTAAACATGGAATGCAATGAGCACAGAGCAATGAAACAGAGCTAATGGCATGCCGAAATCATGGGCAACAATGACACAGAAGTCAATAATTGTGTGATTACGTGGATAACAAGCTAGAGAGACAAAACATTCAGTTTCAAAACTGAAGATCTGTGACACAGGATATGTGTAGGTGGACAGCCTACTAGGAGAGAAATCCTACCCTACAAATTTTAGAGATTGTTTCAGAGAAGATCTCAGGGCATCTGCAGGTATAAGTTTCAATATGGATGGACACTCATTCCTGCAGCCCCAGTGTGAGCCAAAGCCTCTCCTATAATCTTATTTCTTCCTATCTCATCACTAATACAAAATCATTTTAATGTCTCTGGAAATTTCTGCTGCTTTTAATTTCAAATACTCTACAGTTGTAAAGGTAATCAGTGTTATTGATCATATTAAGTAACTTTGAACTATCCATAGTTATATTATCATGTATGAGGTGACAAATTAATCTACTGGCCATTTGTGATAAGACTGTCGTGATAAGCACTGCTCACAGAAAACCCAGAGTTTACTTCTTAATCTTCCCATCTCTAATGCTTTTGTGGTCCCCTTATTTCCTATATCAAAACTAAATCTAAGATGGGAAAATATTGCCTATATATTTATTCCAGTCTTGCTAAACCACAGTTTACGTACAACTTCTAAAGCCATCGTTAACCATCTTTAATAAACAAATGTCTCAACAGGCTGAATCTGCCATGTGTGTTTAGCAAACTACAGCCTACTGGAACAGTTAAGATTAAATCACATTTTTACAAAGGGTCAGAAAACGTTTCCTTGCTGGAGTTTAAACCACGCGTAGGAGAGGAGTCAGCGGCGGGCTCCTGGCAGCAGCGCCACAGTGCAGACTAGCTGGGAGGTACTGGCTGTGCTCGGCGCTGGGAGAAGGCAATCTCAAGCTGCCCCTTCAAGAGCAGGAGGCCTCGCAGGCAGCTGGCCGACTGCCCGGGGGCACATGCCTGAGGGTGCCTTGCTCTGGTAGGCAGGCACTTATGTCAAGGGTCCCCTGGGCTCCCAAGGGCCTCGTGCAGACCACGCCAACATTTTTACTGCTGTACTGACAGTTTTGAGATCTGCTACCACACCCAGCGCTTTGTGCTTTCCAAACCCACCTCTGCTTGTGTTATTTTTCACACAAACACACTGTCATAATCAAGCCCAGGAAATGCAGCAGGAAGCATTTGTGCTGACATCCTGCTCTGTTTCACCAGCACAGGAAAACAGCATTTCTAATACTCCCTTTATAGTCTGAACCAAGATTACACTGAGCAATGGCTGTGGTCTCTACTCATGACAGCAATGCTTGTTCCCTTCTCTTTCAATATAAGCACACACATTTTTTAAGAAGGAGTTAAACCCGCCATGCTTCATACCTAGTGTCTGCTCAGATATTTCTATGCTAGGGCATCTATGTCATGTCTCTATAAGACTGTAGTGCAGGGCCTCGAGTGGGTCTGCTGGCCTGAACCACTCGTGCTGAGGATCCTGTGATCATGTTAGACATCCTGATGGCTCTGCTTCACATTAGGCAGGGTCCTGTGGTCCTTGGCAGTGGGAATCCATCCTACTGCCTACTTCCATCTGAGAGGGGTCTCATATGCCCTGAGACCTCTTTGCAACATAAACCAAAGAACAGGCAGTAGCCAGGAACAGGAGACTTGCTTAAAAAGCATGTCTCACCTGGATTAAAATATTTAGGAGGATGCATCTGTAGATTTAGGCCAAAGCTAACCTGTAAATGAGGTCTGGATCTAAACCCAGACTTGGGCCCATCTCCAATTTTAGTGTTGAGAAGCCAGGAGCAAGAAGAAAGCATTAGAAACTGTCTCACTGGTGTTTGTAGAGTGCTCATGAAATTTACTGAGACGTACTGAAAAATGATTGTCAGGACTTTTTCAATAATGTTAGTAAAACATGCCATCTCTAACAGCATGAAACTGTGTCAGAGAAGGTTTAGGTTACGTATCAGGAAAAGGTTTTTGCACCCAAAGGGTGATTGAGCACTGGAACAGGCTCCCCAGGGAAGTGGTCACAGCACCAGCCTGACAGAGTTCAAGAAGCATTTGGACAATGCTCTCAGGCACATTGTGTGATTCTCGGGGTATCCTGTGCAGGATCAGGAGTTGGACTTGATGATCCTGATGGCTACCTTCTAACTCAGCATATTATATGGTTCTGTGATACTTATTTGTGGGCCTAGTAGATAGACTTGTTACCTTGTTACCCAGTATGAATAACTGGGTTCTTAGTTCAGTTCAACTACTTCATGGAGTTAGCCCAGACCTGTGTTTAGCGGGCAGAGAAGTTCAGTCAGAACTCCTTGTATGACTGTCATGTGCACTTTTAGAACTTTTTGCTTGCCATTAGAATATGGTGTAATGACAGACTTTATGGATCCCCAGTATTTCTGTTACTGCCCTTTTAATAGATTCCAGCTATTAATTTGAAATTGAATCTGCCTCACCTTAACTCCACTTGTATGCATTTTAAGTATACTTCAAATTTCATTAATGAGTAGCCTTAATAAACCCAGGCTGTGCCATAATTACAAATGTCTAAATCACTCACTGAGTAGTTCACATCTTTGCATTCAAGTGCAGATTCTCAAAGGCGCACTGCTGTGTATAGATGCAACCACACACGTTCATACTCATTTCTAGGGCTGCTTTCACAGTACTTATGGATTAGAATGAACTATGATCCATGAAGTTGTTTTAGTGGAAACACAGATGAAATCATCTTTCACCTCTAGCTCACCAGTGTGATTCCATCAGAAAACAGCACTGCTGACTGAAAGTTTTCAGTCGGACACCGAGAGCTTAAGAAACCTCATGATCTCAGCACAGCTGTTAATAGAAAGCAAACCTAGCACTAACTCATGTCACTTTTGGCAGCCACAGCAGAAAGGCCAAACTCCCAAATCAGCATGGGAGCTGCACGGCTCTTTTAGCCCAGAGGTAGCTTCACAGTGGGCAGTACATTATACTGGCAGGGTGGAGATTGGAAAAACTTGTATGGCAACCCTTTGGACTATTCCTGTCCCTGGGTTAAGACGTGGTCACTTTTCATCTTGTTCCATAAGCTCCCTATTTATGGAAAAGGAAAAATATAGGAAAGTGCCCAAAAGAGTCACTTGCAACTTCTGTTGCATGTACGAGAACAAACCAAATTCTGAAATAAGGTTTTGAACTTCCTGGGGCTGTATCTGAAACCTATTCATGTCATTCCATCTGTGCTCAGGTAGAAATTCTCAGTGACCTGACTAGGAACTGTCTCTCTGCTAGAGCTAAGGACTCACAAAAACTCTTAAGAGTTTGGATACTTCACAACAGAATTTGCCTTCACATTTCACTGACAAGGTGTCTTCTCCCTTGCATTTTGCTGACGTGCAAAAAATATTCCTCTTCTTTGAACTAATCCATCCACGCTCTTTGCCTGAAAATCAGGGCAAAAATTAAATTACCATTCCTCTACTTACCAGACTTTTGCAGAAAGAGAATAGAGATCATCTGTTTCTGTTGCTCACAGAAGTGTAAAGATGTAAAGCTACCAACTTGTAATGATGATGCAGGCATAAGAAGCATGAATTTGCAATTCTGGCCTCCCCAAGAGTCTGCACAAGGTGTAGATGCCAGCAGTTTTCTTCAGCTGGCTGAATGTAAAGGTGAAAACAAATGTGACAACCTTTCACTTTCAAGGGAGGGAAGGTAAGAGTTAGAGAGATGCATTATTCATCAAGGAGTTTATTTTCATGCCACATTCAGATCCATCTGGGCACCTAGTTATCACAGAGTTGACAAAACAAATGGCATTGGAACATGGAGGGAAGTCAGTGAGAAGGACTGTAAGAGCTGAATCTACAGAGTTAGGGAGTAGGATGGGAGTCAAGGTCTGTAAGAACTCAGAGAAGAACTTTTTGAGCACCAGAATGAAGGACTGATCTCTTACAGATGTTCAGCTCAAGACTGGCCATACCCTTGAGTAGCTAATGTGCAAGTCCCTGAATTACTGTATTTCCACAACATCTGAAAGAAGTCTTTCTAAAGCGTAGTCACTGATAACTAACAGGGGGTGATCTCACACTGCAACTGACTCGGGTCTCTAGTCTTTTTCTCAGAAGTCAGTTTCCACAAAACCTGCGAAAACTTTAGATTTTAATCTGTTAGATGTTGCTGAAACTGGCCAATAAATTGAAAAGTCTGTAGGGACATGCACACATACACTTAAAACAAGGCGCAATCTAAGCCTTGTTTCCAAAGAAAATGAGGTTAAAAAAACTTCAGGATGTGAAAATGAAAATTCTGTCATGAGGCACAAAGGTATTTGGTTTCCCTGTTGGGACGTAGGATTTGAGATATGTTGGCCATGGCCTGAGCCATGCCAGCTCTTTTTTTGCTTCATTGCTTGGCCCAGAACAGCCCTCACTCAGACAGCAGTTCCCATCGTGTGTCTAATAACACGTGCAGCTGAGTTTATTTAGGCTTCATGCCTTAAAGGAAGGTCTTTTACATCTTAAGAGAGGAAAGGACTTGGTGTGTGAAGCTTGACAGAGGTTTCTTAATGGCTAACCTGTTTGATCAATGTGAGTTGTACTATGATCACACTGTTTGGAGAGCTCTCCTGGAGGGAATGCTGCAAACAGCTCCCAGAAGGCTGGGCTTTCATGTGGGCTAAGCCCTCTGGATGAAGGAGGGGTTGATATTCATGGGTGAGCCTGTAATGAATGTGCCTCTCTGATGCTGGCCTTGTTGAAGGCCAATTCAGACGCTGAATAACTTTTGTTAAAGCAAATGGCAATGTAATTGCTTCCTGAGGAAAAGTGTCCGTGTAGGTGGTGGGAAGGGTGGAGGTGATGATCTCAAATAGGGCAAGTAAATGGTAGTTCTGCTCCGTTGTCCCATCTGACAAGTTCACAGTGAAATTAAGGGAGTGATTGGGCTGGTTCCCATTCTGAAGTTCCCCAACAGGTAGAGACAGTATAATAAACTAAGTAGGTTATCTTCAAATGTGATGGTTAGTCTCCAGTGCTCAGGCCCCTGCAGCTGCAGAAAGGTTGGGAGGTGGCAAGGGGGAGGGGAAGAAGTGTATGACATCTTAGGGGGACTGCTTTTGTAGGATTTATGCAGCTTTGTCTGTTCATCAACCCAACAGGTCCTCTATGTTGACTGACTCATCTGAGAGAAGCATTAACAGAATGTGGCAGGCAAAGCAGTAACACTGTGCTGCAGCTGGGTGCCTTTTTGTCCAAGTAGTCCCTTGGGGACTCCACACAACGAGAACAAGTCACTAGGATGCTTGCATTATTGAGTTCTGGTGTTGACTGAGACTGGAGAAGTTAAAGTCACATAGTAGCAGCTGCACACTTGAATCTGCCTTCTTTTCTTATTAGCACAGGATTAATGAGACAAAAGTTCTTTAGGATTATTCTTGGCTGCTTTTCTCAGCAAACTTGCTCTTCCAGCCCAGTACTACTTCCTCCTGCACCTCCTTCTCGCCATTTTTTGTCTCTCTATCCCATCTTGATAATTTTAAAGCCATGTTCAAGCCCTACCAAGATGAAGGAAGGGAGTTGAAGTGGCCATCCATGGGAAGGGTGCTATACTTTAGGGAAGAGTCACCTTAGGCAATGCTGGGTTTGGGGATTTTTTTTTCTTCATTCTATGGGTGACTATCAAGGGCAAAGGGAAGATACTTTCCCTGCAATGAGATATTCCTCTGCTCCACCACCCTCAGTGGGTTTTATTCATCTCCTTTGCTGTCAGTTAGTTCCGGGCTTCTGTGTTCTTTGCTGCCTGCCAGGAAATCCTTCAAATGCTGTGACAAGGGCACTGGTGATGCACAAACTACCTCTTAACAGTTTGGAGAGGGGGAAACTCACACAGGAAAAGAAAAATAGTGGTGACTGAGCCTTTACTGGGATCTTTTCTCGCCTACAGTTGAAGAAATTGGATCTGAACGAGTGATCTTTGCCTAAGAATTCAGGAGAAGCTGAAGGTGAACGCAAGGATCCTGAATGTTCTGCTGATGGCTTTTGTATAAACCACTTGACCAGCCTCTATAAAAGTGTTATGTTTCCCTCTGGCTCCTCAGACATCATGCCTTAGGGCTGCATTGACAGGAGAGCATGCACCTTCTTCATGCCAGCAGAGCTCTGGCCTTAACTTCCAGACATACGGGGATATATATTGTCCTTTCAGGAAGGGAAACACATTCCTGGCCTCAGGCACCCAGGAGTGCCAAACTGCTGACTCAGCCCAGACAGTTCTCAACCAGAAAGCCCAGTCGGGCCCAGCACATATCATCAACTGTGCAAGATTCCACTCTGTTGCGACAGTATTTCTTTTGGACTGTTTTCTTCACTGCCAGCTGGGAAAAAATTGTAAGTAGAAAGGCCTCGAGCAGAGTCCAGCTCATACAAGGGCTGGCAACTCTGATAACCATGTTCATTCTTGCAATTCCCATGCAGAAAACCTGTTTCTACATGTCATACAGTAATTTCCACTGCAGCCATGGGAAAATAAAGCCTCTGCTGTGTTAACCTGCTGGTGTTTGACAGACACCATGCACTGTAGTATATGTTATACATGTGACTGCGAGGGTGATGCTCTGTGATAGGACTAAGAAAGTTGGAAGATATTTTCAGGAGACTCCATAGGAAATAAACGGTAATGGTGTTGCTGCAGCTCCTGGGAATGCACTGGAGTGGAAAACTCTCTGGGGTGTATAGCAGGCTGAGCAGGGAAATTATGTCTGCTCCATGCACTGCTGCTCCAGAGCTGCAAGCAGCAGAGCCATCCATGGTGATGCTCCACCCATGCTGCTCAAGTCTGTGGAGCAAGCCCTTATGCGGCTGCATTGTTCTGCCCTCTGCATTCAGCACTTTGCACTTAGGTGTCCTATGGAAAAGGCAGTATCAGGAAGGCTCAGTCAGTTCCGGTGTCCTCAGAAGCTTCAAGTCATCAGAATGAAAACAAAAGATGGTGGAGTGTTCATCCCCTTAGTGTTCATCTCTAGTGGTAAGCTCTTTCAAAATATGCATGTAGCTCCAGGCTATATCTGTCTTTTCTCTCCTTCACTCTTTAGGTTTTAACTATGCTCACTTGTGAGATTATTCTAGATGAATACCCTGTGACAATGGCTCCCTGGCAGCTCGTTAGCAAGTCTGCAGTAATCCACAGTACAGTGGTGTTTGGAGAGGGGTAGAAACATGGCTGACAAAAAAGTCTCTAAGTAGTCTCCCCCAACACGAAGTTTTGGGAGGCTCAGAAGAAGCAAGAGGAGGGTCTGTTTCGTATGGTGCCTTGGTAAATTGCATACCACTACCACATATTGTAAACCTCTAGCATCCAGTATATGAGTCCAAAAAAACCAGCTGGGGAAACACATGAGGAAGAGATGATGTGGGGAACCCAAATACAAAGAATTTTCTTTGGGCTCTGGAAATACTGGAGGCCCAAGCTGAGTTTGAGAGAATATGCACAGAAAGTATCTCTGCTTGTCTTCTTCCTATCTAGGTATCTGCAACTGCTGTATAAAGACACTGGCTGGATGAGCATTTGGCTATTCTTGTGTTAACATTTTTATGCAAAACGCTGCCTTTCAATGACAAAATCCACAAAATGAAGGTGACAGCCTCTATACAGTGGGTTGTTTCTATTTTCCCAAAGTATTGAGAATTTGAGCCAGAAGAGAGAGAAAAGCTGTGCTTTCCACTGCCCTGCATATGTAATTGCTGGGTATAGTAACCTAATGAAAAGAAACAGTGCAGGAGTTTAAAAGGATTAGCAACCTTAAATGCCACTTACAGTGACCCATGAAATGCTGAGAACTCTGCACACAGTATCACCAGAACAGCAGTCTCTGGGTCTCCTGGAGGAAACCTCCTGGTCTGTCTGAGAGCAAATCCTGGAAATTCCTGTGTGCTTAATAAACAGGTCTGCTGACAACGTGCCATCCTGCTTGTTCATGGGGTGTTGGAGATAGGGAGTGGTAGATACTGAAGTCATTGGGATAAAATAACATACCTGGCATTTGCAGGGGAGTGGGTGGGGTGGGGTGGGGTTGGGGGGTGATGCTGCAGCAACTCCTCTTTCCCCAAGCATCCAGGTGAGGGGTGAGCCATGGTCCAGTCCAAATACACCATGCAATTGGTCTGGTAGCCTGTGTTGGTGGACTTTTGTGACCCTGACAAGCACAGAGCAGGGCTGCCAGCCGTGCACTCGGGGTCCTTGGAAAGCCACCATCACATGGCTGAAGCAGTTTTGGCCCTTCTCTCATAAATACCAAAGAAGCATGTGTAGGTAGAAAGATCAGGACATGGATAGTCTATGCGACAGGCAAAGCTTCAAACTGGCCTTAGTTTAGAGGAAGGGCCAAATCCAGAAAAGTAGGTTTAGAAATGTAATGGTACAATTTTTTTCAAAGTTGTAATCTGCTGACTTCAGAGTGGAGCGGTGCACGAAGATACTCAACTTTCTGAACAGAGGGATAGTGTTAGACTGGGCTTACAGTGTCAGGCTGATGGATCCCTCCCTCTCTCTTGAGCCCTCTGCCGCCTTCGAGGAGTGGATATAGAAACTGGCAAAAGTCCTCCAGACTGAAAGAAAGAGGAGTTTAAAATGAAGGCACAGAGCAAGAAGCTGCTTTATTTGTGTTGTGTTCGCAATCTCTAGGTAATCCCATCACTGCTTGCACAAAAGCAGCAGGCTGATGCACAATTTTACCACTGCAGAAATGTGTGCAGCATCACCAGAATTATTTTGTGGCTTCTTTGAGACCACAGGCTCTTTAGTTCTCCCTCTGGTTGGTTGTGGGACCTGAATCAGTAGTCCAATACACCCTCAGGTGAAGCGAGGCGATGGAGGACAGCAGGCGATATGATGGGAAGGGCAAAGATCAAAGACAATTCTGAAACCTGTCCCCTGCCTCAAAGAGACCAGTTATCCAAGCTGAGTGGGGCATATCCTCAGCACTGATGAGGAGAGGTCACAGCAGATCACGGCTGGAGCCTGAGTAATCTCAGAAGCAATTCCTTCATCTGTCAGTTGCACTATCTGTAGATGAAGTATCTTGTACAACACACCAGGGTTTGTGGTAATCAGCTATGGGGCACATGCTGCATTTAAAGGCTAATTTTAACAATAATGCATCTCATTAAATCAGTTGGCATATTCTGTGTTTTGTAGGATGTGTTTGCTGCCATACAGCTATAATATATTTATCACAAGCAAGCATATTGTTTCTGTAGCTTTTCTTCTACGCTATAGCACTGTTCCTGACAGTTAGTGCCTAAACCCATTTTGTATGCATCAGAATTTCCAGTATTTAATTTCTCTGCAGCCCGAGAGGAGTCAGGATATAAAGCACCAGGCTGTGGAGGCTGCTAAGACAGACCTGCGTGAGAAGAGCTCCTGCAGAGGGGGTCCTTCAGGGCTTTTACTGGGACATCATAACTGGAGGAAGATGGGTTGAATGGTTGTGCTCTGCAGAACAGGTATTCTAAAGTCTAGTCCCGTCTCACAGGGCAGCTTGAAGACCAGCTTCTTAATCTTTGCAAGGAGATTTGTAAAATTATTAAGGCTTTTTGACTAAAGACCCTGGAGGTATAAGGTATTATTATGATGCTATGCAGTCATAGAGATTTAATTGAAGGTATTTAACTGCAGTGGCTGTAAAACAATTGAAATTATACTTGACCTCCTCTTTGGAGCAATGCTTTTAGCAGATTAATGAGGTAAGTAATGCTTAAATTCTCTGTGTCTTTCCTGAGGTTTTCTCCAATACACCTAATGGAGTTTTCACAATGCAGCCATATTGTCAGGTATAAGGAATTCTAGTAATTATGCCCCCTAAATTCCTTGTACTGCTTTCCAACTGAGTATCTCTACGATCAAAGTAAACATGATTACAACAGTCTGTAAATTACATTCTCTGGAATGACGTACAGAGAATCTGACCTGAAAAAAAAATCAAAGAATAAGCGGTTTTCCCAGTAAATCAGGGTCAGGACAGAGGCCCAGTAGATGTTCACTGACAAACCCCTATGTATGCATGTTTACAGGTTACTTATTCAGTCACAGGTGTAGAAATTCATGTGGTCTCCCAGCTTAAGAAGTAATAATAGGCCAAAAAAAAGGCTTGTTAATTTAGTCTAGATGCTAATCTGAACTTCAACTGAACCTACTTGCTCAAGCAATCTACCCAGCAATTTCCAGAAGAGACTTTTTCTCATGTGGAGCCAGCCTAACAAAAATGTAAGCTAACTTCTGACTGAGATCGTTATGGAGAAGATGTGTTCCCTCTGGGCAATTTCTGTGGGCATGTGTGGAGGAGCAAGCAAGCACCTAACCAGTGTCTTTTTATTAGGGGAGCTCCTTGCCCAATGTTGTGAATGAGTGTTTTAAGATCACTTAAAAAATCACTGGCAAACGTATCTGTAAAAACAGGTTTAATATAAAAGTGACAGCACAACAGAATTCAACCATTGGCAAGGTTCACTCTACTACTTACTAGATGGTTAAGGCACACCGAGGAAAAGCAAACAAAAATCCAGAGTCAATAAAACCACACTGAAATAAAACCAAAACGGGGGGGGGCTGTGGAAGTGATAGAAAAGGTAAGGATAAAAGGGGATAGGCCTGAAGGCCCAACAGCACTTAACACTTAAACTGAACAGCACCTCAACTTCACAGCATTTAACTTATAACGTAAGTTAAACAATTTAGCAAAGGATTCATATAGGATTTACTGTTCCTCAATGCTAACTTACTTACAAGCCTAACTTACAAATCTAAAGTACTTAAGAATCCAGGAGAGCAGCATTTCTCCCACATTTGCTATGGCGTATGTACCCTGGCATGCACACAGGCCTAAGGAGTCTGTACAAGGTACCTGTGAAAAATTCCCCTCAAAGATACTGAAATACTCACTTTAGATGATTTTGTATCTTCTCAGCAGATGAAGGGTCAAGGCTGGAGGAGTGGGGGTATCAGCCCAGGATCTGTCACAGTTCAGCAATCCCCCAAATATAGTAAACCTGAGAGTTCACTGGCTCTGAGAGGTGTCCCACTCAGAGGGAGATTGCTGGTCACAGCCTGCTGCGGTCCAGGATTGCTCAAAAGGTCTCGTTTTGGATCACTGTTTATAGGGCTGCAAGAGACTGGGGTTTAGTCATAAAAACATTTTATCTTGGCCACACTCCGGGTGGGAAACTTTCTTTGAAGGTTTGAGAACAGAAATATTATCCCACTTGGGTCATTATTCAGGCAAAAAAAGTTTCCAATTCTGTTCATTAAAAAAAAGAGCTCATGAGACAGCACGGGTTCCTGAAAGCAGACAGTGTTTCCGATAAGTTCAAGAGGAGCTGAGCCCAGGTGCTGTTCCTCAAGGCCTAGCAAGCATTTCTCAGATCATAGTGCAGCCTGGGGGGTTGGGGGAGAATGCACCACCACACCCAGTCCCCTGTGTTGTGGGACAGGCAGCTGGAAGCACCCAGTCACAGGAATGTCCCCTGGCAAATGGGGGTGCTGAGGTGCCTCCTTTCTCCTGCTCAGTGTGCTCCTGCTTGTGCACTTGAGCTTCTCTTAGCTTAGAAAGTAACTGAGTGGGGATTTATGCTCAGACCGCCTGTGCCTGGCTCAGTCTCACTGAGGTATCTTTTAAAGGACCTGAGATCCCCAAAGTGATCCAGAGACACCTCCCTGTCTGCTGACAAATTGTGCTATGGAAGTGCTGGGGTGGCTGAGGTCAAGAGCTAGTCCTTGTGCCCAAAACCTTCCGTCCCTGATGGTCGCAGTACTCCTCTCGAGCAGCAGGTAAAGCTAGGAGGGGCCTCTGGGGCTTGCCGGCTGTCATGCAGGAGGTATGACCAAAGCCCAAGTCAGAGAAGATTCACAGTCCCAAGGGTCTCACCCAGGAATGTTATTCCTTTGCTGTACAAATATTAAACTGAGCTCTTGCAGTGTAGGTTAGAGGCGAAGCTGCCATGGACCACAGCAAGGCAGGGCAGGGCCAGAGCCACCTACTGAACTTTGAGAACTGGTCACAGACAACATGACAGGTGTCACCTCTCCCTGGTGTTAAGGGTGGTGGAGTAATTTGTTGGTGCATTCTTGGACTAGTTTTGATGAATTTTGCAAAGACCTGTTTAAATAAAACATTAGATACACTTTTTCTTAAGGTTTGAAGAGGGGTTATGATTGTTTTTACTCTCAGTCACACATCTAAGAATAATCCCTTAGTCAGTCATCCTCGGCAGGAAGGGAAGCAATATACTTGCTTTAGAGGCTAAAGAATTACCTGTTTATTTTGAAATAAATGTTTCTCTGTGCTATCCCTGACAGAGCATCAGCTTTCCTGTTCCACCCTTACCATTTAAGGTAGAAGGGTCATGCACTTTCGTCCTAGTTAACTCAAGTCCTGCAACTGTGTAAGTTTGTGACATATTTCATATTTTTTTAGGTCAGACCAGCCTCATGTGACTGTTTATGTAAATAAGCAGTTGACCAAAAGCCACTCATCTTCATGTGCAGCAGGCATGTGAGGCAATGGGAGGTGTTCAGCTATTTGCCCAGTATTTCTTGTGAAGTTATTACTGCGTTTCTCCTGCTCTCCACAGTTGGGGCCAAACATTGCCTTGTTCCTGACTTGCAAAATGAAAGGAAACAGAGGACACAAGGGGCAGGGAAATGAGTCTTTGCTCATTCCTCTGGCACAGATCCACAGGACAGGCTTTCTGCTGTATCACGGTTGTGCGCAAGGAAGACGGGAATTGGGTCTGTTCCTGGCCCTGTCACAGGCTCTGGGGACTCATTTGCTGGAGGCCTGGAAACTCACGGGTTCACCTTTCTCTAGAGGAGGTAGCAAAGGTGCCATTCACTGCACAGTCTGTGTGAGCCATATTCCCATGAAACAAAGGCACCCAGATCTGCTTTCTGGCACCATGTGCTACCAGAGAGAGGCTTGCAGGCTGCACTGCTGTGTTTACAGCCTCTCGCACTGTGCAGCTTCCAAGTCTTCCTATATCCTCTTCTGAGGAGCTTTGATTATCTCATAAAATTACGGACAGAGCTTATACAAAGGCTTATAGTTTAAAAGTACATGCTTGAACAGGTGGCAAAGGAGACAAACAGGTGTCGGGGAAGGAGAAAGCACTTGGTTAGATTCAATTTGATGGCTTGTAAATTTTGCTGCCTTTACGATTGGTAACAGGAATGGTCTAAATGTTTCTTCCTCTTTCTCCTCTACTTTTTCCCACCTGAGGCTTTTTCTCCCTCTGCTCTAGCAACTCACTGTTAAGCTCAGTGCTGCTTTCTAGGCACAAAGCAGTCAGTGAGCATTTCTCCAGCATGGCAGAGTTTCTGCCTCACTCCTACCCTGCTGCTTGTCTGCTTGCTAACACCTCAGCGTGTGAGCAACAGTCATACTCTCCTGTCTGCTAAGAGAGCAGTGGTAAGCTGTTCTGTGGGATTGTGTGCAAGCACAAGGCTGTGCCCAATGTAATGTCACGCCACACCAGAGTCAGAAGAGGAACACAACCTTCTTCTGGCAAAAAAAAAGCAAGAGTTCAGAAGTGTTCCTGGCTTCTGCTTGGGATGAAATTAAAAGCTTCCCAGGTATCTTCCCTTCCTGGAATGAGGCAGAAGCCTGCTGGCTGGTGCACTCACTGGGGAGGCAGGAGACACATGCACGAATCATCTGTGTACATGATTCAGTCATGGGCTGGAGCTTGGCTTTCCCACATCTAAGACGAATGCTCTAAACAGTGAATCTCTTCTGCAGTGGCTAAATTTTGTTTTGACCTTCTTGGATCCTTGGTGAATATTGGCACGATCAGAGATCTCTTGTTTTGATGACTCCTATTAAATGAAATATTTTCCTGATGGGTGTTTCATGCTCTCTCTCGGTTCTGCACTAATATGATTGCTCAACTGGATAGTTTCTTCCCATTACCAGAACCTATGCGGTTACTTGGAGCATAAGTATTTGTCAGACTCCACCCAAAGCATAAGACATTTAGGTAATGTTCAGGTATTTAGGCTTTCTACCACTAATCTTTGCAGTAGGCTTTCATGCTAGCGCCCGCATGGCGTCCAGTTCCCGACTGTGGCTTAGCACACCAGAGTTTGCTCTCATCAGGCACACGAGCAGCAGGGATCACAGTCCCACAATGGCCCGTGTGCTGTCATCTACCACACCTTTTGTCAGCTTTGCTCTTCAGCTCTCTTGACTAAAAGGTAGCAAGAAGTAGCCTCTTTCTCAAAAGCTGCGTACATAAAGAAGTAAGAAGTGTCAAACCTGCTGATGTTTAGCTAATTGGAGACCACGGTTTTCTTTGGTTTTTTCTAATAAAAAGAACTTTAACAAATCTCTGCTCCAGCTGAATTTCAAGGGCATGCAGTAGATCAATGGCTTTTCTAGAAACAATTACCCATACCAGTTAGTGTCTGTACTAGCTTTAACTGAATTGCCTGAAATAGCCTTCCCATCATCTAAATTTAGACTTTAAAACACAACTAAAGAATGCATGGTGTCCTAATGAATAGCTAGTCAGTCTTTCACAGGATTCTGCCTCTGAAAATTAAATTGCACGTGAGCATTAATACTACACCTCAAAAACTCATTCAGCTGCAGCCCTGGTCAGTGTACATTGGTTTTGGATATTTTTTTTCCCTGGTCTATTTGTCTCTGAGACCTTTTTTATGCTGTAAAATATGGCAAGATATTTTATTGTGAAGTGACTTTTAGTTTTGGCTTAGGTAATGACAGCTATATATCCTAGAGATGATAGTATTATGTAAAAAGGAACACATACATTATTTGGCAAGGAAAAAAATTGGCCATCTTTTTATCTCTTCCTTCACAACTTAAATTCTAATAGATGTCATCCACTTAAATTCCTTTACAGCAATAAAGAATGAACTACAGAAAAGAGAGGCGTATGTTACATATTGTAAGATTTCTTTACTTCCCTGATGACTGGGAATACACATTGAGTACAAAGCAGAGGTCTATATTGGAGGCAACATGACACTTGCCTCTGCAGAAATTCAACAGCTAAAACAAAAATGAAAGGGAATAGACCTACCAGCTGCTTAGATTCAGCAGTTCCACTACTCACATGCTGTTCAGTAAGTTTCCAAAGAAACATAGGCTTGGATTTCTGTGAAATTTATCTTCCTAAGATTATGAGGGAGGTTGGGAAGGAAGGATGAAAATCAGTATCATTTGCAAAAAACTCCTCTCCTCTCCCCCACCCCATCCCAGCAACATGAGATATCAGTGGCAGAAGGTCATGCAGATAATTACAACATTATCTCCTGTGCCTTGAGAACTTGGGTCCTCTCAGTGGGAGGGTGATAAATAAGAACTTGTCAAAATTCCATTCATGGAAAACTCCAACATTGCTAAATCTAGAACAGGGGCAGTAAACTCCAGAACTTCATGGAGTAAATAAGTTCTGGAATGTTAAGGTTTTCCAAAGTGAAATGCTTCTCCCTGGCTGAATTTCGCATGTTGGTCGGTTGGGGTTTTTTCCACTTTAAAGAATCAACCTGAACAACAGCAGCTTGTGCCCAGTTCCTACGGGCCTGGGAACCTGAAACTCTGAAACCCCTGGCCTGAGCTGGCTCTGCAAGTTTCAAGGCTCCCTGAAGTGCAGCTGTGAGTCTGAAACTCCTGCATGAGACTTTTCTGTGGTGGGGTCTCTGTGAAACCAGGTATTCTGGAAGCGTGGCTCCCCCGTCAGCCTGCCCCAGGGACTAGAAAATGGAATTTTGTCAACAGAACCTTCTCAAAACTGAACAACTTCTACAAAAACTTTTTTAGTCTTGAGTATTCAGATGGGGAATTTCTGAGCAGATGTAGTTCAGACCTTTCTATGACTTCAGTCTGTTGAGTGCAATTCACATGGCCAGGTCTTAGATCTGTCTTTGGGTTCTTGATGCCCTCCTAAGTGTGTTTTGCCTCTTTCATGTATTAAGTCCTACTTCACACATTCCACAAACTGTGTACCTGTTCCCCAACTAAATAAATGCTGGGTTTCAATGGTAAAAAGACAGATAAACATATTTGTCATCAAAGCATAAGAATGGAATTGCATAGAAGTTCCTTACTGGGGTATAGAAGGTCCTATTTGGTATCACCTGAGAAGCTGAGGCTTGCAATGTATGAGAGAGGGATAATGTGCTATTTCAGTGGAGGGTTGGGAGAGCTTAAAGCCCATTAGTGATTTTGATTTGGTGAAGTGTAAATGTTGGTAACACTGGCAATTCCTGCTTTTACCAAACACATATATAGTCCTCCTCCATTAACTCTCAGATTACATACCAAGTGCTGCCCAACATTGCAGTGCTCCAGAGCAACATGTCTTAATGTGTCCTTCTGTAAATGCCAGTAAATACAATAGTATTTAATTACTTTCGCCCCCCTAAATCAACCAAGGAGCAAGGTATCACCATAACGGAAAAATGATGCAGCACTTGGACTAGGGCTCAGATGCTTTCTGTGATGGTAAATCAATTGAAATGCATCAGTGCTGAAATTAGAGGAGGAAATATCTCTATGATCTTTGTGTGTTACTGAAGCACACTCCAGTAAAGTAGCCCCATTGGCAGTCATTTTACCAATTCAGTTTTAAATGTCAGAATCAAAATGTTGCCCTAGATGGTGATATTTGGAAGGCGGGATCCTCAAAAGCAGGATTTTTAGACATATTCAGCAAGTTGGTAGGCAATGGCTTCTAGATCCATATGAAAATAGAGGTGACTTTTCTTGCAAATAAGCGTTCCTGTTTCAATGGTGACATGAAATGTAATGACTTAAATTAGTTGTCCCAGCCAGCTTTCATTAATAATCTAAATACAACTTTTCACCACATGAAGTATGACTTTATACTTGTGTCATGTCCATAAACCACTTTAAAGTTTTCTTAAAATCCCATGACCTTCACAAGGATACTGGCCAGGTCCTGGAATGGCAGAAGGAGAAAACAAAAACGTGTTTCAATTCTGCCAGCCAAGAAGCAGCAGCCTGAGTACAACTGGCATCCAGGCTGGATTGGGCAAGCCCCAGGAACAAGGGTGCTAGGCTATGCGGCACCACCATGGAGAGCCATATAGGGAGACCTGGACACCACAGTGGCACCCTATTCCTTGACAGATGATGGGGTCCTCAGGTGCAGACTCTCTGCAGAAGGTGTGAGCTCTTCAGCTCAGGGCAGGTCTCCCTGAGGCTGCTCTGCCTGTGTCTGCCCTGCCAAGACAAAATCCCCAGGAGCAGTCACATTCACCTCCTGCTTACTGCAGCTTTGCAGTCAGCCCTCTCCCTCTTCCTTCAACAAAAGGCTGTATTTACCCATACCCACTCCCATCTGGCCTTCAGCAATTAATCTCTGCGCCTCAAACTGCAACACATTGTGTGATAATTCGTTATGTTAATCCCATGTGTCAGCGAGCCACTCAGAGACTGCCCTGTTTATCATTTGGAATAAACCTGGGTTTTCCAGCCATGCATATAAAGAAACAACCACATTCTCTGTCCTTCACATACACAAGGTTAAAGTTTGAAAGCTTCTGTTCCTACGGTACTGTGTTCTTACCTGGTGACAGAATTTTTGACAAATATAATTAAGGGGAACCTAACTACACATTTCAATCTGCAAGCTCCCTTCTTCTTTTAGATGCAAATTTCTAGGACAGAAGCAGTAAGGTATTAAACATATTTACACTATTACGAGCCACTCTGTGAACAGCAGAGCTAATGATGCTTGTTTTTGTCCTGACTGGACCCAGCTACTGAATCTTTCAGGAACACCTTTGAGACCATTGCTGCCTTGGGTGGTGTTTAAGATCACCCAGCCAATTAAAATGTTGCTGAGGGGGCATGTGAATGACAGACAGACAGAAGGGGAGGTAGTGAAATTAATAACACATCTTTTCTCACAGAAGGAAGCTGGAACCCCTCTCACTAGGTGCAGCAAATTCAGTCCTAATCCACCTTGCTTTATAAAACCTGGATTCAGCTCCTCTTCCCGTTCCTTTCCCATTTAATGGGGTTGTAGTGAGTGTGGGGGCAGTTTTTAAGATGGTCTGTTCTGGTTGTGGGCGTCAAGGAGATTTAGGACAGATAAACCAGTACAGTCTGAAATAGGGTTGTGTTTTCCTGGCACTGATGGGAAGAGCTTGTTGCTGCTCTTGGCAGGCTCCCCACAGGCAACGCCTTGGTCTCCTGCAGGTAAAAGGAGCACGGTGATGGCTGACCCACCTCGTGAGGACATGTTTAAAGGAGGGGGGAGGGAAGACGATCCTGAACATGGACAGAGAACAGTTTGTACTCGGTCCCTCCAGCCAGAGCCTCAAGATACAGAGCTGCAGATACAAAGCCTGAGAGGGAGCAGCTTGAGCTGCCGCTGACTCTGGTGTCCTCAGGCCACTGAGGACTGATGGAGATCCTGGGGCATTTTTCCAAGCATTTGGTCCCTCAAAAGCTCTTAAATTTGGCTTCAATGGCCCGCAATTGTCTGAGTACCTCTGAGAATCTGGCGTGAAATGCACACAGTGTCTCTCCTAGAGCTAGAACCAGCTCTCCTGAAGCCTGCAGCAAGCCGTGGATGTCCTTCAGCTGGGTCACATCAGCTTTAGATCACAACTAACAATTGTTTTGTTTTGGTTCTCCATGTAGCTGAATGCCACCCCTCTCGGGTCTGTGACCAAATAAAAAAAAAAAAAAAGGAGGAAAATATGAAGCTAATCCAGGTTATTTTATTTCCTTTTTAAAAAGATTTTCCTCTCTCTGCTTTCAAATTTCAATTTAGCTACAATTCATTATAAAATAAATTGGGCATGTTTGAATGCTGAAATGATGGTTTGATTTTTCTCCTTTTCTTTCCAACTAGATTAGTTTGGCCACGTTCTGCCTGAACCGAAAAATATTTTCAAGTGTCCCATACTTGCTCTTTTCCTCCTTTTTAACGGAATGAAATATTTCTCTGGCATAGTGTTAACCAAATACAGCTAGGCAATACAACAGCACATTTCATTTATTTCAGGTAAAAATTGGCATCAAGACACAGTTAAGGATTTCTGTGCAACCACCTCTGTGTTTTTGTTTTTAAATTAAGGCTTTCTCCTTAGGGCTATTGCAGCATTGGTGTTTCTCAGACTGGAAAGAATTGAATGGAGGACTATGAAAACCTGAGAAATTGCAGGAGGAGCCGTGGGCTGAATAATATGTTCCAAATATGCTCTGTAATATCACAAGAGTAGCAGCTTTTCGACTCAGAATGAGAAATGGATTTGCCAAAAGCACTAAGCTTGGGCCCAAAAGCTGAACTCCAGACACAATTAAAATAACAAGGCTCCAAGCTTTCCTGCAATCAGCCAGCAACTTCAACTTTTGCTGCTTTTAGTTTAATGTCAAGCTTCCCTACCAAGTGTTTACATGTCACTCTGCTAATCAGGCAAACACAGAGGCTGCAAATCAAAGAGCAGCATCCCTGCTATCAGTGGCTAGCACTATAAATGCTGTCTGTCCACTTCAAATGGCTCTAGGTCTGTTTTCCCAGCCTCCTCCTTGTCTCCTCCTCAGGGCTTCTCAATCTTAATGCAAAAGCAATAAGGGCCTATTCCTAAAGGCATGTTTCCTCGGTATATCCTCCCTCCCGACCAAAGAACTGCTTCCCTGATTTGTTTTTAAACCACCAATAACCTAGTGAACAGAAGGGCTCATTAATCCGGGGGAGGCTGTATGCCCAGCAGGGACACAGAGCAGGCTGGGTGGCTCCCTGGCCAGCCTCATGGAGGCCTCAAAGACCATGAGTCCCCTGACCTAAGCAGGGGTCCCTTTGTGCCTGGGGTTCAGCTGGAAACCTTGCTGGCTGAGAGGGTTCAGCTGCCTACAACAGCAGATGGGGAAAGGACTTGAGATAGAAGCTTGCTCAGGGCCACTGAAGCATGAGGTGCAAGCACGTGAGGCCCAAGGTTTTATGAAACACCATTCTCCCTCAGAACTCTTCAACCTTAAACTAAGGCAGCTGATGAAGCAGAACAGGAAGGCAAAGGGGACTGACAGCACTCACCTGTGCTTCTCTGAGCATGCCTAAATGCTCTGGTAAGCATAGTTTTGTGTCTAGTCCTGGCTAGAGCTCTTCCACCTTCTGGGGTAGCACTAAGGCTGGCACTGGCACCAATGCAGGGCTGGGCACTCCTCGGGCTGTTTCAGAGGGAAACAGCAGGGATGGGGCTCAGCCTGCTGCCACCTAGATTCAGAGCTCCCACCCATCCTAAGATAGGTTTTGTACCTCTGCTCTCAATGACTGTGGTGGTGTGCACCTTGCTGGGAGAGCGATGCTGACTTCTGCCAAGGGACAGCAATGCCCTGAGGGTGAATGCAAACCATCAGCATTATACTCACATCTGGGTCTGACCCACCAGGCAGGGATAGGCAAAAAGATGAGTTAGATAGGTTTAATAGTCATTAATGAAGACTTGTGCTTGTTAATTAGCTGAAAAGAGAGTTTTCTCCCATTTTTAGCAAGAAACAAAAGTCAGCAAGATATTCTAATACGGGTTGTAAAAAGACTGATACCTGCCTGGTGTGGGTTCCTTGGTGTCCAGCCTTTGTAAACACTGCTGACAGTGCATCATCTGATATGTGAAGAAAGCCAACATTAGATGTTTTTTGGCATTCTGAATGCTATCTAGACTTTTCTGGCTTTCATGCATGAGAAATTGAAGGTTTGGATCGCAACTTCAAGAGGCTGGCAAAAAGCCATAAACCTACACACACCAATAGGCAGGAATGAAGTCATAACTTGTAATGATGCTGAGTATTGCAAGATCTTCCAATCAACAGCCAAAAGAGCATGCTGGAAGGAAGAAATGGTACAGGAATGAATCCTGAGATGGGAACACAAACAAAAATCTGATTTCTAGGAGCATAATAATGTTTGTCTGCTGACGACTGAGTCCTGACTGACCTTTGTTGTTTGTTTTTTCGTGACTTTATTGCTTTTACAGAGCAGATTTCAGAGAAGTCTGACACTGCTTCCTCAGGAAAGCAGGAAGATTTATGCTGAGATTATTGCAGGCAGTGGTTATGATTTCATTATACAATACTAAGATTGTAATTTTGTGTGCTTACACAGAATGTTTAATGAGCACATTAAGCTAGATGCATTTTATTTCAGTTTGTATAGCAGCCTAAATGGCAAAACAGTATGATACGCTTGTTTATTTGGCATTAAAACTCAGATTCAGTGCTTAAGCATCTTGCTGAATCGGGGGACCATACTGTGATTTAATGGTTCAAATAAGAGTCTTGTTAGTGATCAAAACTCAGGGATCTGTAAACTCAGATTTTCTGACTGGTGGGAAATAATGCTGCACCAGCATGGTAAACTTGCAGACCTTTCCAACACAAAAGAAGGTAATTTTATTGAGGCCTGTAGATACTATCACATTTTTCACGTTCTGTCAGTTTACATACTGATAATGTGAAGGTTATAGGGTGAATTGTACCATTTTTAGGGTGGAGTATACTGTCACAAACATAAAATGCTTCAGAAAATTTAGATTTCTCCTACTTGGCGAACAATTTTTATTTCCTTTCATAGTATTTGAAGATAGATTTCTCCCCATTTAAAACTGACTTGCTGCAAAAAGTAGATGTTGAAACTGGGTTATTTTAATTACAAACCTTACTAAATATCTGAGTTGATGGGGGTTTGCAGATAGTAGGACTGTATTGCTTTAGTTACTAATAACACAGCTACTATTTGGGCTCAGTAGAAGACAGGTGTTTAAGAACACAGAAGAGATTCAGCTTTTGATAGCTTGTATTTTCATAACTCATTAGTGTAAAATGCGATGTGTTGCACTTCATAATGTCGAGTTGGTATCTAAAATAGATCCTTGGATTAGGATGACCTGTTTTAAGAAAATGAATTAATTTAGTGTTATGGGAAAAAGCACATAACAGGCAAAGCAGATTCTTGCTGTGCACTGGCTGTGTGTTTGAACACCAAGGTTACTGCAATTCCCCAGCTGAAGGCTCAACTCTCTTCCCTTCCCCCTAGCTATGCAGTGGTAAAGGACAATACTGACTGCAATAAATGAAAATTAAAAAGGCTGGACAAGGGATCCCTCTACCCTTTCTCGTTCAGACTGGCTGCCCTGAGGATCAGTAGAAAATTCAGCATCTGAGGATTACAGAAATGTAACTATGCAATGGAAAGAACTATTTGAATGTGATGACCCCAGTAGGATCAAAATGATTTAACAGAAAAGAAAAATATGAGTTCTAATAAAAGACAAAGTTTCTTTTTTCCCCTGTGTCAGTTGTATTATGAACAATTGTGGACAACTGGCTCTCCCTGGACTGCTTCTCTTCAGGACTCAGTGGAGGTGTCACTTTCAGCTCTGAGGCCCTCAGTTTAGCTAAGACTTAACTGTTCTTTCAGCTGCTTCAGAAAGGCGTGTTTCCTTATTTAAATAACAATGTTGCTGGTATTTAAATATCTTGCCTGTGTATTCTTCCCTTACCTTTAGGCTGATTTCACCATCACTGAAAATCTTGCTGTGACTACTGCTCAAGAGCCACCTGTAAGATGCAGTTACCCACTTACCAGGGACTTTGTGGTTTGATTTAAAACCTTGGTACCAGTTATTTAGGCTGTGAGACACTTCCAGACCTGTAAAACCATACCTGATAGCTCTCCTGAGGCTACTCGTTGTTCATGTCCAGCCTATGCTCACCTCACAGGACATCTTTGTGTCTACAGAGGGCTGTTGTCAGCAGAGTTGCCCCTGCCTTGCTGTGAGCTATGATAGCTCCATCCAGACCTATCTTTTTGGTGACCTGAAACGTGAAGGAATGGTTGTCTATTGCCCACAACAGCAGTAAGGGTGCTGGGAAAATACTCAAGAATCTCAAAGCATTCTTCCCTTTTGAACCCTGTTCTGCTTGGGGAGGAAAGAGAGGTGCAACCTGTTCTGCAGGACATTCCAATTCTGCTGTCAGGAGATGCCTGCCAGCTTTTCCCCTCTGGACAAGACCAGGACAGAATTATTTAGATGACATTACTGATATGATAATGACTTTCCTTATTTCCCTGACACCCCCTTTTCCACTTTGTGTGAAGGCTACTGTTCAGCCCTTCTGACTGTACCTAGCAACCTAATTCCCAGAGCAAATACCTTGCATGGGGGCTTGTCACCTTAGGGGCTGGTTACAACACAAAGGACTTCCAGCCTACCTGTCCCCACTCCTTCACTTGCCCCAGGCCCCTCAGCTGGGCAGTTCAGGAAATGGAGGCTGCACATACACAGGTGGTAGACAGTACCCAAGGGCATACATGTAATTCAATGTAGGAGGATGTCAGCATGGCATCTGTGCCCAGAGATCAGCTTCCCAGGCTGCTTCTAAGCCGGGACCCTGACACCAATGTGGGGTTTCTCCTGTGATTCCAACTATGACTTACAGCTTCTTTGTGGTTTCAGCTCCCTAAGCTTCTATTGTATTATGCAGCATACACAGTTCTTAACTTAATGACTGGGTAACTATTTATTTTTGTGATTAGCTTTTACACCTCCTCACAAGCTTTTAATTACTGAATTCTCCACATAGTTCTTTAATTCAATTTGTTTTGACCTTTAGTGGAAAAATAAAAGAAAGGTGAGATCTGTGTTATGCCGCTGTATTCTGGCATTCAAAGCTAGAGAAGAGGCCTTGGGAGCAGTGAGCAGGGACACATGGGCTGTGCTGGGAGAATATGGCAGGACAAGAGCATTGGTCCCCATGAAGAAAATGGAGTATTTTATCTTCTTAGAAGAGAAGGTTTTGACACTCCTCCTGCTCACCCAGTGGTATGGTATCTCTTAGCCCTTGATACACTTTGTTCACATTTTTCTCCAGAAAGTAGAGGATCGACACTGAAGTTTTTCCTATCCCAGCCACCACAGGCAGCTCTAGCTGTGCTCCAACGGTGAACACATGCCACATAAGCAGGGCCCTGTGCAAACCTACCATACCAGTCAGAGCTGTGGGGCAAGGGACCACAGAAAAAATCAGCCCCTGAGACATGGAGAACAGGGAGAGGGTGCTGATGTTATACAACAACCATCCCCAGCTCTTTGGGGAACTAGTAGTTGGCTTACCCTTGAGAACAACCAGTGTGCCAGGTCCAGCAATGCCTGTGCCAAGCAGATGTTTGGGATTCCACAAGGAATATTTGATCCATGTCCAGCCAGCCCAGAGGGCTGTGCATCCACTTGGAGTATTTGCACTGCAAGGTGCCAGATTAATGATTAGAGAGATTAACGTCTACAGGTGCAGCCTGGGTTGTGCCAATGAAATCTCTGCTTGGCTCTGCCAGCAGACCTGAACATGAGTCCAAAGGGCCAAAAGGGTGAAGCAAATCCAGAGGACTATGTTTAAGGGTCGAGCTTCTGGCTGCTCTGTCGGTTGTTCAGCACTTGGCTTTTCTGCCGAGAATACCACCGAGGTAACACTCAGTGCAGGCTGGATGACTGACCTTGGGATCTGTCCTAAACCAGGCTGGTTATGCCAGTTTAGCTTTCATAGACTCTTGATGCGGGGGGCCAGAAAAGCTCAGGAGAGGACATCAGCAGCAACAAGAGGAGAATTTGGATTTTTGTGCAGGTCCTTCATCTGGATGTATAGTTAGACTACTCAGGGAGGTGAGGATCCTTTGCTGGCTGGTTCTGCTTCGATCTTCTTTGCTTCGCACTGGTGAATCACCAGAAAGCAATTGCAATGTGTCTGATAATGAGGCCAACAGGCACTGATAGGAGCAGAGGAGCTATTACAATTTCTAAGGAGAATTTCTGAAATTAGTTGTTTGAACAGGCATAGGCAGCATTCACATGGATACATACTCTCCATATCACATCAGCAGAGACTGACACGAATTCCTTCTTTGTCATTCAAGGACCCCCTATTTTTAACAGGCTTTTGTATATTATTCCTTTCCCAAGAAATTCAAACCCAGTAAGTTGCTTTAAATGGGTTTGGGTCTGGTGATGTCAGATCTATTTAAAATAAATTGGTCTGGACCATAAAGCTTCAGTAAAAATCTGTCTTTAAACAGGATCCTTCTGTTTTCCAGATTGTACTATCAGGATCTAAGCTCATTTCAATTTTTTTCTTACTACGCTTATGAATTCTGAACATCTGAAGTAGTTTCAACATATACGATAACTTCATTCTTTTTTATACAGGCATACAAAGTTTGAATAATGAATTGAAAGAATTGGAAAGAAAGAGCCTTAAAATTAATAGTAACTCTGGTTTCTCAAATATTGTCCTAAGACCCCCCCTAAGGAATAGAAGAAATATTCCAACTCCACATGACGGAAAAGCTTTAATGCAGAGAATTCTCCACAGGACTGTTTTCATTTTGTAGTGTATTTTAAACATATGGACAGGGCAGACTGTTAATTATTTCTTCTCCTTTTGGCTCAGTTCCATATATAACTCAGCAAAAGCAGAGCTCTACAGACTATTCAGTGGACAATCAATGGCTCTGCATTTGCTGAGTGCTGAACAAAATCGATGAAAGGGTGTTGTGACTAGCTCTTGAGGCACTTGTTGGCCCACAAAAAATCCCCCATCCTTGCCCTTTTTGTCCCCAGCTGCTGCATCTTGCTCCTTCCCTGATAGTTCAGAGGGGAAACACTTTGAGAAGAGATAGTTTAGTGATCCTACACATGATGTCTGAAAAGGTTATGGGGTAAGGGACTTTGCAACTAATGAGTTCCATGTCCTTAAATGCTGCTGGATGCAATGTGAGCAAAACGTGATGTGACCAGAGAGCATCCCTGGCTCCTGAGTGACACACGTAGGAAGATGTGGTTGCAGGAGCTGGAGACGTTGCAGCCCATGGCTGTGCAGGGCTGTGCAGGGCTCTTTGCTGCGCACTGTCGGCTCTCGAGTGGTGGCAGTGGCAGAGGATCTGTGCCGCTGTCTCTGCTGCCTCTGGCTGTGCCTTGGCAGCCAGCAATGGCACTGCCATTGGCAGGTGTGAGCCAGGAGGCTGCAGAAGCAGCTCCTGTACCCATCTGCTGCCTCAATTAGGCTACTTTGCACCATGTCTGCAGTTGCTGGGCGATAATACCAAATAATGATAGTAACAACAATGATGAAATCAACAACAAAAATATCTTCATATGTAGAGAGGGTAACAATATTAAGAAACACCAAAGGTGAACTCTGGGGATCCCCTTGCCCATGGGGTCAGTTCCTCCCACAAAGGAGCAGTTTGTGCTGGTCTTTCCCAGTTTCTCCTCCCTATGATCTTTCTATGACAATCACTTCAACACCCTCTGTTTCTTATCTCCCATCAGGGCATGGTGTGTGCTGCAGCAGACTGGTGCTTATCCTTGTGTCTGGGGACCAAGTAATGCATCTACTCTTGCCACTGGTCCTAAAATTCAATGAATACTTAATTACTACAGTGTTTGTTCTGTTAGCAATATTTTTATTCCGTTGCAAACATTTTTCACATATAGTGGGAGTAAGGTCTCTGCCTGATATAGATATAGTTGGTAGTCTGAACATGTAGCTATAAACTAGAGAAAAAGAATGAACAGAACAAAGTGTTGGATTAATGGTTTTAAGATGACATAAAGGAATGCTCGAGGGTTCCTGTGCTTTGTGGCTGGGAAGAGAACACATCAAGAAGGAAGGGAGAGCCACAGATTATGGAGTTATTACTCATTATTAATTATATATTTTGCACTGGTACAACCACCCTGAGATCTAAGCATACCTTGCAACCAATAACAAATTAAGCTGCATGCTGGCCCTTTGATAGTAATCACAGAAGATGGAGGATTATGTACCCCTGGCCAGGATAGACTTTGGTTTGCTTTCAAAGAACTGTGGGAAAGGTTAACATCAAGTTTAACATAATTGTCTAAATTAGATGCATTAGTGGGATGGTGATAAGCATGACTCAGAGTGCTCAGATCTGCCTCACAGACACCATCCCTTCTCTCTTCTGTTTCAAGTCAGAAAGAAGTGGTAGCCATGTCAGATTCAAATCTTTCAGGGTAGCTGGGTCTCCGAAAAATATTCTCTGTGGCTTTCCTTGCCAAGAAGCCAAACGTGACTTTAAATAAAGCAGATAAAATCCCTTCCCCTGTCCTCCTTTCATATCCTCTAGTAATTGTTTTCTAGACTGAGCCCTTGACAATGTGCCTGTACTCACTGCTGATGCCTGACATGTACCCTGGCATAACAACAGCAGGTTTCCAAGGATCTCCTCATGCCTAGGGAGGCTGGACCATGTTCGATAGCCATGGACACCCCAAGCCCCTCCTGCCACCTCTCCAGACTGATGAGCCATGATGAGCTGGCACCATGATCCACAGGGACCAAAGGGACAAGCACCAGGATGATCTCAATCCTGCAGAGAAGGGCAAATCAACTTCTCTGGAGCAATGCCAGTCCTGGCCTTGGGGCCCTCTCTTGATGAAGCTTACTGGCTGCTGACAAAATGGCATGGGAAAGACACTGAAATAGTTATTTGAAGTGCAAAGGTCCCATCCCTGCTGATGCATCAAGGAGTCTCCTGCACCCCACCTCAGCAGTAGCCTGCTTGCCTCAGTGGGGCTACTGACATGTATCGCCTCATGCATACCTGCAAATGCCCAGTATTTCCTTGCCTCACTAACTGGAAAATTTCTACACTGGCAGCCATGAGAAAGGTTCACATGCTTATTCTGCTTGGCCTTTGAGTCAGATATAACTCCTGAATGCACAAGAGGGGGATCCTGTTCAGGTGATGTGTCAGGCTGTTCCCCCCAGCACCAAGCAGAAAGAGCAGGTTGGCTTCAGCTGCACTGGATCACCTACTTTCCCTTTAGAAAAAAACTCCCTCACTTTGTCCAGGGATCTTGGAGAGCACACAAAGTATTTCCTAACTGGGACTGCAGCAATGCTAATGGGATTTACTGAACATGTCGATCTTTCCTCCCATGTCTTTTCTTGCAAGATTTCAGTGTGAAGCAGCAAATGAGCAGGGTTTAGGACTGGGTTCTCCTTCCCCTCCCTGGCAGAGCTGGCTGCAAGGCAGGCTGCGGCCTCCCTGTGCTGGGTAGGTCACGGCACAGCAGAGCACGGCACAGCTGGGGTGCCTGCCAGAGTGGGATGCAGATGGGGGAGCACTTGCAACATAACATCATGCCCTCAAATCATTACAGCCAGACAGGCCAGTGATTTGCAGTCCTGTTCTTCACTGCACTTTAGCATCTCACCCCTCAAGAGATTTCAAGGGAAAATAAAAATCCAAAGCCTGAGTGCTGGCAGGCAAAGCTGGCAGTGCTGAGCAGCTGCCCGGCAGTCTGCAGCACTGTCCCTTCCCCCAGCCACCGCGAGCTGCTGTGCCAGTCTCATTTTGATGCTGCCTATGTTCAGATTTCACCTTTATTTTTCCCCCATTTTTTTGCCCTTAAGCAAAATTCAGCTCTTCCATTTGCATGATGCTGAGCACTCCCCAGTCCCAGCAGCTGGAGGGTGCAGCCATCAGCCCCAGGACAGCTGTCACCATCCCTGCTGAGGGAAGATGAGCAAAGGGGCTTCCATATATGCAGAGCAAGAGGTTTGGATCAGCAACAAAAACATTTAATGCAAGCTTGAATGCATATTAGTTTGGAACACTGATTAGATCCAGAAATAAAGGGATTGATGAGCCAAATGTTTTGGGGAGCCAGCATTTTGTATAATTTATTATTCCTCAGCTAGCTTGAGTTGGAATGGGAACTGATTGAATAATTGAGTATCACTTTGTCGCATACCGGTCCTGTTTGTGTCAGAGGTTTTGGCTTAGGATCTCCAAACCATTTGGCAAGTAACCCAGCTAGCTAAATATGGCCTTTTTTTAAAAGGTGGCCAGGGAGTACCACTAAGGGGATCACAGATGTGTGAGGGAAGCTGTTCCTGCTTCTCTACAGTGCTTTGGCTGCATGGTCCTGACTGAGTGTTGGCCCCAGACAGTGAAAAAGCATCAGTGAAAAAGGAGCACTGAGAGACTTCCATGAAATTCTTCTCTAAGTTTAAAATGGAGAGACTCAAACAGGAAACTCTAGTCCAGTGAAGGGAATACCCAGGTAAAGGAGACCCCACAAACTCATGGGGAGGGAGGATTCACTGAAGAGATGACATGCGTGATGCAGATAGGGGAAAAAGGGCTCCAGTGGAAGAGAGAGAGGCTGGAAATGCAGGAGAGCAGTAACAGCACATGCACAACGCTACCCAGAGCCAGCTTCAAGGAAAGAACCCTCTCCTCCTTTCCTGTGGAAATCTAAACTCAAAACACTTGCCTGCCTACATATAACATTGGGTTGGGAAAACATGTTGAGGTCTACAGAGGAAGTTCACTACAGAATGATTTCTCTGCTGGAGAAATGTAGATGTAAAGGCAATGCATGAAAAGGCCTGGTTTCGATGGAAGGTTGCTGCATGGCTGCTCTCTCCCTGGGCTTTGCCTGCCCCCTCCCTCCTTGCACAGCCCCTGCACACATGCTGCTTCCTGGATATTTCTGAGGATTATCTTTTATCTGCCTCTCCACCAGCTTCTGCAGAGCCCACCCAGAGCAAGGCTGCCACACCAGTTATTATTATCGCTCACTGGGAACAAGGGGTGTGGGTGACTTTCCTATTTATATCCAGAGTTTCTCACTTTGAAAACATCTTTCTCACCTCTTGTTAAAGTGTCATTGGATGAACACCAGTACTGCTGTGACACTGGGCCATCTCAGCCTGTCAGTCCTAAACTATTAGGGTATCCTGGTGAGAAAAAAGGGTGATTGCAGCTGAGCTTTGCCTAGTTTGTGGTCCTATGGGGTAAAACACTGGAGGCAAAACTACTCTTGGTTTCAATCTTAGTTTCTTTTGTCTAAAAAAGGAAAGATGTTGGTGAACAGCAAGAGCTAACTGTTCACAGACTAATGAAAAGGAAGGTGATGTATAATGCACTCTAGGATGTAATTATTCATGTTACAGTAACTTGAGTAGTTTCTGTCCTCTGTAAGACCCATTTTCCGGTAAACTGGAAGAAAACTGATTGAAGTCCATTCAAATAAATCAGTGGATTTATTCAATAAATTCACAATAAATTCATGTGTTATGATGTATGTGTACTGCAGTATGCCTGTGGGAGCCAGCATCCCAGCCTGTACTTCACTAGACACTCAGGTAACTAAGTCATCACCTTTACTTCAGAAGGTTTTGCATGTAAGGCCCCTGCCTTGCAAACTGTCAGATGGTAATTTTCCAGTCAAGGCTGGGACAAGGGGCAGTGGTGCCTGTCAGAATTCCATCCTGAGCACAGTACCCACACTGTGACAGTTAAATGATTCCACTAGCATCCCATCCTGTGGCCTCTCACTTCTTCTAACCAAAAGATTAGCTGTTCAATAGAGCAAAATGAAGGAGACACCTGAGTAGGAGGGAAGGACGGCAGGCAAAGAAAGCAGCAGAGCCCATGGCTGTGTATGAAGACAAGGCAAGAAATTAACTCTGCCACCTGTGCTATGGTCATTATAACAACACATGCATTTCATTTATTGTGTTAGAACAATTTGACATTTTACTCTGATCCAGTTAGCCATAACAATATTGTACAGGTGCATAAGACAGATCAGAAGATTGCAGTGAAGAGGAGAACAAATGCTTCTCCTGGCATCCTTGACAAGTACTGGGTTTAGCAGAGAAGGCAGACTGCCCTGGAAGAGATTCCGGCATCATTATCTACCTGAAGTCTTTCAGCAGCACATGAAAGTTGTTCCACTGGTCTTCAGCATATGCTAATGTGGTCCTGATATTTATCATCACAGATGATTTATTCCATTCTGTGTAAAAGAAGATTTGCTTCTGATAGTACACATTAGGCAAAAGGGTGTAAAATCAATCTTAAAAAAGAGATTTTTATCAGCATATTCTAAAGGATACAGAATACACTTAATGATACACTTGCAGATAGGGTGTTTAAAGCATCATATGCAGGCATCTTGCATTACAAAACTGGCAAAGGGATGGAGGCGAGCAGGATGCATAGATACATCTTCTTTTAGATTCCTTTGCCAGGCAGCTGGACCAGCTTAGAACAGGACTTTCAAACTCTGCAATCATATCTACATCTTTCATTCCTGCAGAAGCCTGTCAGATTAAGGGATGTGATATAGACTCTTCTGTCATAATAGAAAAGGGTTTATATGGGTTTTGCATTGAAGATATGATAAAGCTTTAAGAGGTTTGTACAATTGTATGCTAATCCTCGGCAAACAGATCAATATCAAGGTAAAAGGCATAATGTTTTTGCAGAAGGATGGATCAAGATAGATATACTCAGATGAGAGGCAAGGCTACAAGCAAGTTGCCAGGTGATGCTTGTAGTACAAAATCAAATAAGGAAAGATTTCTTTTTGCAGGCATGGTAAATTTGTTTCTGTTCATCAGGAACCATGTTAAACCTGGAACAGTCACATTTGATCATCTGACCTATCTGAATTGTTTAGCACATCAGGTTTCTGAGTAGCTTATTGCTCAGTGTTGCTTCATGGAAATTTATATTCCCCGGGAGAACACTCATATACACTTATGAGCATCATTAAAAAATTAAATAACATTTAATCATGTATGTCATGCAGAATTTATCAGTGACGGTGGACATTTCACTGAGTAGGTTTTCCCCTGCTGTAAATCAGTACACAGAAGTAGAATAAAATATAATAAGATGAGAAGGATTATCTAGTGTGGAGGGAGCATAGCAATCAAAAATGATGGTTCCTCAACTAAAAACAATTGGATTTTGCAGACATGCCCAGAATCTGCTACATATACTTGTGTCCTTGAAAAATATATTGATGGGATTACTGACTAGTCACAGCTTGCAAGTTAAGAATATCTCTGATCTATTCCACAGGGAAAAGGAAGGAGCAGGAAGAGGTTCTACAGGAAGGACCTGGTGTGGATAAAGCACTTAATGAGTTATGTGATTGCATAGTATGGCTTGACAAATACAGTGATGAGAAGAACAGGGGCATAGTTTAATACTGGCCTTGAGACAACAGATTAATTTTGTAGGCACAGTAGATTATCTTTCTGTAGCCCTGGGCTACTCTGTCCCTCCCTCCTTCCCTCCAAGAAACCTTGCCTGGGCTGCCTGCAGCCACCGACCTGCATGTGAGAAATTGCCAAGAGAAACACAGGTAGCAGAGGGCACGGAGCAGCTGGTCAGACTGGGAGGAGTAGGAGGAGGAGGAGGAGGAGGAAGAGGAGGAGGAGGACGAGCAGGTGGGCTGGGTGCGGAAAGGCAGCAGCAGGATCTGGGAGCTGGGCCTCGGGCAGAAGGGAAGGGCAGCTGTGGTCACCTCTGCCCCTGGGGTAGGCAGGGCTGGTGCTCACTGTCCGCCCTGCATTCCCATATCAACCCTGCTTGCTTGGCAGGTCAGTCACCTCTTAAAATCTCCCCAAACTGTCACAGCCCTGAAAACCCTGCAAGGTCGCTGAATGCAAAGCAGGTAATGCAGCCATCTCCATCACTGTCAGGGCTGGGACAAGTCTGAAGCTCTGGCTTTCTCAAGTTCTCCCTGCAGAACCGTGTCAGCCAAAGGGGAGTGGACTGGGTGCTGCTCCTTTTGTTCTTGAGCAAACACTTCCAAGATCCCGTCGGACACACATCTGCAAACACAATTACACATCCATCACCAGCAACTTAATTTGAACAGAGCAGCACAGGTGTGTTAGAGACATCTGTAGCCTGAACAATTTTTTTCACTAGCTTCAGCAAATTCAATTCTCCCTTTTCTGTGGGAGCAACTGAGTCAAGTACTAAAATGTCTTCCCACCCATACAAGCACTTTCAGGAGAGCAAAATACTTTGAGTTTAGGGTCCAGTAAGTCTGGGGTTATGTGAGCATGTCCTCTTTTTCAGCATAAAAGTTTTGTGTAAATGAGGAAACTAAAAAGGAATTTGGACTTCTTCCAGATTTTGCAGGTTTCAAATACATTTTGTCTCAGCAGACAGCTTCACACTGACTCCAGAGTCATTGTACACAGACACACACACATACACTCTTACACCAACTATGCACTAGGGAGACCATCTGTGTCTGTGCTGCCAAAGTGACATCCATGTCCTCAGCAAGTCCCACACATGGCAGTCACCTTTGATTTACCACACTTAGCTGTACAGCACACGTGATACAGGCTCAGTTTGTTCCAAACTCTTCAGATATATTATATTTTTGTGTGGGATAAGTGCGAGAGGTCTGAGATACCTAACACACTTGGCATATGTCCTCTGCACACCCATTTCCATCCAGGATTCCATACCCAGAGATATAGGGGCCGTTGTGAATAGACTGAGTAAATTACAAGCACGACTGGCACCCTATACAGCCTGTTCACCACACCCAGCCCACACCATACACTGGGTACCACAGGGGACTCTGGGCAAAGACACAGCCTGGTTTGCCAGTTATCACCAAGGACCCTCATTTCCCAAGATCTGGGAACTGGAGATGGTAACTCCTAATAAGCAAAGTGCTTACTTAGTTTCCTCCACCCTTTTAAGTCAAAAAGGAAAGGCAAAAGCAGAACAAGCAGTGGTAGGTGTATGATGATGGGGTTAGCTAATTGAGCTCTTTGGCAATTTCAGAGGTACGCAACTGCACAGCCTTGGTGGTGGCATGTAATCGCATATTTGCACAATGGCGTGAGGCAGCAGAAAGCTACCCAGATCAGAATTCAGTTATGGGTCTCATTCTGTCAGTGAGAAACTTGTTTGGTAATCCCTCATAACCCCAGGATTTTAAATAATGTTTTCCAAAGTCATTCTTCTTTCCAGGGAGGCCTTCCTGTCACAACCAATATGCTTTACAGGGAGGCTTTGCCCCCAAAAGTCCTTGTATAGTTCTTGCATTCACAAACTAAAAAACCCCTGGGATGCACTGTGCCTGATGCTCAGTAATGACTCGACTGAATACCTGAGTTGGTTACTGCCCCAGTAGGGCTGGACCCCTGGGACTCTGTAAGAACCCCAGCATGCTTCTTTCCCCACAGAACCATTGGCATGAGTGGGGCTTCCAAATCCAACAACTCACCAGCTAACCTTATCCAAAAGAAAATCCAAATCCAAAAGAAAATTCAAATCCCCTGATTAAAGAAAAATGTGCTTTACTTATTCCTTGTTCTAGCAACTCAAAAAGCAGCTGGATGAAACTCTGTTAAAGTTATACCCCAGTCCTGCCCTGCTGGCTGCAAATTTCCATGCTCAGCTTTTAGATGAAGGACGCATTATTACCCCAGATTGTAATGGGTGAGCAAAACCAAGATGCTTATGAGGAAGCGCATGTTGCCTTTTTAAAAAGAAGGGCTAATGTGGGGAAAGTTCTCATTTAGATTTACACTATAAACAAAGTTTGTACAGGCAGGAGATGCCAAATTCCGGGGCTTGACAAGAAAAGCCTCTTACTGTGGGGGAAACCAGCATACCCCCTGGTGAAGCTCTGTTCAAAATCTGAGCTCTTTGAAGGTAGCCACTATTTACATCATCTGCTAAAGAACTTGAAGCTCAACAACAATGAACACCATAAAGTTTAAACATCAGGGTTAACATCAAGATTTCTATTACTCTGAAGTCTTAATGTGTCACCATTCTCAAGTTCCTTGAGCAGCCTGAGAACTGCCATGGCCTTGTTGATCTTAAGCCATTGACTCTGTTTTGGGAAAAAAACAGTAATAACTGGGTTTCAGAACCACTTCTCCCCTAAGCATTCAATGTGCCTTTGCCCTTCAAACAGGGTGGATAGGACACAGGTTGTTTTGTTATTGTTATTTCCAAACTAGGTCTTCTAGGTGTGTCTCCTGTCTTTTGTAAATGGGAGTGTTATGTCATGCAGCTGAGCAGCTATCTAGATTTAAAAATTTTTTTCTGGTTGCTCATGCCCATGGCACTTCAGCCTTAGCATGAGGCTTAGTCAGAGAGAACAAACTCCTTTTTGTGCATTCTCCTACAATGCTTGCAGTGGGTCTGAAGACAGTGAGAAAACAGTAAATGCAGGTTGAATATGTGGGGAATTGATAAAACTGAAACTGAGGAGCAGAAGATAATGGAGAATATGCTCAGAAAAGGTCATGTTCACTTCTGAGTCTGTGGGGGACTGGGCTTTTTAGTCTGTTTCCCAGCCTCTGAAAGATAAATGGCTTTTCATCAGTGTGGGCAGGATCCCCCATGAGGAGACCCCATCCTAGCTGCCCTCTGGGGATGCTGCTGCTCTCCTGGCCAGGACAGGATAGACAACATCCCAGCAGGTCCTGTAGCTCTCAGGCTATTGTCATCCATCTGGATGCTGAGAGACTTGCTGAACAAGTTTAGCAGCTCATATAGCTTCTCATAAGATACTAGATAATTGCTCCTGGATTGTTGTGCGATGAGTAGGTAAGATAACAGGACTATTAAGCACTGTTTCATCACCACCCCCAAACCAGTATACCAGATACTTCCTCTAAAAATACTGTTTCATCCCAAATCTAATAAACATATATATTCTAAACTCCATCTACTGTAACAGTGTTTAATTAATAGGAAAAATGGCCAGTGTTAGATTTGACAGCTCAGGTGTTAATTATCATGTACTAGGATCTGTTAATTACCTGAAAAAAAAGTAAGAGGTAAACACTTTGTGTTTTCAGTCTGGGCAAATACAGTAATGATTTTTCCAAGCCTTCAAGCCAATTTCCTTAATGTTTTCCTCATAATGCATTAAGACTCCCATTCAGCAGGAACCATAAACATATGCATGATCCCAGTGTGACACTGGGTAGCTGCTTGCATTAACTGTAAGATTAATACCTGAAAGAGGGCCTGAGAGACCCAGAAGCAGCAAAGCTCTGTAGACCTGTCTTGGCAAGTGGAAGCAGTGGCTGGTCCCTCCTCACAGCTGCTTCAGACTGCAGGTGAAATCCCACCTGCCAAGGGTGGTGGGCAGTGTTAGGATATGTTGTTTGGCCTGGAAGGTCTGTTTCCCCTGTGAACCTCCAGTTCATCCCTGTCATCATCCCCATACTACTGAGGATAACAGAAGGTGGAAATCACCGTTTTTAAAGCCCTTTTTTTGCTACAATCCCCAGCCTTCTGTGGCTGTTGGAAGGTCAAACCATATCCTGCCTCAGAGGAAACAAGAGGGATACACAGTGAGGTCAAGTCAGTGGCAGTGAAGGGATCAGCTGGCATCTCCCAGCCACTCACCCTGGCCCTGGGCCAGCAGTTCCATGGTTTCCCTTGCTCTGCCACTGTGCAGCACCCAGGGCAGGGCTTACCAGGAGTGATCATGAGGCTGCAGTCCTCCCATGCCACAAATAGGTCTTGTACAGGATGAGGGCCGTGTTAGGCAATGCCAAAAAGGCTATGCTGCTGCCTGGTACCCACCTTGCCACAGTGATTGCACCCATGTGCAGTACGTGGGTGCAAGGCATTTTGCAGGAGACTCTGCCACTACCTGTTGCCTCCCAAACTGCTGGTAAGGTGATGAAGGGATTATTACGGGTTTAGATACAATACACAGGCCACCAAGATCATCGTCTTTGGTAAGACCATACACTCTGCCAAAACTCATAGCACAGCTAGCCAAAGGACTGGAAAACCATAGTTTCGTTTGTAGAAAAACTTCAGAAGCTTCTGGGACCTGGTCCATCTTTGAGCTTTGCCAGTAGTGTGGAAAGTCTGCACAGCAAACTGCTGCAGCTCTGTTAGCTGATGCCCTGTGGCACTTTGCTACTGGGAAAGTGCTTTTGTTGATATGGTTTGTTTCATTTTAGGACTTGCAAGAGAGCTTTTTTGCTGTGTGTCCCTAGGTTAGACTGTACAAAAAAGCCAGTATCCACCTTTCAAGGACAAAAACGATTCTGTGAGACATTTCAATCTCAGTATAAGTCTGCTGGATTATTATCACTTATAATTAATTCCCTACGTGCTGCGACATTCCCTGCTGGCAACCTCTTTTTCATCTGTAAAAATACTGAAGAGTTGTAGGCAGCAGGAAGGCTTGCCAAGACATCTGTATCAAGGTTGTTAGTATAGACAAGGAATATGTGTGCCACACGGGAGGTCTGCTGTGTTTAAAACAGACCCGTTCTATCCACACTACAGCCTCTCCAGGGGTATGGCTATGGCAGTAGTATGGTATTCTGTTTTCAGCGCAAGCTTTAACTCTTTACTGTTTGTACAATAATATGTATTTTGAACCCTAATGCATTTTTCACTGTGAGTTGATAAAAAAAATTAACTACCAGAGAAAAAGTGCTTTAAATTTGATCCTGAAAGTAATTTTAATTTTTAATAGTTTGCTCGTCCTCTCTTTATACACATCTAAACACGCTCTGAGTCTGGACCAGTTTGTTGCCTCCCGTGTCCTTACACCCAGCACATCAGTTAAACTGAGCATTTTGTACCAGCTGAGCTTAACAGCAAACATATGCACCACGCTGAACCAGCTGAATTCAAATGCTATGATAAACAAGCTGCCATAGGAATGACACCACTTGCCAAATATCCCGCGAGCCTGGGTGCTGGGCTGCAAAAGAGGAGAGCAGAATCTGAGAGCTGTTTAAATTCCTGCACTATTCTTTGCTCCCGTTACTGACCTATACCACACTTACCCTTGACCCATAGGACATCCTGAGAAGAACCCTGCTCTTTACTTTAGCAGTGGTCTTGGTGGTAGCAAGGCCAATGGCTTCCCCAGAGGCACAGAAGCTGCCAGGCCCACGTGCTAACTTGCAGATATGCACAAGCATTTAATGGGCTCGCTGATACAGCTTTGAAGTAGAAAACTGACTTGCAGAATTTAAGGGTGAGCTCTGATTTTTGTTATCTGGTGGAGAGGAGTGCACATCTTATAAAATGCTGGAAGGTGGAGGGGGACCTTGCCCTTCACTATTTCTTCACATCCTTCCACAAGTTTGGATGAGCAGAGTGTGATGTGTCTCACACTTAGCTGCCATGAACTATTTGTTATGTTGTGTATTTGTTATGTATGTCTAAGACAGAAACTAGGCTAAACTAATATTAGCCCCCATTTTCTGTTAATTTAAATAAAAGCCCACCTCTTTATGGTGCAGGTTGTGTTTTTTTCCCTCTGAAGGCAGTGGTCATGTTCTACCTCCACACTGGTTCTGCTGCTACCAGGATCAGCCTCGACCTACAGAAATATCCTTACGTATTTCTAATGGCATATGCATGCCATTAGAAACTTGTCCCTTTTTAATCAGATTTATGCAGAAAAGCACACTTTATAATGGCAGAGGGAATTCTCCAATGCATTTAATGTCAAGGCAGGTCAGTCAGACTAGTATTAGCTCTAATTGCCACTCTAACCTTTCTTATGTTCCTTACCTGCATCCCCTTTCTTGCCTGAGGCAATATAAATAATAAAAATATTTTCTATCTCATCACATTAATTCATTGAGTAGCACAAGGGGATACACTCAGCAGCAGCAGCAATTTGTGGACTTGGAGTGGGCCTGACCCAGGTATCATTCACCGAGTCTGTGATTCAACACTCATTAATACCAGCTCTGTATCTACCAGATCATCTGGCAGTACAAGTTTAATCCAGATCAGGAACAAGCCTTCAGCTGCATTTCTATCAGGTTAGTAATTGTGTACTTTAGGGAGTCTGTGCCAGCTTGCACCATCATCATGACCTGGCAGCCCTGGTGTTGTGTTCACCATCTTTTTTCAGTGTGTCTTCATGTGACTGAAGAATGCTGTCCCAGTTGCATTGAGAGGATGTTTGGTGGTGGCACCCCAAGGGACCAGCCTTCCAGTTCCAAAGACAGGTCGTGTATGTTTCCAATGTGATCCTGCAAAAGGTGTTCAGGGAAAGCTCAGCATTATTGTCAGTAAAATATTTCCAAATCACTGTAAGTAGCAGGATTAATCCACACCTGACTGCATCCTTACATTTGGTAGAACTGATTCACTTAGATCCTGTTGTTTCAGCTAAATTTCCTGATCCCTTGCCTGTCGGTGAATACAGCCTAAGTATTACACGTTGCCACTCTGCTTTGGTGCAGAAATCGGACTACTATAAGATAACTTTGGAGCCCAGCAGAGTCTCTGTTCACATTCTTTGCAGGGGATGAGTACAGATGGACAGCGTGCCTGGGCTTGTCTATATGGGTGTCTCCAGGGTTGGGACCCTTTGGAGGAGGCTGATGCCTACCCCGTGTCAGGATCTTTTGGATCACCTTAGACAGGAATTGAGAGTTTGGTCTGCTGGCCTGGTAAGCTGCACAACACCTTGGTTTCCATAACTCTTGACCGGCTAAAGCATACAAAACCAGCACATGTGCTCCTGTTTCGGAGAGGAGCAAGGTAAATGCAGACAGTGTATGTACTGTCAGTCATCATTCATGCTCTTGCTTCCCCTTCTTTTTCAGAAGAGAGCAACTGCCTCTAAACAAACAGGGTAAGACATGCTCCCACAAAGCATCGTTGTCGTATTCAAGGGCTGTGCTTGCGTCCCAGCTTGTAATGCAGTCCAACTCCTTTGCCCCAAGAGGAGCAAAACACTTGGTACCACACGTCATTGCCGTTGCTCTTCATAGGGTCATCTGAGGGAGTTAATCCAAAAGGGTTTATACAAGGTGCTGAAATAATTGGGCGGGATGATATGGCAGACTGTACTATTCTGTAGGTTTCAAGTGACAGCCAATTGCATGGACTTTTGTCCTGATATGTCTGTGCCAGAACCTGTACTTGGGTTCAGCTAGGATGCAGTTCAGATGTGGAATATGGATTCTGCCTCTGAAGGTGCAAGCAGTGGAGACACACTGCTCCTGCTGTGCATGAGTGAGTCCAGGCACTAACACGATTGAAACTGAGGCGTGTTGGCAGCAGGCAAGGAGAAGTATGGTCACAGTTCATGCCTCAGGAGTGTGCAAATAGACGAGGAAGTCCCTGGGTCCAAACCTGCCTACGGAGCAGAGCAGCAATATCCAGAAACCACAACACTGGTGTGTAGATGGCAAGAAAAGGCTATGAGAGGTCCAGTCAAAGACCTACAGGCAAAAAGCTTGCAGATCTGCTGTGAAAGTGTTGTAAAACATGAACACTCCAATCAGTAGAGTCTCTTTAGGCTGATAAATGGATTAACATAATACATATTTTAATTTAATACATATTTTTGACACAGTGCCAGGTACCCAAAATTTCATTTCTGGACAGACAGAAGCATGGCCTGGGGGCAATCCAAAGCAACTGATTTGGAGCCATTGCATATAAGACAACTTCTGTTTTAGAAGCAGAGATCAGACACTCCAAAAAAATCCAAAAAAAGCAAAATGCAGTAACATAAATAACTGTGAAATACATAATTAGTTTAAATGCTAAGGGTAGGGAATTTATTAATGTAGAAGCTTAGAAAAGGCTAGGAGATAAAAAGTTGCTACAGCTGACTAGTAGGAAGGACCAAGTGTCTTCTCATAATTCTTTTTATTTTGGGTGTTTTTCAGAAATAACTCATAAGATCATGTATTTAAATGTCAAAAGAAGGCTTCACATCATTCCTCCCACCTCATAGAAAGGAAGAAAATGGACAAGGAACGGAGGTGCTGGTAGGATTTGTAAGTTTGTCCCTGAGCTGCCACAGAACAGTTTCACCATTGTGCTGATTACAGGAGGCTGAATCACTGGTAAGTAAATGGCCCTTGCCAAGAACTGCAAATGTTCCAACCACTTCAAGAACAAAACTGTGCAACAGAAGCTCATGTCCAACTCTTTGGATAATGGTGTACCTTGGTTGGGGGGAAGGGGGCTTAAGAAGTGATTTTTCTTCCATGGACTTCCCACTGAGAATTAAATATAGATGCACCTTCTCTTTCTTATGGAAGCCCAGAAATCATTGGAAGCTATGAAATTATTAAAAAAAACCAATCACTGTATGCAAGCCCCTAGGCACCTGGACTTCTTGTCCAAGGCAATGCAATGGGCTATGGTGACCCCTGGTCTGATCCAGAGTCACTGCCCTTCTCTTCCTGAAGCAAGGAAAACCAACTAATTTCAATTTGAGGCATTTTTCATTACCTTTTTCCTATTAGGCAGTCCTAGTCTCATTTATTGTCTCTGAAACAATCTTCAGAGATTCTTCTTCCTGCATATGGCCAAAAACCTGGCAGAAATTAGGAATATTTGGGCTGTTTGGAAACATGTGGGATATTCCAACTTGGTCCAGAATAAATCGGTCTTTGTGGGATTTCACAATGGCATTCACCCATACATTTCTGGATATTCTTTGCTGGTTTGTTTATCATCAAATATTTAGGTTATCTTTACTTTGCTCTGAACCCTCCATTGATCATAGCCCTTCCATTTGACCCCACTCATTGCACATTTGCACAAAAGATGGAGTGAGGCTGCTGCTGGGAGACTGTTCACTTCCCAGCTGCAGAAAGTTTTAGGAGCAGAAAATCAACCAGCACACCTGGCATGGATTTATCAGGAACTTGTGCAGCATTAACTAAAACAGATGGACTAGAAGCATGCCCTTAAAAAAAATCCTAAAAAAATACCCTAACCAATCAAAATCCCAAAACTACTAAGCAAACTTTGCAGTCTGGTATTGAATAACAAAACCAAACCATCCTCCAGAAAACCAAGTGTTCAGAAATCTAAGTGATTATTCCATTCAGGGAACAAAGACATTAAATTGACAGAACCAGATAACTTTAAAGAAATACTTCAAAAGATGCCTTAGTGGCCAGCTCAATTGCACTATGATGTCCCTTGGAAAGTCTATCATGTTTCTATGCAAAGCCTGGTTTTGAAGTCACTTTTATTTATGTAAATAAATAAATAAAATACTGTTTATACATTATGTGTGTTTCTATGTATAAGCATACATTTTAAAAAAAGCTTTGTATTTCAGCATCCTTTTTTCTGCCTACAAAATGTCATCACTGACAAATTTTGCAGCACAGCTCTGCAAAACTTCTGCCTGTTCAGAGAGGACAGGGGCTGAGACAATTGAAAAATGCAGAATGTCCTCAGGGGCTCACTCCCGGTCATAATTCATGCAGTTTGCTGCAAGTAGAGATGTGAGTAACATCTCCCATCTTGGCTCCACCCCAAAGAGTAACGACTTTCACTTTTCATTCTGTTCTGACCTAGGTTTCAGAGACTGGGAAAGCTGAGAGGAAGGTTTAATTTAACTGGTTCCCAGTTCATGTAATGATTTTGGAAAAGAGCCTCTTCACCAAAAACATAAGTTTGGTAGTTTGTTTTTTTTTCCTAAGCTGAATAGCCCAATCTTCAGTACAGCACTAAGTCTGAGTGACTTCACATCCTTCCTTAGAGCATGTATTGTTCATCTTCATTTAACAACTTATAAAGTTCGTAAATATTCTGAGGGAGATTAGATCACACTGACACTGTACTGTGCATTTACCCTTGTGTATAAATACACACACACATATCTGTCCACTATGTGTCTGTGCGTATATATAGGCATACATACATTACAAAAACTGGTAAGATAAATAATAAGTGTTGCAGTATATATGAAAGTATGCACAACCTTACCTCTTAGAGTAGAAATTTAATATATAAGAAAGCCAAGTTTGCATAATTATTTGTATCAAAGAGTGCAATTAAAATTTGTATTTGCTTCCTATCTTTTATAAGAGACTTTTGTTAGCAAAAAGGATTAAACATAGTATTTCACTGCCCACACCTGAATTTTTATCTATTTCTTAGCCATAAGGCAATATTGGCACAACAAAACAAACCAAAAGGCATATCTTCTGAAGAAGACTCAAAGGTGAACACAATTCTGCAGTCAAGCAAAATTGCCAGCACACGCTTTCTCTGATGTTCCCAAAATAAGTAAGTTGTCAGTAAAATTCCAGTTCATACAAGGTCATAAGGAGTTCTCTGTCCAGAAATTAGACCACGATTTGAAAAGAGGGAAAAGAATCCATGCCCTCTTCTTGACTGTGCCAGCAATACTAAGAGGATGCCACAGGTGATGGTCCCCAGAACACAGACCATCACAGACACTAGAGCAGGTTTTCCCTGGTTCATTTGAACAGTTGGAGTTCATATCACAGAAAGTCAAGCAGGGGATTATAGGAAGACCTAAGGAAAATAACCAGCTAGCCTGTCTAAAATTGATCCTGCAGCCTGGATAATTGTAGTGGTATAATAAATAGGCTGCTTTGTTTTCTCATCCATACTTGTTGTCTACTGCAAGCTTTGTTGAGCTTTCCATTATTACAGGCTTACAAGATTTTCTATCCCACTGTCCCCCATTTGCTTTTTTTCCCTTGTATACAGAAAAATGCCTGTCAAATATTAATACACTTTCTGTAAAATATGGGCAAAATCCAAGTAGGTGCAGGTGGGACCACCTTGATAATTGTTTAACATAGTAAAGACCCAGTATAATTTCATTTAATGTGATAAGCACAGAAGTCCCAATTTTTCTGACTATTGCTTATCTGGTGTTTCAAATTTATTTTTCTTCTTTTAATATTCTTTTAGGTAAAAAAGTTATTTCTGTCAGATCCACAGTGGGTGGATAAGATCAATAATATATTCATACCATTCACAAAAGTGCCAGGCTTTACTTTTATTGAAAAATGTAGTAGTGATGTGTAATAAGCATTCTCCCTTTGTGGAGGTGGAGAACAGCTAGTAACATTCCAGAAGGCCTCATTTTTCTGTACTCCTTCTGCATTTTAAAGAAGATATTATGTCCATTCTCACTTGCTTTTCAGTTTCGATTGAAGCCAACAGACACAGGCAAGAAATTAAACCTCCATAAATCTGACTCTGCATTGCAAGATTTGTTTATGTCCCCTGCTTCTCACTTAGGTTTGGAAGCTGTCCCTGAATACAAAGTTGGTCTGTGTAGCAGTCACTGTCAATATAGCTGGTTTGCACATATTAATTATGTTTTATTTACTGCATCGTCTTTATTGTGATTGCTTCGTGGGGTTTTTTTAATGCTATAAAATATGCTAGGCATATAGCCTTGTCACATAAACATTCCCAAAATGATCTCGCCTTTTGGAAGATCCTAATCCTGCAGTGCTGACTCCATTACATTAGTACTCTTTTTCTCTTCACCGACCTTTTCCATTTTCACTAAACCATCAGTGGCAGGTCCTGGAACCAGCCTCTCTCAAGTGTCTCCACACCAGGCAGCACACAGAGGAACAGGTTTCCATACCTAATAACCTGCAGCTAAAATATGAATCTCTTTCACGTGCTAATGAGCACTTATCCCTATCCACCCCTGTGGCATGGGAGTGTGTCAGGGGGCTGCAGTGATGTTTGATTTGATTTCCAGTGCATCCCATCTGGCCACACACAGGTTGTGCTAACGTGTATGAAAACCCCTCTCACAGCACCTCTGGGGGATCTCCGCAACCATTCCTGACCAAATACCTCTTAATTGGCAGACTTCTTACAGGCACATCCAGAAGTCATTAACTTTAAGCTAAAAAGCACTGATGAAACAAGGAAATTAAGAAGACAGGAGCATTAAATGAATGGCCTGTACAACCACACTTGGCCCATGCCCTTTCCCAGCCTCAGTGCAGGCATGCCTGCCCATTTTATTTGCATAGACAGTCAGGGGTCAGCACAAAGCCTAGAGATCATTTAGGACTTTGGGCTGGCCATCTGGGAAGGGCTGAATTTTGCTGAGCCAACATCTTTATTAGCTTGAAGTAATCTCCAATCTCTTGGATTTGGTGTCCCATGGAAAAATACCTCTGCTGGGAGAAAAAAATGCTCCCTGATTATTTGAAAGGTTTAGACTGGGTGGAATTTTCTTTTTCCCTAAAATAATCCACATGATATGTGTTTCATTATAATTTTGATCTGTATCTGTTAAGGTTATACTTCTGCTCCCACCAGAGTCTGGGCCTAACACTCCCTTGATTGTAGGAAAAAAAAGCCATCAACCTGGAGGGAGTTAGACCTCTGAGGAAAGAAAAGCAATTATAAGAAAATTCTCATTTCATATCTATGGTAATAAAAAAGAACAGATCAGATAAAAATGAATTAAAGGAATGTGATAGTTTCAGGTCTATAGGTTATTGTGAGATTATTGTGTCTTTAACACTTTCTGTCTTAAATGTTAGACTAGGAAATCAAAGTTTGATCCAACAGTAAATCATCTGGTTAGCACAAAATCTGATGCATTTAAAATCTGGCTTCATAAAAATGTCATTCATTGATGCAGTATAGAGAGACTGCCTGGTATGTCAAACACCTTCAAGTAGGTCATCTTTTAGGGATTAGTCTAAGTTGCTATCTGTTGACATTTCACATGTGACATCATAAGCTTCTTAAAATGAATGAAATTCTGTTTCTTTTCTTTGCTTTTTTTAATTTTGTTTTTTTAAGGCAAATGATGGCTGAAAGGCAGAAAGATTTGCAAACCAGGTTAGTGATTTTTGTCTGCCTCATATTTGAAGTATCCACTTTAACAGAATCTAAAAAGTCTGTTTGTCAGCAAGAGAGTTTATTGTGTTCTGAAAATTAGACCTTTTATCTCAAACTGGAACTCGAACAATGAAACATAGTAATGAATAGTGTACTCTGAAAATCCCTAGCCATCACCTTCCAATTAATGATATATTGCCCAATTATTTGCCAGAAAAAGACCAGTTAGGAAAATGGATGTGAGTTTGATGCCCTAACTTTCAAAATCAGTTCTGCTACCGATTTCTTGTGTGCCCTTGAGCAAGTTACCTGTGTTAGGTGTTTCAGAGGTGCTCTGCTGGCCTGTCCCTTGGGCATTATAGCCCATTTTGAAAGGATCAGCAAAGGTTCCTCCTACTGCACAAGGAGTGTGAGTTTGGCACCATCCACATGTAAAATTGACCAGTGAGACCTACACAGGTCTACAGGGCATTATAACAAACAGATATATTTTTTTTTCCAGATTATATTTCAACAACGAGATAAAAAACCCAAGAATGTCTCTGAGTTGGGCTTTCTAACGGAGTGGCTGAAAAGCACAGAGGGGCTGCAGCTTATTTTGGTTGCTCCTTTCCTGTTTGACCCCACAGTAATCACATGCTCTGGTGTTGAGGACAGTGAGAGAAGGTGAACCACACTGGGAACTGAGGTTGCTCCCTGCTACTGGCAAGAGGAAAACAGGACAAACTATTGTTTTATGGTGAAAAAGACTAATAACTTCTCTGAATGCATTAAATTAAAATGAGAGACATTATATAGGAATGTTTCTTTTAACTGTAGGGAAGCAGCATCTTTTCATTGCATGTTCTAATGATTTCAAGCCATAGTGTTGGCCATCTTGAATACAGTAAAGAAAAATATGCTTATGGAAGGATTTTCTTTTAAACAGTAACTGGAGAAGAAAGCTAGTATGAGTAATGGTACACAAGTGTACTATTTATAAATGTCATTTATTTGTACATCCTTTGTATATTTATGTATTCATTGAGACCTTAATTTCTCAAGAAACTTATCTCTGTATCTTATTTACTCGTCTGGAGTGGCTTCCCCTTTCGAACCAGTCAACTAAACATATAATTGTTTAGAAACTCTACAGACTTGCCAAAATATGAACTCATGCGCATGGAAGGGGCAGAAGTTCAGATTTCAATCTGGCCATGTCGGGCGGCACGTGCTGTCCTAAGCTGCTCTAGTGAAGTTGTTCATTTTAGTTGCTCTCCAGAGGCTCTTTTATTGGGAGAGAAAAAAGATCTGACTGCCAAGAAGGAGGACGATGCTGTCTGTGGAGATGTATCAAGGCTCTGATAGGGAAAACAGAATATTTATTTTTAGTTCTTTCTCTCCCTGTTCTGAGGGACTGTGGGAGAAAGTATAATCCAAAAAATGGTAACTCTCTGCAAGGCCATACTTTCCATTCTGGGCCATGCTCTGGCCTTTCAACTCACTTTGCTGGGCCACTGACTGCTGCTTTCTGTTATATTTCTTTGCCACTAGAAAGGAGCCCCTAATTCCTGGGTCACAGCCTTCTCCTTTTCTTCTGTGCTCCTGCAGTCTGTCATCCATCAAGCAGCTGTAACCAGGATGGCAGTCTGCTTTACTGACACACAAGTATTTTCTTGCACCTTAGACATAACTCATAAGCAATATGCCATCATACAGCTCCACACTGTAACAAGACACAAAACACCACTTCTTTTTTCCTTGGACACACATTCAAAGGGCTAGTCACCAAGAGAAAAACCATGGATTCCAGGAAAATTTGAGTTTTTCACCTTTCCCCAAAAGCAAGAAAAATGTTTGTTATCAGCTGTATGGAGCAGGAAAAAAGGATCTACTGCTTTTGATCTTAATTACACACAAACTGTGTGAAATACAGATTACTAAAGAGTACCCTATAGGTCCCACATGCTGTTTAGTGCTTGGCAGGATCAGGTTTACAGAAGCCAGTGAGCACACACAAGTGGAGACCACATCTATCTTGCTCTACAGCTTCTAGGGTCATTCTCCTAGGATGCTGACTGGTACCTCTGTTGGGAGCCTCCAGGTCTGCCATAAAATGTGGGACCAATGTCCTTCCAGGTGAACTGTACCCTGTGGTGTAGAGGCAAACAAAAAGGTGGCTGCATTTTTCCTGCCAGGTACACCTAGTATCGTTCCAGCTGGCGCTTGTGGGGAGCAGCAGCCATGCTGCTGACTTGCACAGCATCATTCCAGGCTTTCTGTTTCGTTCAAGTTTCTCAGTGTAAAATGCCAAAGCACGCTGCTGACCCAGAGTCAGCCAGAGCAGGTGGTGAGGCAGAAATGCTGTGACTCCTGTGAGCTGAGGTCTTGTGAAGCTGTTCAGCAGCAGCTGTTTTGCGCAGCTTCAAGGACACGTCATGATAAAGAGCATTAAGGCATCTTAGAGCCTGACAACACAGCTTCTTTCCCACTGACAGCTCGGTATTCAGACAGCATTTCTCAGCACTTTAGAAGTCAGCAAACTAAAGACAAGCACTCCTGTGATCATGCACAAGATGCAAAGGAGCCATGCAACATGAATGGCATGCAAGAAGACTCAAGCTAGCCTTCACTCACCCCATCATTCAGATGAGCTGGAATAGGTCATTGCAATGAAACCACACTGTGAGAAGATGACTGCTGCTCCTTTCTGCAGAGGTTTGCCATGTGTTATGGCTCATATGGCAAATTGTTCATCGGATTGAGGTTTCTTTCCCTCCTTGGATAATATATCCCATCCCTTCTTCATTCGTTATTGGGCACAGTACACATGGCAAGGCTTGGTGCACAGAAGGGTGGGAGGAGGTGAGGGTGCTGTGCTCAGGTGCCTCCTGCAGGCAAACCCCACAGCTCGAAAGCACTGGCTAGGAAGAGGACAGGATGGCATAGGATGTCGGGTTGCTATTGGCATGTTCTATAAAATATGTGTCTTTTTGACACATTTTGGGAGATAGTGCAACAGACACGCATATGCCACTTAGCACACTTCTGGGAGCATGGCAGCAATCCAGTGGAGTTACAGATTAAAACTAAGATGGGATAGGATGTCTTTCAAAGATGTGTATCAGGCACTCAGGTCAGGCCCCATGGGTAAAATTTATAACAAAAAAAAAATACTGCAGATGATTTTGTGATTTTTCTTGTATTTATAATGACCTGTGTTTTATCCTGATCAGCAGATATTTCTTCACAGATTAATTATGTCCTCCCTGTGTTTCATGAGGAATTCTTAAATCCAAACTCCTGGAGGATGCATGCCAGCACTTTTATGGAACAGGTGGTGGAATGATGCAGTTATAGGGACATCTAGGCTATGCTTTCTTACCCGCTGTCAGTTAGATTGATTTTATGTGCAGGATTTGAACATTATTTTGTGGGCAAGATTAGTAAAAAAGGTAGTTGCAATTCTCTGCATATATATTGGGGGGTGAGAGGTGGAGGAGAGTCTTGAAATCCCAGCCACAATCCAGTCATTTATCAGAACTCACCTTTCGCCACTAAGTGCTCCAGTGTTACCTGCCAATATCTTCCAGAGAGAGAAAACTGTATGGACAGCTCTCTGTATTCTTCCTCAAGGTGTGGCACGAATTCAAAGCACATCTGAAATCTGATAGAGAATCTGTATGAGTATCATGACAGCCATTCCAGCTTGACACCTCTTTGATGTGCAAGAGTACTCTGTCAGCACGCTCCCTCTCCTCATGCTTCTGACTTCCAGACATGCAAGTCTATGGTCCTTCTAGGAGCCTCCCACCAAGAGGGCAATGTATGTATTACCTGTCTGCTATTGGAATTTTTCCCCGTCCTCCAATTCTGCATTGCTATTGACTGATTGTGTGCTGGCTGGCTGACTCTAATACACAGCATATTCACCACCTCTAATTGATTGCAAGTTCATAATCTTTTGCCCTGCACCCTGAGCAGATTGCTATTGACATTTACTTATTTTGTAATACTATTTATTGCTATTTGTCTTCTCATCAGCTTTTCTCTTTCCCGTTTCCATCCTTTTTGCTCCCACTTCACCCCTGCTTCCGAATCTTTCTGTTTGCCCCTGTCTCTCCTTTTCCTCCTTTTACTTCCCTACTCTACTACATCATGAACCTGTTTTTTTGCCATGGTCTTGGTGAAACTTGTGCTTTCCACAGTCTCCTTTCTCACTGACACGTGTCTGCACCACAGCCTCTCTGTCCTCTGTTACGGGTCTCTCCTTATCCCCTGCTGCTCATGCCCTTAACAGCTCCCAGGAGGAGACACAGATGGGCTGGCACTGAGCACAGCCCATGGGAATGCGGGGACCTGAGCCCACACCTGAGCAATATGCAGTCCTGAGCCCTTCCTCAGGGGCTGCTCAGATGTGCAAGTTGTGGTCCACCAGATGAACCAGACGAGAGAACAGGCAAGAGTTAAAAGCAGGCTTTCCTACAGTGCAAGGAATAAGATAGCCAGTGTCTGTGATTTGGAGTGGGACTATTTTTGACAACCCCTTTGCTGACCTGCACTGTGGCTGCCAGCATAGGGACACAAGCCCTGGTGGAAAAAAAACCTAAAAATGAGCAGACATTGTCTGTTCGGTAGTGAGCCTCTTGCTGATGTGTGTGAACAGTCTTCTGCGTGGCAATGGTGCACGTGTGTGACCTCAGGAGGTGACAGCCAGTGGGACTGGGGGCAGCAGCATGCTGGTAGATGCACACTGAGAGCTGTAAGCCTCCAGTATGCCCTGCTGCACTTGAGACGAGCCCAGCCAGAATGCAGCCCAGAAACAAGCACACCTGTCTTCAGCACTGCTCATCAGCATGCAGAAAGAGCTACCTCTGCACAGCAGGGTACAGCTACTGAAAGCTGAAGCCCGAGAGAGGGGTGCTGGGGACAGCATGTTCAGACATGACCCACAGCCTTATGCATTTCATGGATCAGCACCAGGGAGGTTTGTGCATCTCCTCACCTGCCTTTCCATTCCCATATGTGCTTGGTAGCCACAGTGTCCCCTTCCCAGGAGGTGGCTGTCACTGCAGCAATGTGCTGCGTGGATGTTATTTCACAGTCAGGAGGAAAGGGCACAGGCAAAACTGGCCCCCAGCGCTCCCCTTTGGCTCATGCCCAGTCCCAGTGACACTACAGAAATCAAAGGAAGGCTACCAGGGACACTCAGAATGCTCAGGAAAAAAAAACCAAAACAAAAAACCAACAGAAAAAAGGAGCTCATTTTAATAACTCCAAGCCTTGCACTCCTGTATGTCTTAGAAGGAGTTATATTGCTCTCCAACCTTTAAAAATAGTCTTGGGTTTGGAAATCATCACAGTGCAGATTCTCCTTTACTGGAAAGTTGATAGCAAGGTGTGAAAAAAAAAAAAAAAAGAGCAGACAAGGATTTGGAATCAAAGGCAGGGAAGCACTTAGAGACTTGTCGACAAGAAGTGCTATATAGATGCCACATTGAAAGGACTGGCAGATTTCTATCTAAGCTGTTCCTCCTCCTGGTTGCATTTATCTCCCAGCACAGCGCTTCTTCATCCATACCATCCCTGTGACTGTGATGGCACTTCCAGGGAAGACTGTGTTTTGAGCAGAAGTGCACAGTCCTATCCACCTTCTGTGTTCACAGGGCCCTATCCGAAGCAGCAAGGCCAAGTCTTTGGTCCCCCACCTGTGCAGCGCAGCAAAGGTGCAGACGGCAGGTGGGGTGCCCCTAGCTCAAGTCCACGCATGTTTTACTCCTCCTTTTGACCCATGATGAAAATAGACCTGGTCGAGCTTCACTTCTCATGCAGAAGCTTAAAGATATCAGTTCATAGGCCTCAAGCAAATACCTGTGGGTGACCAACAAGACAGCTGAGAGTTTTCCTCTTGTGGTGGGAGTTGCACTTGCCAATGCAGTGCTGCAAGGCAGTGCTTCAGCCATGAAAAAATTGAAGCTGTTCCTCCTGCCCAGCACATGCCAGAAAAAGCACAAATGAGCAGTGTTACTTTCAGTTCATTTGCTGGACAACTTACAACTAATGAAGAAATGGCACAGGTGGGGCTGTTGAAATGAAGGGTGTGCAGAAGGGAAAACTATGACAGACCCCCAGGCAGGTCACCTCAGATCTGTGAGCGGCAGAGAAAGAGAGCAAACCCTCCCGACACCAACCCCTGCACCTGCCCAGTGTTGGGGACTCCCAACAGAGGAAGGGATGGCATAGTGCCCAATGGGCTGCTCAGGCCAGGCAGGTCACCCTGGTTTCGGTGGAGAGGCCACAGTGAGTGGCTGCTGGCTGGGAACCACTGCGGCTGGTGAGCACAGTGGACCCAGCAGGCACCAGTGCCCTGCTGAGGAATTTGGCAGTCACCCCTCAGCAAGCAACTGGCAAAGGGTCAAAAAGAAACCAAAAACTTACCTTTTAAGTTGTTCTCAGAAGATGTAGCAACACAAATTTTGAAAGCAAAATCATAGTTCTGACAAATTAAAAATGATCGAAATATGATTCATCATTCTTATTATTTAACTTTAGGTGGGAGAAGCAAAATTTTCCAGAGAGGAAAGATACACGGTTGAGTTCAGGTGTGGTACAAAGGTAGTTTAAATTACCCCTCCTTTATCTTCATTTTTATCTTCTTCTAGATGAAAAAGAGCATTATTTTTTCTTTTTGATTTTTTAAATCAAATTGGTAGAATTTAGGCTTTGAGCAGGAGAGAAGACATCTTCATCATAAACAAAAGATGGTGTGTGTAAGTTTGTATTTGATAGCTGTCTTCCAACAGGTAATTAGATTGAATAAATGCACCAGATACTCTGAGAGTTAACAGTAAGAGAGCCAACAATTACATACAGGAAGATGTGACACAGTTGGTTTTGGTGGTTTCCCCTGTGGGTTTTACTTCTCCTTTTGGTGAAAGTGAAGCAACTGTGATTTCTCTCATTTCCACTCTCTTCGGAAATTGTGAAAGTATCTGTCTTTATATCAGCATCTTCACTTTGCTGTTGATTCAGAAGCAAATCCAGTTGTACAAACAGATTAAGGCTAAAATGAAACATAGCTAGAAAACAGCATTTTCCTCAACCAGTAGTTTATGCATAAAATCACCAAGTCACAGAATCGCAGAACAGTTGAGGCTGCAAGGAACCTCTGTGAACCTCCTACTTCCCCCCTCTGCTGCTCAAAGTAGATGACATATGGGGACCAAAAAAATAGGACTGTGCTCTGCCTGTCTCTTCAGTGAAATGAATGCAAAAATTTCTGTAAAATACTAGCACTTTCTTAGTGCATCTAATGAACAGTCATTGTTTAGGTATTTTGGAATACAGATGGCATTCAGAATTCATGAAGTGGGCCAGAAGCACTAATCTTCATCCCAGAAATCAGCAACATAGATATAAAATCAAATGAATACTTGTATACTCGCGTCCCAAATTATAACTTTTTGACATAACAGCACGCCAATGAAAAAGTACTGAGCAACTTTCCTTTAAGCAGAATGCAGAGCACTGCTTTTGTGCTTGAAAGCCCCTGGGTGTGTGAAGCCTTCTGTATTTTCATGGTTTCCTTAGCCACCAATGTATTTTACACATAGGAGATGCACATTCTTCATCAACGTTTAGCTACAAGCAGCAATCACAGTGAGGTTTTTGAAAGAATATGCAAAGGCAGCTGCATCCAGTGTTTCTACACAGGCACACTTGGCAGCAGCACACTGACATTGGCTGATCTGTGTCCTGTTCTGAGCCACTGACCTTTTCCTGTGCTCCCTTGAGGCAACCAAGCCCCTAAACATTTTAGATGCAAGATTTTATATGCCCTGGTTTTAGCCACCTGAACTCTCTTGGATCTAGCTCTTCATGTCTACTCCTGAACTACATCACACTGTGGGAGCCACCACACACCTGTGCTTGTGCCCACACACGGCTCTGCCTGAGCAGGCAAGGGGCAGCTGTCCAAGATCATTTGCTTTAGGGACAGGCAAGCTGCAGCAAGGGTCTCCCTCCTTACAGGTCTTTCTCACTTAATCCAGCAGCTAAAGATTTACCGGCAGACTCTTTCTTCAGATTAAGATGCATTGAGGTTTTTGGTTCATGTTTTCCTCACAACTCAGTGGGAGATTTTCTTACCCTCTGTTTCTTGCCACATCTCTGCCAGCTGTCACCATCCCCAGAGCAGAATCAGGACAACAGCCTCAACCTCAGTTTTAAGGGTGGACTGTCCTGGGGAATGACGCCTGAGACAATAATGCTCTAGATGTCTTCCCCATGCCCGCTGTACCTGGCCCTGTGCTGCTCATTGTTCAGGTCTGAGCTTCTGTGATTTCCAGTCAAGCAGTGGAAAGCAAAGCCTTGCACATTTTGGTTTGCTCAAGACATCCCTTTGTGAATGGCAGCAGCAGAGGGACTGTTGCATGAGCAGTTCCAGCATCCGCATGACAAACAGGACAGCAGAGGTAGTGAGGAAGAAAATTGTAAGTCACACCAAGGTAAATGAATAAGCCACCCCCAAACATCTACGCTGTGATTTCACTGCCATGTCAGTGGACACATTGACAGCCAGGGACACTGACTTCAAACAACACTGGCAGGTTTGGCTCTAATATAATTAATTTAGAATTAATTACAACTGCCATATCAAAGTCAGATGACCCTCAATATTACATAGGAATTTAGTCAAATTCAAAAATAATCAGATCTTACCTTATGCATTTTAAAAAGAATCAAAGAAGAGGGATGTACTCTGTTTAGAAAGCGGGAGACTTTTGCTGAAACCTGTAAAGTTGTGATTGAAAATGTTAACCTTCTGTGTGCTGAAATAAAACTACCATCTGACAATTTGATTGTCTCAGGGACAATGATTAAAGCTTTCTTCTTAGAATTATGTTGCTGAATGGTTGAGTACTTAAACACACAGCCTTCTATGTGCTTTTGAAAATCATATTGGCAACCCTGAAAATGTACTTGCTGTTTTTCCCTGCCTCTACCCGCAGAGATGTTTATAAATTGGTAAGAAGTTTGAAAACTTTATTTACAAAGAATTGGAGATAATTGATTATTTTCAGACTTTTACACACACAATGGACTCTAAAAAACGACTTCATAAAATATTATTTGAACAGCAAAGCATTCCCTATACTGACCAGCCATGTGCTCATATGCATGCATTTGATATGCCTATTTTCATGCANAATAATAAATTTCTGAAGATAGCTGAAGTTTGAGAACATATCAACTCTTTCAGGCTTCGGGATCCATGCAAAGTAAAACCTAGGATTGCAGCCAATAAGGCAGATGGTGAGCTGCTGGTCATCACATCTCTTGAACAGACTTTAGCTCCATTCAAGATGCCTAATCACAGGCTACTAGGGGTACTTTTTGGTGCTGTGACTTTTCTCTACCCAAGGTAGATGGTCACAGAGATTTTAGATTTTCCTTATTCTTTTTTGGGCCAGCTTTTCTTTCTTTCCAGAGTATGTGTCTGAAGTACTTTGACACATCTGGTGTGAGGCCTATCTTGAAGTCATGTCAGTTACCAAAAACTTTCAGGTCAACTCCCTAACTAACATCAACTTTCAAGAATTCTGCTTTAAAAAGAAATTTAAATATAGTCAGTGTTCTGCTTCCCACAGTGCCTCCCTACTCCAATTATGTACAAAATCCATAGACAGAAGACCATTCTTGAGGAAACTGGCATGGTCTTATGTGGCTGAAAAGTCTTGAGATAACATTGTGTCACCAGTGTAGAGAAAGTTCAGCATAAAAATAGAAGTCACTACTTAAAAAGGATCTATGATAAACATTCATCACCAAGCATTTGCCCATCAGAGATATTTAGCATGTTTATTCTAAAGGTAGGTTTCATTATGGTGATTTTTTTTCCCAGAAACAGCTGATATACAATGTTTTACTAGCACTCAAATGGGCTCCAAGTCAAGCGGTTTGACAACTGAAAATTTCATCTTGCAAGGGAAAAGTATTTTAAAACTGCTCAGGAGTGAAATTCACATAAAGAAATAAACGGTATATAGCAGATTTCTATTCCTTAACCTCATATTCTTGTTCTGGAAATCTGGACTTCATAGCTCTGTGTTGTTGAGAACAGAGAATGGTTGAAAAATATAGCAAATACTGTAGAAGTTTCTTCCATTATGTTATTTTCACTGGGCGCTGCATTCATGGGAATGTTACCATCTCACAATACCAGCAGCAGTAGAAAATATTATTTACGTGAATCCACACAGACATTTACATCATTCTCTCCTTGAATCCCATAGCAAGCCACCTTTTGTCTGAAGTCAGAGCAAACAGAAGAAAATAAACATTGTGCTGGTGAATGTGATTAACAAGGCATAAAACATTACAGCCATGGTGACTCTTAGATGGGAATAGAAGGATAAATGCCAACTAATTCTTTGTGTGTCCTGAAAACCAGGGCTAAATCATCCTGTTGGCAGAACTACTAGTGCTACAAGTACTCTTACAGGGAAACTGTCCTATGATGGAGTCTCTACAAGGCAGATTTCGTCATTTACCCACAATAAGAAGAGAAGAGCAAACAGGAAACTGCTCAGAAACTGCCAGCGCTGGGAAGGAATGACTCTGCAGGCTGCAGATGTAGATTAACAGAGAGGGACCATCAGGAGCTATGACTCAGAGACAGTTTCAAAGCTGTGATTCTTAGATTTGGGCAGAAGCCTTCCCCCAGAATTGCTTAAAAACTATTCTTATTTCTTTAGTCTCTGCCCTGACACAGTTTGTCATCTTTATCTCTGCCCATGCCTCCTTGGTCTACATGCTTTACTTTGCATCTCTTGCCTGGACTAATTCTTGTTCTACTGTCCCTCATTTTTAAGTCTTCATGTGTTTCTTCTTCCTCCACCTGAAGGCTTGGGGATGGGGTATTTGATATGCCAGGAGCTCCTGATTAGGGCTGTTACAATAATCAGAACAGAGGAAAGCCTAGGCTGATGGACAACTGCTGGAGCTGATGGTCATAGCTCTGTGAGTCTCCACGCCTGCCTGAGCTACAATTCCCACAACAATACAGAGGGAACATGAGTACTGTGTAAGGACCCACCTTTAGCTACAGATGAAGTGGCACCAGAAGGGTCACTGGTAAGGAACGATCGGACTTTGGGTCACTCAGTTGTACTCCCTTACATTAAACCTGTGACAAACACTGGGGAGTAAAACAAATATTCATACATTTTTAGTTACATAGCCACATACATATGTGTTACAGCCAAGTATTTAAATTCTTATGCATCCATGATTTCACACTGACTTTGCACTGTATTTATATCACTACCAAAGAGGCTTTAAAAATTCACTAGATTTTCAGCAAGCGTAAATCAGTTTAGCTTCACTGCAGTGCATTGCCTTGACTTTGGTGAATTTAATTCAGACCTGAATCATTGAAAGTGCACTGACTTGTACCAGCTACAAGTCTAAATTTAGGACACTCATAAAACAACCAAGGCATTTATCTCTTTGTATCAAAACAAGCTTGGGTGAAAGCAAGCCAATGAGTCTATCTGTGTACATACTACTTTCCACAGGACTGCCAAAAATCTTTTGTTTAGAAAATGTGGCTGACATATGAAATTCTCCATGGGAATCAAACACAAAACTGTTAAAATTGCCTCTCTGCTGCTAATTACCTCTTCCAGTTCTCATCCATATGACTAAGGTTTTGCTTATCTGATAGCTAGAGTCAGAGTACTATTATGCACTGGTAAAGGAATTATTTATATTGAACTTAGTAATGAAATAACTGGCTGATTTCTTCCTGTCTAAAAGACAGGTCAATTTGTATTTATTTTGCATTTTTTTTCTTTGAAGCTCTGCAAAAAAAAGCATTCATTTTTTAGGGAGCTACGAAGTAGGTTTAAGCTGATACTCACTGCCACTACGTAGAAGGCAAATTGCCAGCACTGCTGACATGAATGAGTACATAATCTGAGTAACCCTTAAAACCCTCTGCAATCTATTCTGGCTTCCACGTTGGCATTGTGGACTTTGCTGCTAGCTCCTCTACCAGCCATTTTCCAGCAAGACCTCTCAGGCATAGTCTGAACTTCTAGGATCTCATCTCTGCTTGGTGCCTAAATCTGAGGTTTTTTACTTTGATTGTAACACAAGTTTTACTGAGTAAGTCACAACAGTGTGGTGGAGTCCTGCCTTCTAATGTGGAGCTTTTGCTGCTGAGATTCGAACACACTTCCGCAGGCCTCCCTCTGTAACAAAACTCTTCATCTGCAAGTAATACACCACAGGAAGAGAGTGTGAGTGGGGAGGTCCTCAATTCTTTTTGGGAGAATTTGACAAGATATGTGGTATGCTGGGGCTGCTGCTTCTGCTGAATATGGGAAAGGCACTTGCACTTCCCCTCTACCCTCTCCACAGGCATGGAAACTATTTGGATCAGCACTTGCCTAGGTCCCTGGACATATCTAGGGTACTTGACAGGTATTTAGCCCAGGGTGGTGTCCATGGGCTCTGCCCAGGGACAGCTGAGAATAGCTTTGTTTACTAACACCTCTCACAAATGACAGCCAAGAGCGGCAAGACAGGTAGTAGGGGGTGAGTGGATAGGAGGAGTAAGGAGCTTGCTTCCTCTTTCTGCTTCCTTGAGTCACTCAGCATCTGCTTCCTTCTCTGTACAATGAGAGTTTCTAAGTTCACTCCCAGTTTTGATAGCTGGATGAAAAGAGGTGATGCTCATTATGATTAATTTTCCTAAGCAGCTATTAGGCTTGCTCATGGTTTTGAAAAGCTCTGTCAAAGAGAAAATCAGACTGAGATCATGATCTGACTCCTTCCCCAGCTCTGTAAAGACTCAGTAGTCAGTGGACACCGAACCTTCTCGTGTGGCAGGTTTATACCCCACTCTGAGATATGGCAGTTTCAACAATGCAGTCAAACTCACCGGTTGGGCATGTCAGAGAAGAGTAGTATTCCCACAAGGGAACTTCTTTGCTGGACTTGGATATTCAAACTTTATCAGACAGGATCAGGATCTGCCTCTGCAGTAGGTGAATTTCCTTCTGTCCTGTCTAAGGAGTAGCACAGGCATTTGTTCAGGAACATGACATCATTAAGTACTTCAGTGCAGGAACAAGATGAGTGCCAAAGCAGGGTAGATTGGGGCACAGTGGTGAAAATGTCAAGCAATGGAGGATCCACCACAGCATGACATGAGACTCTGGAACACACATCTGTGTCTTCTCCTCTTCCTCATCGTTCACATATGTGTGTGCCATGCTCATCCTGTAAGAAAACATAGTATACTAAGTGTGGTGGATTGAGCAACCTTAGTTTTTACCCAGCATTGTCTCCCCAGGAAGAGCTAAGGAAAGGATATTTGCTGTGGCTGATATTACTCTGAGGGACTGGGTGTCTCTCAGCTCCCTGGGATGTGGTAACAGTGAGCTTGAAGCACATCATCTGCCCCCTGCCCTGCACCAGACTCTGCCCACTGCAGCCCCATGGGGGCCAGAGACAGGGACACCATGAACAGCAGAAACAGTGACTGAAACACTTTGCTCCAGGGTGTGGGACTTTCCACACATAGGGCGTGGGGTCTGGCACGGGATGAGACTTGAGGTGTGTGATATGGAAAGGATTTCCTACTGTTGCTTCTAAATTAAGGAGGAGAATAATTTCCAGGGGTTGATTCTGAACAGCAAGGAGAGGATCTTGTCCTGAAGTGCCCTCTGTGAGTGAGAGCTTCTCTTTAACAACAGAGAAGTTGCAGTGAGCGGGGCTTTCCCTTAGTAAAGACAGCCTCTGTGAGCATCTTGTTATCACCCGGAGAAGTCTTTGAACATTCTAATTAAGGTCTGACTTCATCTAAATATCTGTAGTCAGGAAAGACATGTAAGCATAGGCATAACTGGGCATGAGCTGAATTATATTCTTCATAAAGAGGAACTCAGCAAATACATAACTGTCTTCTAGAATGGGCAAGGTTAGGCAAAGAAATGCAAGTAAAAGAAAAATAAGAAGGAAGGAAGGAAGAAAACAGAACAGAAAAAAACGGAAAAGGTAGAGTGGGAAGAGGAACTTTCTTCTAAAATGGACAAGGTTTTATTTTATTCTACCCTCATCCCTTCCCTGTGTATCTGTTACATGTTCAATGTTGCTTTTGTTTTATCACTGAGCATTAAGTGATAATGCTCAAATGCCAAATCCCTTTGCAAAAGGTCTTGAACCACAAATGAGCCTCAGTTTTGATTTTGCTACAGTCACTAGTAAATCCATTTATATCAAGGGCTAAAGATCATGGTGGCTTTGCTTGAAAAACATTACATCAGTAGCAAGAAGGTGATTACAACGTGTTAGGCTGGGTTCTTAACTACTTAATTCAGTTTGGGTCTGGTGTAATTTTATTTTTCCACCACTGGTGTGGAACCTAGAATAACCCTTTTAAATCTCCTGTAAAGTTAATCCAACAAGGCTGCAGTAAGGACATCAGAGCAAGGCTGGGCAGTTGCAGTCACTTTAAGATGTTTCTTAAGGGAAATAATTATATTTAAAAGGAATAATACTTTCTGAAGACTTTTTTTTCCTCTGCTCAGTCTAATGGAGACTTCTAATGCCCCTTGAGACATTATTTGTATATGATAGTATGAAATGGCTTTTTTCTTTTAAATCTGTTTCAATTTCTTACCCTTGCTGAAATGCTAAAGGCTGTAACACTGATACATCTGCTTTCCAGGGACAAATGCAAGTAACCAGGCCTTTTGAACATTTTGTAAATATTTCTGAAAGCACATTTAATATCCCTACAGAATTTTTCTCCTTCTTGAAGTATAGGTGTTGCGGCTTGTTCTGAGACAGAAACCCCCAAACTGGCCACTGAGCAATGTTGTGGATCACAGGAATTTTTAACAATGTCCTCTCTGACCTGCACTATTGTGTTTAACAATAACAGAACAGCCTATAATCCTTAACAATAGAAGAGTTATCATATATATACACACAGTCTTCAGAGCCATTGCAAGCAATCTGTGATTCACTGCAACCACCACTGCTTTCCTTAAGGATATTTTAGCATTTCCTTGATAAGCAATCCACCAGATCATTAGGACTGAACTTTAGACCATCCATGATATACCTTAACACATCACTTCTCGGCCTAAAAGCTTGACATGGGAAAAAAAACCAAACCCATTATATATATTTATTTCCATTTAGGGAGACTTGTGAGCGATTAGAAGCTTCTTTGCACTTTCAGACATCAAAAGCCTGGTTTTAAGGAATGAAATCAATTGTATTACTGCAGATAGAACTTACTTCTCCTTAAGATATTTTATGTTTTTTAAAAAGACATATGGCTAGAAAGAATGCTACTGTGCACATGAAGAAATGTTGTCTTCATATGCACTTCTTAAAATTAATTTGGTAATGCTTTGTACTCTCAAATGAAACAATGCAATACTGGAAGTTCAGGAAGAACTCGACACGAGCAGTACAGCCTGATATATGCAGAGTTAACCTTCATGCCAGGAGGCCCTGGAGAACTCAGTCTGTGCTCCAACTCCTACAGCCAAAAATACAAACTGTTGTTCTGCTGGATATCTCCTTTCTGAAAAGTCAAGATATGCTTGCAAGTGCAGTGAACAGCCTTAGTGCTTACTTCCAAGCTAGAAAAAGTGTGTTGCACTGAGAGAGAGGGTTGTCTGTTTAGCTCATTTAAAAGAAGATAAATTGATATCTCTTTAAACCAGCAGGTAAGATATGAGTGTCTTAAAAGAGAGAAAATAGAATGTACCAAAGGGCTATTCAACAAAACAGAGAAGCGTGACAAGTACTAGTGCCTGGAAGTTGGATTTGGGCGCATTGGATACGACGCACCTCTCAGCAGCAAGGATGATTAATGGCTGAACAAGCCCCATGAGGTTCTTTATCCTCTGTCTCTTGCCATCTTCAGTTCAAGGCGTTATGAAAGATGGGGCTGCACCAAATGTAAGTCACTGAATTACTCTAAAGACCAGCTGAATTAAATTCTACAGTTTGCATTAAACAAGCCAGAACAAATCTGCTGCTCATTCTCCCTCATATAGATGAGGTTTTCCATTGCTCCCTCTGCACAGTGGCACCTGTGCCACAGTCCATGCCTGCAGCAGAGCATTTTATATTATGTCTCCTTTGCAGATGAAGCTTACTTAGTCCATTGTAAATCAAAAGTTATAGTGAGAAGGAGCTGTAATCTCATCACACTGCCTTCTCAAAAGATGGTGTCAGATTAAGGTCAATAAGTATGGAAATCCAGCATAGGTCTGGGGCTTCAAAACATCTTATTCACGCTGAACTGCCCATGTCTTGGGATGACTACACTGCCCTAGCTGTAAAATGCAGCATAGGCTGGCAGCAGAGAGGTCTACCAGACCGACCCCTTGGCTCAGCATCATGCTCAGTGAGGTTTGCAGAGCTCCCTGCTGCCACAGCATCCTTGCTAGCAACAGGCAAAGTGGCCAACGCAGCCCCGTGGGAACACATGGCAGTGAGCAAAGCATTGCTGAGGCCAGAGCAGCTGGTTAACTATGCTCTGGGGCCAGGGCTGAGCAGGCAGAGACCCTGGAAGGGAAAACCCACAGCCCAGCAGCATGCCCCAGCTTCAGAACAGTGCCTCTAGACACTGGTGATTTGTCACACTAAGCAGTTTACATCCATCTGCCATAACCATGTCAGGTGAAGCAATTTAGAAAAGCCTTTCTGTTGAATTCCCATATTTGGATAGGTGCTATTGGGAAGAAAAGGACACATTTTTCAAGCCTTGTGGTCTGAATTTGTAAATGAAGACTCGAAGGTGCCTTTGATGACTGGGAATTTATGACATTTTGAAAAACAGGTCATTAATCTAGGTGCCTATTTCTGTGCATGTGTTTCTAATTTTAGTCAGAAAGCGAGAAAATGGTGATCTTCCCATTTTGAAGTGCAGAAATAAGGTAATTCAGGAGATCCTTCACTCACAGAGCTGTACTCCTCCATAATCTTTGTCTACAATCATCTTTGAATTCTTGGTTTCTCATTTGATTGGCCTGCAGGGTTGGGTCCGAATAAACTTCCTTGGGATATATGCCTTGGAAATGGTACTTCGTTTATGTCAGATCTAATTCAAACTATTTATGGTTTGGTTTCCTTTTTTGTCTGGTAACATCTAAATGCACTTTTACAATGTGAAAACAATGTAGGGACAAATTTCGCACTCGGAAAAACTGCATTTGGGAAAGTTTGTCTGGGAGGTGTTGACCCTGAAGGTGCTTACAAGGTAGAGTACGCTGTCTTTAAGATTTGCTTAAGCGAATAGATTCCACAGTGCCTTACTGGATAAAATTGAGAAGGACACACTTACACATTTCTTAACTGACCTATGAAGGTCATGAACAGCAAGGTGTAGCTGCTATTGTGTCAGCCTGACTGTACTGGCCAGGAGATGGTCTGCTTTTTCCATTCCCCGCTATTGTACAAAATTGCACTCATGGGAGAGAGAGCCAAGGATACAAAATGCTGATGATTATTTTACCAGGGTCTGGTAGTCCCACCTGCTTTCCAGCAAGGTTTAATATTTATCACATGGTGATGCAACCTTCCCCTGCTGTTTTGAACTGTGCTAACTGCTGTACATGTGCACAAAAAAATTGGTCCCTGCCTCAAACCAATATGCAAATCCCAGCACATACTGAAACACAGCAAGGAGTAAAGGAATATAATGACTAAACAGAAAGGGGAAAGATGTGGAAAACAGGGTAAAAATGTGAGGTTTGTGGTTAACATAGCAAACAGAGGTCACAGCTTTATCCATATGCTAGTGCTTGACAAGCTTCACGACTGTAGTAAATTTAGAAAGGTTTGAAGGAAGTACCTTTGTGATTTTGGTTGGGTGTCTTCCCACAATAAGGGAGTGGCATGGGATAAAGGCGAGGGTGTCTGACCAAAAACAAGCAATAAAAAAAAAGCACAACCTATTAAAGGTTGATCTCACAGAGAAGAGTTAGGGCTCCATTATTTCAAAGTGTAATTATTGAATATTCCTGTGCTGGCAGATGCGGTGTTGAGCACAGACATCACAGAGAGCTGTCAAGGAGGTGATACAGAAAAGAATTTCACATAGATAAGTTTAGCCACCTGAAAAGGACACACTTTAAAATGTAGCCCAGGTAGCTCTATTTCTGCAATGTAAATCTACTTCCTACTATGCCCTCCATGGCTATTTCCTTTTCTACCCAGTTGGGCAGGGCTGAGCTGTGACATCTTTAAATTTAAACCCAGGTCCTTCATTTAATTTGAGACTTTTGGTTTAACACAGACGGAGAGACTCATCTTTGTTTAAAGGAGATGACCAATACAGTTGTACCACACCTGATAGAAAAATGGCATCATTGGCTAAAGCAATGGAGGGCTTGGAGATGAAGCCTATGCCAAATCAACAGACTAAAGCTCTGAGGAAGGTGAGGGATGGCAGCATTACCCTCAAGGGAGGATTCATCTCACTTCTCTAGCCTTCTAAAATTATGGTTTAATCCTGTCACAAGGTATGTGTCAATTGCTCTCTCTATTACCTATAGAGGAGTCAATACTTACACTCTTGTTGTAACTTTTAGACAATTCAGGTTAGCTAATATAAATCCCACTGCAAGTTTCTACAGAGGAGTTCCCTGGTGCTTTCTGTTACTTTTCACATACAAACTCCACTTCTATTCCATACTTGTTCAGGATGAAGAACTCAAAAATGCAGAAGCATTACTAAGGAAAACTTGTAGAGGAAAGATTGACCTTTTTTTTTTTTTTTTTGCTGAGCAGTCACTTTCATTTCACAGGTTTACATCAATGTTTTCACTTACAAGCTTCCTGGTTATATGAGTTAAAAGAAACAGCAATCTAGACCAAAGAAATGAATATCCATTACATTTTCAGCTCACTGGATATTTCTACATGAAAATCCTTTGGTGCTTTTGGACTGGTTCTAAAAAAGTGAAATAAAACCAAAAAAGCCAAGAGCATGCTGACCCAGTTTGCTCCCAAATCAAACTTTTCTAAAAAAAGCTGCTCAGATGTGGCCTAACGACTTCTGCTAATAAGTGAAATGTACATACGAGTTATAGTCATCGTGTGAGTGTGAAGGAAGATTAAAACTAATGCTCTTTTAATTTTCTATACAATGTATGCTTTGAAAGGTGTTATTTTTTCAGTCAAGTAATTACAGGGTGGAGAGAATGTGTGGCCAATGGCAGGAGGTTAATTACATGACCAAACACCCACTACATCCTGCTCAAAGAGCCTTGAAATGATTACACACTGTTGTAACTAATAGCCTAGTCTGGGCTACTGGTTGGAGGGCTACCCTCAGCTTAAAAGAAATGCACAACTTCTACCTAAGAATCTTTACTATTTTTAAAAATAATGCTGTACACCACAGAGAGATTAGCTCAATTTCTGGACACAGGAGATGTCAGTTTATTTACACAGTCCACTTGAGAATTTTACATAGACTTTATTACTTTCTTTCCTTTCTTATGGCCAGCCAATTTCTCATCTTCTTTCACAACACAGCAGTTGGCAAGAAAATACTTTAAAGTAGAGATCTGTAATTAAAAATAAAAACTACCAAAAAGCTTTTTTTCATACCTGCAGGAGCTCTGAACTTCACTTTAACTGATTTCATTTTAGATTACATTGGATAAGGCCAGGAGAGATCATCTGATAATCTAATGTGTATACCAGTCATTACATTTCTCCTCAATACTTCTGCTTTCAGACAAGCACTCCCTGGATGTAAAGGGTTTTCAAGAAAAATATTCAGTATTTATCTGAAAATGAATCCAGCAGATATTGCAGTACTAGGATAACACTGACTGCTAACCACTTACTGGGGCCCGACTCTCTTCCCATGTGCTTTTGAATTGCAGGAGTTGTTCACCTGAGGACAAACACACATCTTGCTGAAGTCAACCTGAATGCTCACATGCTACAAGACAGTCAAGAGAGTCTAACTCTCATCCACCTTGTTGAACGTGGATCACAGGACAGTTCAGTAAAGACAGGACAAAGGCTGTGCTCTGAACCTACAAATACAGAGCACCCCATCCGGGCAGAGGACCCTGCCTTGAAGCCAGATGCACAAGAAGAGCTTCCAGGTTCTTTCTCTACTGCTAAATGGTCCCCTGGGCCATTTCAGCATCCAAATCCACTCCTTCATGCACAACTATCTGTAAGTTAACTGGTTAGCAAAGTCTGGCTGTGAAACTGATAGCTCATAGACAACTCCCGGGCATGGACTAGGAAAGAGCATGTGCTGGTGACCACTCCAGCAGGCAATTTGCATGAAGCCACTCTGTTTTAGAGCTAAATCAATTTTAAACCATGGAGGTGGTCAGGCTAGTTTAGTTGGCTGTAGGGCTAGAGAAAGGTCCTTACACTGCCTATTTTATTAGTACAAATATAACTCTAGAGGTTTTGACCCAAGAAGTGTTTACTAAGAAATTACTTTGAAAGATCTATACATAATAAAAATGAAGCATCTTCCTTAAAGGAAGTTTCTTGAGTTTTTGTAATTCATCCATATATAAATCAAAAAGTAAGATACATTTACTAAGATAGCTGCCATTTTATACAGTTCTGTGCCTCCCCCCTCCCTAAAAATAGAGCGAGGATAATTGTACTGAAAACCTAAAGATTTCCAAAACCCAATTACATAACTTGCCACAGTTCCTCTGTCTTCCCCTCTTACTTGTATTTCAAAGAGGTCAAGGTTATTAAATGTAGGCTTCTGCCTTCATACAGTAAGAAAAACAGGAACTAAACACATAGTAAAGATTTCTCATGTAACATGAATTTGCTCACATAGCCTATATACACTATGTTTACCAATTCAGCTATGAAATTCATACTTTGATGTACACAGTGTGTGCAATTCTTGCAGGTGAGATAATGGTGCACTAAAACACTTCTCTCTCCCTGATTTGTGTGTGCTTATAGTGTCCAAAGCTGCAATCCTTATTCTGAATAATTTATTTTCCTCAGTGGGTGTGTCGTCTATGTAGAGACTGCAGTTTGATGACCCAGGTTTGTTAACGTTGCTCTAACATAAGGTTTTGCACTGCATTATACAAAATTACAGTGCTGGTACCTCTGCTCTCAAAACACATGCACACTTGGGAAGCCATAGAAGGGTTACTTTAATAATTTCAGTCTTACATATGAATTTATAACTTTCAGTAGTGTGCTGACTTACACAGCGAGGCACTATACATCAGATGCATGCTGCCTCAGAAAATTAATGCTGCATTCTGGCAACCATATGGGCAGCTGGCGAGCGGCCAGGAGACCAGCAGAGCATGACCCTACCTTCACGCAAACCTTCCCTATGCAAGAGAACTGTTTGCATGGATTGCACTAGCCAAGGAGCAGAAATAAAGGGATCCTATACGTGGTTGTTGCTCATAACCATCAGATCCCGCAGGGACCGATGTATGCCAATGTGATTAATGTGAGGAGCTGCACAGACAGCAGACAGACCCTTGCGGCAGGTAACCACATGGGCACTTGTGACTTCTTGATGTCCAGGGAATGAAGAGGATTGTAAAGGCTTCCTTTACATATTTTTGTTTCTTTATGGTTCTCTCTTCTAGTTGGTGCTCTCACCTGTGACAAAACTTAGCTTGCAAGCTCTACAGAGAAGGGCATTTATCTTACTTGTTCTGTAAAATGCGTATTATACATTGAGTGCTGAACAAACAATCAGAATAATGGCTTATAGTAGCTTAGTTATCTTTAGCACCTTTAAAAAGAACACTGTTCAGCAAGAAAAGAAATTTTAAAAAAATTACTATCACTTGCAAGGAAAGCAGTTTTTGTTTCCCATTCTTTTGCTTCACTTACCCTATTATTTCTTATCAAGCGTGTGATCTTCTAAAGACTTAAATATAACTCTGCCACTACCTTCAGTGGGAATACCTGCAGGAATGATAGCCTGAATTGGAAACTCCTCAAATAGGATTGTCTGCTCACTGTGTAAATGATAAAAATCTCACAAAGAATACAGAGGAAATTTAATTTAATGGTTTCAAGTAACTTTATGCATTACCATAAATGGAAGATGCCTTGATGATAGTCAAACACACAATCCTGTTTATAATGCATTTTATGCATATAAGGCTTTCCATTCATAAATATCTCTAATTTTTTTACAACTGTTCACAGGAATCACGTCACTCTCCAGCCTTTACAGCAGCTGTTTTACTTCTCATTGCAATGGCCCAATGAAAAAAAATAGGGATTGCAAGTGAAACAGCACACATTTTCCATTGTAAACTAGCTGGTAGACTATAATTTCATGCTTTAGTTTCCTGTACACTAGCTTTTCCAAGGAAATCAGGGCTTATGTTTTATTTTCCACAGTACAATCTCTATATGCTGGTCCTCCTGGTTCACTCAGACATCTAAATTCTTGTCTGCACTAGTATTTTTCTTAAATCCTGATTCTGTACTGAAGATGCTGTCATTTGACCGTTTATGGCAACAACTTGTTCAGCAGGTACAAGCAGGCCTGGTTTCTTTCAGTGCTGCTTCAGCACTGTCCAGCTCATGGCAGAATTAATCAGCAGCATAGCTGCTGCTGGTATCTGACCATCAGTAGCATTTCCATTGCTCCTGCCACACAGAAATACATTGTAGTCACTGGAGATTTCTGAGAAGTGACATCTAAACATTATTAGCCTGCTCCAATTCTGCTGTGTTTGAGAGATTTGTTTGTATCCAGGCTGGAGTCTAGCTACGGTTTAGAAATGCTGACTAGACACACTTAAAGTAGAAATAAATAAATTCTCAGCTGATTATATACACCATATGGGTCCAGCACAATGATAATTTTATTCCTGGTGCTCCCTGGCATTTGAAAACCCAGGCATGCCAGCAATGCTAAATCAACTACTTTCAGTAGCCAGTTTTCCCAGAGCAACTACCTCTTTTCCCCAGGAAAACCAATTTTATCTATGTAGCTTGTAACAGCAAAACGTTGATCTATGCACACCCTGTACCTAAATCTCCTTTCTAATCCTGAAGTAATACAGCCACTGTTTCTCACCCTGTGAATTGAACCAACCCATTTCACCAATATCCAGACAGAACCAAGCACACAAACCAGCACAACATTCTGCAAATGTCATCTGTGACAGAGCACGCAGGTATCTGCCTTGGGTAGTGAGCTATCACATCACAGATTTTATGTGGTTTCTGGCACGCACTGCAAAACATCAACGGTATCTGGTAGCACACTCTGGCTTTGGAAAAAAAAATCAGCCTATTTTTCCCCCTCCTTTTATGTAAGAAGAGTTGTTTGATTTTTCCTTTTCTCTACACTTTACATCTAAAAGGAATATAGTATAGCTTTAGTATGATGGCACTACAAGAATTCGAGGTTTTGTGTCCCCCCCCACCCCCGCTAAGTTCTCCAAGGGTTCTCAGAAAGTCTTTCAACACCTCCCAAAGTTTGAGACCCAAGAAATAGGATCCCTTCCATCTTTGGAACTGTAAAGCCTGAATATGGCACAGTTACATATGTAGGGCAAAAGTATAACTGACCTTCACCTGTAAAACCAGAACTTCTGGTAGTTATACAGGTGCTGTACTTCTGGATAAAAACAATAATTTAATTGCTTAATGTAGACAAGGCCTCTGAGGAATCTCCTTCTTTAAATAACCCAGCCAAATCAAAACTTCATCAGCAAAACTCACTCCTCTGAACTCCCTCAGCAGAGGAACTTGAAGTACTTCGCCAGGTATGCTAAAAGGAAACAGTATTTCCTCCTTTTTAACCACCCGAAGAAACCAAAAAAGATACATACTCGGACAACCGAGTTCAAATAGGATTGTTCAAGAGCTAAGTTTCAGAGGATGCCCAGTGCACAACAAATAGGACCGCTGAAGTATCAGGATGCATTACTTACTTCTGCGGGTTAAGAAACAAAGCCAAATCCCCAGAGCTGGACAGAATTCCAACGTTACACAATGGGCGATGCCTCTTAGGGCCAACTGACACGTTTTGTGAGAAACCACAGAAAAATGACGTGTCTAAAATCCATTAAAACGTATCTGATGCTTTAACTTCTTATCAGGTTCATTTCAAGCTGTGAAAATTTCTGTCAATACAGCCTTTTTAGACAATTCCTTTCACGCGGCGCTCCCAAAGCACTCCATAACCATGCTCAAACGCAGCAGGGCCCGGGGCAACAGCGGAGCGTCGCTCCCCTGGCTGTGCTGGGAAACGCCGAGGCACCGCGGCGACCTGGGGGCTGTAGGGCGAGGGGGCGGCCTTGACCTGGAGCCACCCCCCGGGCCGTGCGCCCTGACCTCCGCCCGCGGGCAGGGA